>CM076854.1:164312917-164644251 GCA_039519185.1 Astragalus membranaceus
AAGAGAGTGTAAGAGAAAAGTGAAAAGGAGGAAAGAGAGTGTAAGAAAAAAGAGAAAAAAGGAAGAAAGAGAGTGCAAGAAGAAAAAGAAAGAGAGGGTAATGACATTTTTACCCTTAAATTAGATATGTGTCTTGAGCATGTACCAGATCAATTGGTAGTGGAAATGCATTGAGCATGTACTTGAGCCCCAGCGTACATGATTTGATTCCCACGGAAGGCAAAAACTCCACAGCGGGGTGGAGAAGGTCATGAGTGCATCGCTGGGTAGCCTACTAGAAAGAAAAGGGCCCAGGATGTTACACATCACATCCTCATCTCTCTCAAACTCTATATTGGATCCAACTGGTACTTCATTTGCAGAGTGCCCATCAACACCAAAAGCATCATTAATCATATTTTGGATGGGATTTTCTATACTTGTGCTTTGAGCTGCATGTAGAGTGCTACTGCTTGAGGCGTTATGGTGTGACTTTATCTCCCCATGATAGGACCAACAA
The DNA here is from genome assembly GCA_039519185.1 of Astragalus membranaceus. Lineage (NCBI taxonomy): Eukaryota > Viridiplantae > Streptophyta > Magnoliopsida > Fabales > Fabaceae > Astragalus > Astragalus membranaceus. The sequence goes on from CM076854.1 coordinate 164,313,417, forward strand.
GTATATCCTATTGGAAACAGTGTACATCTTAAGTGGTCATATACCACATCCCAAGTCCTCCTTTTTTTGAAGCCACATTCTTGACAAGGACATAATATTTTCCCATTTACCACACGATGTTTAAAGGCAAAATTAATGAATTCCTTTACCCATTGCACATACTCATTCATGTTTCGCGGCTTCCTAATCCAGGACTTATCCATCGCTAAAACATCATAATCATTAAAGGAGCGGCAGAATCATTAATGCGACAACAAAATTACTAACAATACAGAATTAGTAAACAACAATAGCAGCCAACACGGGCTCAAAACCAGGAAACAATGCAGTCCACTATTTTTCCATACAAAAGCAGTAGAAATAAATCAAAAAATTCACAATCCAGAATTTTAATGCAACTTATAAATCATAAATACTAATCTGATTTCATGAGTCAAAACCTTGCATTCAACTTAATTAAAAAAACTCAACTATTTTGATGAGATATAAGAATTCTAATAAGATAGAAACATAACCATATACCGGATAGATTCTGTTATGGTGATTATACTGTTTTCTATTTGCACCCCCTCTCCAAAAGCCCAATTGATGAGAAGCCCAATTATAATCAAGAGAGTCCAATCTTCAATGGCCAAGATCAACCCGCAAGATCGGACGGCCCAAAAATGCCAACACAAACACATCCAAACTCTATAAATACCCCATTCAATGCTCATTAATGGTAAGCACTTTTTCTAACCAAACACTCATTCTCTCAAATACTGACTTGAGCGTCGGAGTATCATTGCAGGTACAACCTCGCCCCTCAAGATCGAACATCTCAAGATCGAACACCTCAACATCGCCTCTCAAGGTCGAACATCTCCGGGTCGAACAAAACCTTCCTCTCAAAGCCTGAAGACAAAGATAGAATCAAGGACAAAATATCTACCAACTGCATAATATCGATCCTCACGATCGGAAGCACGGTACGGAACATTGGCGACCACAGTGGGAGAAACCAATACCCGATTTTTCTCACCATCTCCTTGAACTTATTGAATGGCACCAACACACCGCTCAATACCGACTAGTCTCATGGCCGAACCTGACCTCGGCCCTCAGCAAACCCCTGAAGGCCACGTCCAGGAACTCACGAATTCGTCGCAAACACGAAGCCGACATCCCAACACGGGACCTTCCCGAGCACAATCGGGCGCAGATGAGACGAGCTTACCATCTCCCCCTCAATTACTCCCGGCCTTGACGGACGCGGTTCAACAGCTCGTTCAGCTATTGGCCCGGCAAGAAGCGGTAAATGAAGAAAGAAGCAACCGTTTCGCCGACCTCGAATCCGAAGTAGCGAGACTGCAAGGTCGGAACGTCCTGGACCAACAATCATCCGGGCAGAGCTCACTGGAAGAACGACGCCCAACTCGAAGAAGACTTTTTCATCGATCACCCCCACGGAGAAAGCTCACCCATCGCTCCCCCGCACGCCGTCAACGAGGGAATGGTTCCCGTTCTCCTCTGGCTCGACAACACGAGGCTCATTCTCGTTCTCCTCTGGCTCGACAACACGAGGCTCATTCCCGTTCTCCATCAGCTCGACAATACAACGATCTTGATGATCCTCATTCTCCTCCACGCCGCCACCGAGGGAATGATTCCCGTTCTCCTCTGGCTCGCCAAATTGAAGGCTCGACCTCGTCACGGAGACGATCGAGAAGCCATGACATCATTCAAAAGGTCCATCACAGACGCCAACCACTGTCACGAGCAAATCGACCTGGGCGAAAAGGTCCTTTCACAAAGTCGATCGACAACTTCTGGGTCCCCCGGTATCTCGAAAAACCACCTGGAGGATTGAAGACTTACGACGGGACGGGCGACCCCGACAGACATCTAGACCAATTTGACACGACCATGCAGTATCGAAATGTACCCATGGAAATGAAATGCCGAATATTCCCTTTGACCCTAGACAAAATGGCTTCCGAATGGTTTCAGACGTTAAGGTCGAATACCATTTCCTCATGGGACCAGTTAGCAAAACACTTCTCGGTGCACTTTGCCCATTCCAAGAGCAAACCCAAAAACAAAAATGTTCTAGCATCTATTGTCCAGAAAGCAAATGAACCCCTGAGGGAATATATAGAGCGATTCAACATCGAAGCTCTTCAGGTTTGGCAGTTAGACGACGCTTTTCGAATTTTCTTCATGGCCCAAGGTCTGCTCCCTGGAAGCTCGTTCCGAAAGCACATCAACACCTGGGAACCTAACACCCTTCAAGAATTCCTCGAACTATCCCAGTGCTTTATTAACGAAGAAGAAAATTCCAAGGTCGACAAAACGTCTTTACATGCAGAATCGTCGAAACGCCACATCGAGATCGACCCTCAAAAAAACTCCTGGAACATCGGTAGGAAAAATCGTCACCAGGTATACACCGAACTCAACGTCTCCAACGCCCAGTTACTAGGGGAATGTTGGAACGTCGAATTCAGGGACGTCAAGCCTCCCAGGTCCTTACCTATCCGACCTGGGCAGAAGGCCAACAAATACTGCCGATACCACAGAAGCAATGGCCATGACACAAACCATTGCAACGCCCTAAAGGATGACATAGAAGATTTAATTAAACGGGGAAAACTATCTTCTTATGTTAAAAGGGAGGGAGAACGATCTGACAACTTCGGAAGAGAAAGAAATGAAAATCTCAGGGCAAAAGGAAAAGAAATGATCGACCCAGACCGCGAAGAGCTGGATAAAAAACGCTCGATTATCATGATGATAACTGGGGGATTCGATCATGAAGGATCGGGAAAATCCATGAAGAGAAAATGGAAGGAATTGTTGTGCGTGGCTTCAACGTCAACAACCCCGGTCAAGACTAACCGACCTCCATTATCTTTTAGTGACGACGACCTTATTGACGGAAAAGCTAACAAACACGTACCTCTCTTGATATCGGCAATCATAGCTAACAAGGAGGTACGTAGAATCCTGGTCGATCAGGGGAGCTCATCAGACATCATCTTTATCGATCTTCTGAGCAAAATGGGGATCGATAAAGAGGAACTCACCCCTTATAGAGGGACGGCTTTGTCCGGCTTTAACGGATCTCGAACGAAACCCCTTGGGCATCTGGAGCTAATGGTTACCTACGGAACCGAACCAATGGTTCGAACCGTCAGAACCAAATTCCTCGTCTTGCCTTGTGAATCCATATACAACGGCATTATAGGAAGACCGACCCTCGGCAGGCTCGGGGCGGTTACATCCACCACGCACTTAAAGATGAAGTTCCACTCTCTTTGCGACAGAGTTATCACTTTAAACTCTGACTTAGAGTCGGCCTCCAGGTGTTTTTTCCTATGGACTAAGAACGAACGAAAAGCTTCGGAGCATGAAGGGGTTCCCCCTTCGGAAGAACTGTCGACTCCCAAAATACCAAAAGGAAGATCAACCGAAGTTAACACCGCCACTAACGTAGAAACCAACTGCGATCCGAAGGTCGAAAAACAGATAGACGTCGACGAGCTAACCAAAGAGCTCAAACAAAAAATCAAAAGACCAAAGCCTGATGGAAAGTTCATCGAAATAGAGCTCGGTTCAGACCCCTCCCAGAAGATCAAAATAGGGATCGACCTTCCAGAAAAGATCAAGATCGATTTAACCCAATGTCTTAAAGATTTCAAAGACATCTTCGCTTGGTCGGCCGAAGACATGCCTGGGATCCCGCCAGAGGTTGCCTGCCATCGACTCGCAATAAACCCAGAAGCGAGATGGATCGCCCAAAGAAAGCGGGCCCAAAGCAAAGAGAAAGCCATTGCTGCCGCCTTAGCAGTAGACGACCTCATCCGAGCCAACTTTATCTCTGAGGTTAAATACACAACTTGGTTATCAAACCCAGTCCTGGTGAAGAAATCTAACGGAAAATGGCGTATGTGTGTCGACTACACCGATCTTAATAAAGCTTGCCCAAAAGACGCCTTTCCGGTCCCCAGCATCGATCGTTTGGTCGACAGCGCTTCCGGTTTCCGGTTGTTATCCTTCATGGACGCATACTCCGGATACAACCAAATCGCCATGTTTCCCCCAGATCAAGCAAAAACCGCCTTCATCACTGACCGAGGAAACTTCGCGTACCGTGTTATGCCCTTTGGTTTAAAAAACGCTGGAGCAACTTATCAAAGAATGATGAACAAAGTGTTCCAAAACCAGATCGGTAAAAGCGTAGAGGTTTACCTCGACGATATGATCGCCAAAAGCAAAAGTGATGACGACCATATAAGCGATCTGAGAGCGATTTTTTCTGAGGTACGAAAGAATAGAATGAGATTAAACCCAGAGAAATGCACTTTCGGAGTTCGAGCCGGGAAATTCTTAGGTTTCTTCTTAACAGAATGAGGAATCGAGGCGAACCCGGATAAATGTCGATCCGTCACAGAAATGCGAACTCCGACGTCCAAGAGAGAAGTGCAAAAACTCAATGGAATGATAGCTGCTCTATCTCGTTTCATATCGAATGCAGCGTTCAAATCTCTTCCACTTTTCAAAATCCTCAAAAAAGAAGAAAGAGATTTCGAATGGACGCCCGAGCAAGACGAAGCTTTGAAACAACTGAAAAAATCTCTCCGAGCCTCCAATTTTAACTCGACCAAATGAAGGGGAAACATTATACTTATATCTAGCGGTCTCGGAAGAGGCGTTAGCTGCCGTTCTAGTACCCGAGCTCGAAACCGGGCAAAGTCCCATCTACTTCGCAAGCAAGGCTCTGCACGGGGCTGAAAGTCGTTATCAGAAAATCGAGAAAGTCGCCCTGGCTCTCATTATCGCAGCTCGACGTTTTCGAGCCTATTTTGTCGCTCACCAGGTAGTCGTCCGAACTAACTACCCAATCAGACAGATACTCCACAGACCCGATCTAGCTGGAAGAATGATCAAATGGGCCGTGGAACTCTCAGAGTTCGGTATCAAATATGAAGCTCGAACTACACTTAAAGCGTAAGTTTTGGTGGACTTCATCGCCGAGATGACACCTGCTAACACCGAATCTGACATATGGATCCTATACGTCGATGGGTCCTCAAATCCAAAAGGGAGTGGCGCTGGGATTATGCTAGAAAGCCCGACTGGGGTCATCATCGAAGTTTCCCTTACATTCGGTTTTCCCACCTCGAACAACCAAGCAGAGTACGAGGCTTGCATCGCCGGACTTCGCCTGGCAATTGACTTCCAAGTCCCAAAAATTAAACTCCATACCGACTCTCTCTTGGTGGTCTCCCAGATCGGAAGCAAATACGAGACCAAAGAACCGATCCTGCAAAAATACCTACTTCAGGTACAGTCACTAATAGCTAAATTTGAAGCAAGCGAGATAGTTCATGTCCCAAGAACGGAAAACCAACGAGCTGATTCCTCGCCAAACTCGCAAGCACAAAAACCCCAGGTAACCAGAGGACGACTATCCAAGAAACACTACACAAACCCAGTGTATCTCTCGAGCCTCTGTTTAACCCGACCATCTGCATGCTCGAAGAAACAGACAGCTGGATAACCCCAATTTTAGAATACATCGTCTCAGGAACGGAACCCCCAGACAGAAACGACGCCAAATATATAAGGAGAAGAGCCTCGGCCTTTTCAGCCATCAACGGAACGCTCTATAAAAGAAGCCTCTCTTCCCCGTTAATAAAATGCATCGAGGGAGAGGAAGCGGCCTATGTATTAACAGAAATTCATGAGGGAATCTGCGGCCAGCACATGGGAGCTCGATCTTTAGCACGTAAAACCCTTCGAGCCGGCTACTACTGGCCGAGCATGATCGGCGATGCTAGCGATCATGTGAAGAAATGCAAAAAATGTCAAATCCACGCCAATGTGCACATAGCTCCCCCCACAGACCTCACGAGTTTATCCTCCACATGGCCCTTCGCATGGTGGGGAATGGACTTACTCGGACCTTTCGCAAAGGCACCAGGACAAGTCAAATTCTTGATCGTCGCCGTAGACTACTTCAGCAAATGGATAGAAGCGGAACCCCTAGCGACCATCACTGCAAAAAACTGCATAAAATTCTTCAAAAAAAGCATTATGAGCAGGTTCGGGATCCCCGAGGTAATAGTAACGGACAACGGGACGCAATTCACAGACACGGGATTTCGCAAACTAATGTTCGAGCTTAAAATTAAGCACCATTTCACTTCAGTAGAGCACCCTCAAACCAACGGTCAAGCAGAGGCTGCAAACAAGGTAATACTGAACGGGCTGAAACGACGTTTGGACGATGCTAAAGGAAATTGGGTAGAAGAATTGCCTTACGTCCTCTGGGGATACCGGACGACCCCCCAAAGCTCCACTGGGGAAACACCTTTTAGGCTCTCCTACGGCAGCGAGGCAGTCATCCCCGTCGAGATCGGCGAACTTAGTTGGAGAACGGCGAATCCCAAAACACAAAGCAATAACGATCAAGCCTTAAGAGAAGAACTCGACCTCATCGATGAAATCCGAGGTCAGGCCTCGCTCCAAGAAGCGATCATCAAACAAAAGGTTGCAACCAGATACAATACCAAGGTCGTTCACAGAGATTTCGATCCTGGCGATCTGGTACTCAGAAGAGCTGACGTCGGTCAGAAAAACGCCTCCCAAGGAAAGCTCGCCCCGAACTGGGAAGGCCCCTACCGAATTTTATCTAAAACCGGTACGGGAGCCTTTAAATTGGAGACCCTCCAAGGAAGAAAGATTGAGAGGACTTGGAATGCAACAAAACTGAAAAGTTATTATCCTTAGAAAGAAATCATTTACACCGATCTTATGTAAACTCGAAACAAGTTATTAATCAAAAAAGGAAAAAACTTGACATTTCTTTCAAACGCTTTCGATGCTTCTCAAAAGTTTTTTCCAAGTCTCCACACATTCTTGATTTTCATCAAACAGAATGAAGGGACCCAATTCCCCCCACCGGGAATCAACTGGGACCGATCTTAAAAGATCTCCCCAAAAGCAACCACCCAAGGTCGCAAACTCTTTGAGAAAACAGTTAAATCCGAGCCGAGTCTTGGCAAACTATCTCAAAGAGACCGGGTCTTCAAGGATCGAAACGTCCTAAGAACGACCATCGGCCACAGCTGCCGATACCCCTATAGGGCGAGTTAAATCTGGGCCGAGTCCTAGTAAACTGTCCTATAGGTTCGAACCGGTAAATCGAGTTCCTCTTTACCGACGTTCTTGCATCATACGCAACGTGCAGAATTAAAAAAGCACTCGTTAAAGCTCGCAAAAACGACATACATGACATGCGAAATTCAAAAAGCATTCATTAAAGCTCGTAAAGGTCTGATATACATATCCCAAAAAAGATTACAAATATCTCCAACTGGATCGAAAGAAGTTCCGGATCTATACAAAAACTACATAGGTAAAAGCATACACCAGGAACTTCTGCAAAAAGAAACACTGCTAAAGCATCAGGCAGCAGAGGTCGGAAAAATCACAGTCTTCTTCTCCGTCTGAGCATCGATCTTAATGATCATACCCCCTTCAACCTCATGGTCGGTATCGATAATCGACCGATCCAAATTAACGGAAGGATTGACCAAAGCAATTTGCTCCTGGGCACACTCAAAACCCTCCTTATACAGCTCAATTGCAGAGTTAGCAGCTTCACGAGCCTCCCTCCTAGCCTCGTTTGCAAGCTTCGTAGCCTCTTTAGCATTTTTTCTGCTCTGCTGAAGGGCTGCTTCAAGCTCTGCAATTCGAGCCTCCGCATCGCCGCTTGTACCGACCCTTGCCTCGGATGCTTTCTTCAAATCATCTTCCAAACCAACTACACGAAACTCCAAACCTTTAATCTTCTCATTAGCCTCGACCAGTTGCCCCTCCAAAACTTTTTCCTTTTCTTCCAGCTCCTTTACGCGATTCTCCGCGAACTCCGCCCGACGTACAACCTCCCCTTGGCTTTCCTTCAGAGCCTGAAGTTCTTGCTTTGTTCGAGCGAGCTCTTTCGATTTCGAAGCCACATCTTCCACAAGCTTCACTCTTTTTGACTTCTCGAGCTCCAACAAAACTGCAAGCACGAAATTAAGATCAGGTTATGAAGAAAGAGATGTTTTTATGAATGTAAGAAAGTGATGTTATTTACCCTTAGCCCGTTGCTCGTATTTCTCTTTTTCAATCCTATGAACGTCGGCCAAATTCGCCAACAATTTAACAGACGCCCCGACAGGATCCTCCCGCCACTGGGCATAGTTTTGCTCCAAAAAGCCCTCCTCTAAAGGTACGGCCTTGTTCTTATGCTTCGGTCTCCTCGGGGTCTTACTCCTTTTTTCCGGCCTTTGCTCGCCGCTTGCCTCGGTGCACACCCTTTTCGTCGAGGTCCCTACGCCAACGTCGGGAGCAGCCGGGGGAGGAGAACTGGAAACAAGATCGACCAGAGCCTCATAAGCAAGGTCCTCCTGGGTAACGGTGTTGATCGGGGAAGCAGCAGTAACCGTCCCAACAACAGTCTCAACCTGGGGAGACGTCGGAAGCGGAGCACCCACCTCCTCAGCATCTCCAGATATGTCGACACTCCTCATCGCCAGCGCCTTCATTACGGCGAGTTTCTTTGGGGCCATGGTATCTGGAAAAGAAACAAAAATTGGTCATACAAACTACAGTCAAATATGTGCAAAAATCAAAAGCAAGAAAAACGAACTACCTAAGACAAGTTGCACTCGTCTTCGCTTCCCAGCCTGAACTATCTTAGCCGCAGGGATACCCCGATACTTATGTTTTGAAAACGGAATGTTCTCAGAAATAAACATCAGGATCCTCTTGGTAAGAAGATCGGCAGCGTTCAATCGATTCTGACTAACAGAAAAGGAATTGGTGGATCGTTCAAAATGGGCCTGACTCCAACCAATGGGAAACTTGGTGGACACCAAAGTCCGACCATCCTCTGAAAACTTTCCCACTCTCTCGATCGCTTCGTCGGTCACCGGTTCGACCCAGTAAAATAACTCCTTCCAATTCCCCTTCAAAGAGTCCGCATAGGCTTTAAAAATCTTGGCCCCTCGCCTCGAGCGAAGACTGACATGCTCACGACCGGACTTATTTTCACTGCTGTTCCGATTGATCTCAAACAAATGGAAAAAGAGCAACGGCGAGACCGGCCTCTCCAGGTGAAGACACATCAGTTCGTAGGCTCGAACAAAAGCCCACGCGTTAGGATGCAACTGAGAAGGCGCAACATCCAAAGTCGCCAAAACCGTCTGCTCGAACCAAGTGAAAGCGGGCCGGATATTCATCTCGTTTATCAGCATATGATACAAAGTGAACTTGAGCTCTCCAGGCCACAAAGCCACATGCTCTCCCTTTTTCATTCCTTCGACTCTCCAAATTCGCTTCGAGCGACCCGAAGCTTTCCTCCCGACCCTCTCCAAATTAAACCCGTGCTGGTACAACGATTCGATCCCCAAAATATTTCTGGAAACCCAATCATATTGAGAGACCTCTCGCACCGGTACGTCAAGGTCCCCACAACCAGTACTAGAGTACCCATCCAGAGAAGCAGCAGAAGCTCGGCTGGAACCCGGTTGACTCGAAGGGCGAGATTCGACTTGTCTTCCAACACCCTCTCTATCGGACTCATCGGCAGACTCGGAACTCGACCCAAGATCGACCTCGGAACCTCTCCCAAGATCGACCTCGGAATCCTCTGATTCCGCCACTGGGATTTCCTCATCGGACTCGGAAGTGATGGCCATCACATCCACCAAGCAATCCTCCTCCGCATCTTCGGGAGTATCGTCATTCGGCTCATTAGCATCGGTCGCAGGAGAAGAACTTTCACTCTCAAAATTATCTTCCGCCTTATCACTCATAGGGGCGGAAGCAGAATGCTCTTGCACGTCCGGGGCGGCGACTTCAAGAGGCTCGGTACGAACCTCAGGGACTTCACCACCAGAAGCCATCGCGTTCGTAAACTCTTTCCGGTACTGAGTGACGTCTCTCCGAGTTTGTTTCGTCCTCGCCAGATCGAATCTACAGGAATGGGGGACCAAATGTCAGGATTAAAGATCGAAAATGGGTTCGCGAGCAAGTCGGAACCCGACCTGACGACCCCCATTCTGAGATCACAAGGGACTGAGGGAGGTCCAGGCACAAATGAAAAGAAAAGTAAAGAAAAAACAAAAATAGACTAACCTCGGGACTATGTCGCAAGTTGATTATATCAGGAAATAAACGGTTGTCGATCCTCAGAAACCGACCTTAAAAGTACTTCGAAATTTCTTCAAGCTCGTCCACTTTAAAGAAACTCGGGAGCTCTCGAAGATCGGCAAATCAAAACGAATGAACAACAAGCAACGAATGAGGAGGTGAGACCCTTTATTTATAGCAAGACGAATCTAATGGGCCTGGGCCTGGAAATCGAAGCGTCACGTCCAAGCCATGGTCCATTAAAATCCGCACGCTGAAGAATAAACGTCACCATCATGCGCCGCCACTACGAAGAGACACCTTGTCAGAAACAGTAAAAATGGCACTGATTCCAAGATTACACTGATTCCAAAGCAGCACTGAGTTCGGAAAAACCATCCACCTCGCTCGAAAGCTCGACGAACAGTTAACATCGCTCGAAAACCCCAGCCTCGACATAAGCTCGAGACCGGATAAGATCTCCACTCAAAATCAAGATCGCCCATCAAAGTCAAGATCGCTCCTCATAGCGACCAGACTTGGGGGACCACTGTTATGGTGATTATACTGTTTTCTATTTGCACCCCCTCTCCAACAGCCCAATTGATGAGAAGCCCAATTATAATCAAGAGAGTCCAATCTTCAATGGCCAAGATCAGCCCGCAAGATCGGACGGCCCAAAAACGCCAACACAAACACATCCAAACTCTATAAATACCCCATTCAATGCTCATTAATGGTAAGCACTTTTTCTAACCAAACACTCATTCTCTCAAATACTGACTTGAGCGTCAGAGTATCATTGCAGGTACAACCTCGCCCCTTAAGATCGAACATCTCAAGATCGAACACCTCAACATCGCCTCTCAAGGTCGAACATCTCCGGGTCGAACAAAACCTTCCTCTCAAAGCCTGAAGACAAAGATAGAATCAAGGACAAAATATCTACCAACTGCATAATATCGATCCTCACGATCGGAAGCACGGTACGGAACAGATTCTAAGTGTTGTAATGTTGTTATAAAAGACAATAATTATGAGCATTCAAGAGGTAACATAGCGGATTAAAAACCGAGAGAATCACTACTTTATAGTCAATGACTTAAAAGAAGATTTAAAAGTAAATGCAGATATGAAAAGAGGACTTCAAAGAAATGCATTCATGATCCTTATAGTCAACTAATTAAAAAGAGATCACTACTTTACCTTTGATTGTTTTGTGACGACCCTTTAAATGAGTCCCTTGTTGATTTAGAACGTCTTGGCCGCACAGTACAAAGATTTGTCTGCAATGTATACAAAAGACAATACAATCAATAGATGATAAATCATAGCAAATGCGATGTATACTTGTTTAATGGCCATACAGTAACTCTGAATGAAAGCAATGATTGAACGTGAACATAACAGAAGTAATAAGCAAAGAGTGTGATACTTGTACATTTAATGTTCCATAATTAGTCATTGAAGTCCAAAGAGCATACATTTAAGTAACAAGTTGATCTTTAACTAAGTCTAATCAACATCAGAGAGTTAGAATGCTACTTTTGAATAGGTAAGTAAAATAAAAGAAATCTACTAATTCAGAGGTCTATAACTAAAATATGGAAAAGATGTATGTAAAAACAGACAAAAATGAAAAGATAAATAAAAATAAAGCCATAGAACAATTATGTAAGATTCTTCATACTTGAATGTAAGTGCAATATCTTTACTTCTACTTATTTCAATTATTTAAACTTAATGTTACAAAAACTAACAAGTAGTGGAGATCTTTATTTTCATTTACCCTAGTGTATGTATGCAGCCAGAGACCAATCATTGGTTGTGTGGAGAATGCCAAAGAAAGTTTTACACCCATCTGTGACAATTGACAACTAGTCATGTTTTATTCAGTGTGTTAATTATTGCTCCCAAGAAGTGAAGAGATCTCAATCTTTGAAGAAGCACATGTTGTAAATTCTGTGATATTTCAAAACTTCTAAGTGAATTTCGACAAATAAATATTTTCGACTCAAAACAAATATTTTCGACACATACAAATATATTTCGACACAGACAAACATTTCGACACAGAATATCCTTCCCAGTTTTGGTCGAAATGGGTTGCAGATGTTCTTCCCAGTTTTGGTCGAAAAATGAAATTTAATTTCCTTTATTTTGTAACTGTTATTTTCGTTTAACAGCTATTTTCATTTAAACCAATCCATTCTGTAACTGCAAAAATAAACCGGCTTGATTACAATTTATTTTATAACGGTTGTTGACTGGCTATTAAATGGCTAGAGCCTATGCTTCAAACGGCTATCTCTGAAAGCCTATATAAGCGTTCTCCATTGGCCTTGAAGGAGACAGATAAGAGAGCCATTTTTCACTCCTTCTAAATATCACTCTCCTGGGTTCATATCCTGATTCCATATCATGTTACTCTTGCTAGTTCGGATACCTCTTTCGCTACTGCGATTGAGAAGAGCCGGTTGTACCTCGGGGAATTTGCGCTGCAGAGACGGATAAATTCTTCAGGGCAGTCAAAAGACGCCTCCGGTTATTTTCTAACTCTTCTTTGTTCGCAGGTTCGACCGCTTCTGTCACTGCAGGTTCGACTGCCTCCGTCGCTGCAGGTTCGACTGCTTCCGTCTATGCAGCTGTCTCTGCAGATTTGAACACAACTGTCATTGCAAATTCTACTACAACTGCAATTCAACTGCTGCTGCAATTCGACCACAGTAGAATTTTGACTACTGCAGCCCTTGCACCTTCGACTACTTCAGCAGCCTTTGCATTTTTCGACTACTGCTGCACTTACAATTTTGGCTACTGTTGTCTCTGTGAAATTCGACAGCATCTGTATTTGAATATACGACAACAATCTGAAGAATTTATCTCTTTATCTCTACTAGTTTTGTCTGAAGAACCGTGACTGCAAGGTCTTTCGTGGAAGATAAGTCTCCTTAACTATGCTTGTTGTGTTGTTTGCAATTCTTGATAAGTTCTTGGACATATGAGTCGATTGGACACTACTAAAACAATATATTCTGAATATCTAGTTATATTGTTGTTATCATCAGTGTGTGATTTCCATCTGAAAAGACTCAATATATCTTGCAATCAATTAAAAGGGTTTCTAATTCACTTCGAATATTTTTTGGAACGAAGTACAATTCTGTTGTAGAGTGGAACAAAACCATTTATTTAATTTTGTTCGAAAGGCACCACAGATAAATACTGTTGCTTGCAGAATTATTGCTTCATTCTTATCCTAAAGTATATTAGAATTCATATATTACCCATTTATCATTTTGCTTTCTTCTGTTCCAAAATCTGAGTTTATTATGATTGCTATATCGTACATGGTTCAAATGAAATGATTCCCAAAATATTGTTCTAAGCATTTCATTAATTTTTCTGACTTTGTTGTGCTCCCCAAAATCTGTGCCAATTTTTATAGCAGACTTTAAAGAGAAAAATTTACAAAGAGAATGAACGGGAAGAATGACGAAGACGGGGTGAATTCTTCGTCCTTAAGGTATCAAACGTCGATGACGACACCAGGTTCTCATCTTTCTTCATGTTCTTTCTTTGCACTTTTGTTTGGCTAGGTTTACGGTCAAAAGTGGCACCATGACTTTACTTTAGGAGCTAAGAAAATTAATTGTGAAATTAAATATTTGCATTTGTTCATAAGAGTTCGACTGATGCTTAATTAAAAGGATTCTTATTTTTGATTGAAATGATTGATTAATTGATTGGCTCTAGTGCATAAATTTTATCGTGATGTCCTTGTCCACCAAGTACAATGTCTTGGTTTTAGTGACTTATAGGTTATTAGTCGGAATTTTCTTTATCAACACTCTGCACTGAAGCACCTGATAGTGCCTTTGAATTCATCTTATGCATTTTGGTTGTATGACATATAGAGTTCGACTACACCTTTACCTGGCACTTTCGACTGCCACAGTCCTCACACTTTCGACTGCATCAGTATATTCGATTACCTCTGTTTTAGCAGTTTCGACAGAATTTGTCTTTGCATCAGTTTTCGACAACACCACTTTGGTGTGTCAATTTTTCCTTTTATTGAAATAGCTTCATCGTGTGCCATGAAAAATTTATTTAGAGAGCTATACAATTCCTTATATGGCTTAATGAGTTATGTTTATCAGAATTGGAACTTATATATGCATACCATAAGGATAGAATCTTCGACCTCACAATGCTAAAATTTGATAGGAGATATTGTGTACCTTTGTGACGTGATGAGTTCAAAACAGATACCTTCTATTAGAAGGAGTGATTTGATATTGCACCTATTTGCTGAACATAAATGCATTTGTCGGATTTAACAATTGGTATTCCTTTGTTAAAATTCTTGTTGCTAATGTGTCAATGGATATAACAATGATGTGATTATTCATATTAAAATTTTTGTCTTCTAAACTTTGATGTGAAAGACATACTATTGAATAAATTTTTTTTAAGTGCAATTTGAGATGCCAGACCATAAGGAAGTATGGATGCGTAACTCTTTCACCAAAATCTTATTTTGATACTCTTTAGAAGTATAGATGCTTTGAAATTAAAACATTGAATATCCTTTATGATTCTGACAATTAGTCAAAAGAAAATAGATACAAACCTATTACATTATCAGAGAATGTATACCAATTTTTATCGGAAGGTTTTTGCAATATCTATTTATTGAATTTATTGAGCATGTTGTGTGTATTATGAAATGTGAACTATTCGCAATTGCTATATTGTCCTTTATATCATATTGGTACAATAATGTGAAACTGAGAAATTGAAGTTGATCCTATTAAAGGAATCATATGCACACAAATCTGCTAACGATTTGAACTTAATAAAATGCGAATTGTCTTATATAGAGCCTCAATTTGCAAGTAATATTTTCACTTTGTTAATATATGATATATTACTTTCAATTTTGATTGTTATGTTGTTTGAGGCATTGTGGGGGTTGATTTTCGATTCATGCTTCATGTGAAAATGAATTTTTTAAGAGTTCTCTTGTTATGCTATGCCTGATAACCATATTATTAAGTTTCATGAGAAAATGCATTAGAGACATGTAGCAGGTGTGAAAAGGTTCAAACCGTTAAAGCTAAAATTGAAATATTTTAGAATCACCTTTTGACATGTTCAAATGCAGACTATAACAAGTCTTTTAGATTAAATAAAAGACATGGATAATTATCAGTTATAGGAATCTCTTTTAGATATATGTAATATACATACTTTTGAGACAATTTACTGATATTTGAATATATGAGACATCAATAACATACTTGTGAAAATCCATAAATAGTTTATGGAAATGTTGTCGCTTAAAAATTCAACTAAGCAGGCCTGTATGTATAAGTATGTTATGAAAGTGGTGTAGCTTAGAAATTACTAAAGCATTTATTGATAATTATCTATTGAGGCATCATAGGCTATGTCACTATATACAGTATCCATTGTATTTCGATGACACTATGATGATAGCCATGTTTGATAATTATCTATTGAGGCATCATAGGCTATGTCACTATATATAGTGAATACCCATTGTATTTCAATAATACTATGATGATAGCCATGTTTGATTCACAAGAAAATAAATCTAAAAGTGGATTTATTTATGAATGGTTGTCACTTAGAAATTTTCTAAGTAGAGCTATACTATGGTTGTCACTTAGAGATTTTCTAAGTAGACTTGCATAAATTACCTTATTGAAATTAAGGTTATTACTCAAAGCTTGATAATATTAGAGAATGAGTTTGTTACTCAAGACTTTGTGATATATGAAATTAATTGACTAAGAGACGTCTTGGTCAATATTCCTTTATGGAAGAAATAGTGTCTTCCATAGTTGTGTAAAGTAGCTACAGAAATGAGAAGGATTACATCATTAATTTATGTAAAATCAGAAGTGAATTTTATCAATCTTCTGAAAAATCCCTAGGGAAGAAATGAGCTTGTGATACACCGAGGGGAATGGGACTAAAACCAATTGATATTAAGAAGTGATGGTAACCCAACCTTTGTGATTGGAGATCCCATGAATAAGGTTCAATGTGGTAAAAATAAGTTACTTCTTGATAGTGCTAGCACTGGAAATTAATTCAAGTAATTAATTTATTAATTTCATTAATTGTCCCTTCCTATGGTGATATTGTGATAGTGCTAGACTGCAGGGTTAAAAGGATAAGCTTAAAGCTTTTAATGATTTTCATAGCCCTTATGGGTGGCGTATGACTTGCAGCATACACTTGATGAAATCACCTATATGGGTGTCAAGTGAGGCCGCTTGCATGAGATCCTGGCGAGGTCTCTAGAGCACTCATGAATACCGAGCACGCGCAGGGCCTAGTAGCGCACCACCGCAGAAACAGCAAGAATTGTGGGGGTGTAATGTGATAGTGAAACCTCTAACATATAATATGTGTCTTGGGTTCTATAGCTTGCTAAACCAATTCACTGTATGTTATGTTTTATCTGTCTAGGACTGGTTCCATAGCTTGCTATACAGCTCCGATGCATTACATCTACGATGTTAATCCAGGAAACTTCTTTCTCTTTATTCACTTCTAAACTTTTGAAATATGTGGGGGATTGTTGTAAATTTTGTGATATTTCAAAACTTCTAAGTGAATTTCGACAAACAAATATTTTCGACTCAAAACAAATATTTTCGACACATACAAATATATTTCGACACAGACAAACATTTCGACACAGAATATCCTTCCCAGTTTTGGTCGAAATGGGTTGCAGATGTTCTTCCCAGTTTTGGTCGAAAAATGAAATTTAATTTCCTTTATTTTGTAACTGTTATTTTCGTTTAACAGCTATTTTCATTTAAACCAATCCATTCTGTAACTGCAAAAATAAACCGGCTTGATTACAATTTATTTTATAACGGTTGTTGACTGGCTATTAAATGGCTAGAGCCTATGCTTCAAACGGCTATCTCTGAAAGCCTATATAAGCGTTCTCCATTGGCCTTGAAGGAGACAGATAAGAGAGCCATTTTTCACTCCTTCTAAATATCACTCTCCTGGGTTCATATCCTGATTCCATATCATGTTACTCTTGCTAGTTCGGATACCTCTTTCGCTACTGCGATTGAGAAGAGCCGGTTGTACCTCGGGGAATTTGCGCTGTAGAGGCGGATAAATTCTTCAGGGCAGTCAAAAGACGCCTCCGGTTATTTTCTAACTCTTCTTTGTTCGCAGGTTCGACCGCTTCTGTCACTGCAGGTTCGACTGCCTCCGTCGCTGCAGGTTCGACTGCTTCCGTCTATGCAGCCGTCTCTGCAGATTTGAACACAACTGTCATTGCAAATTCTACTACAACTGCAATTCAACTGCTGCTGCAATTCGACCACAGTAGAATTTTGACTACTGCAGCCCTTGCACCTTCGACTACTTCAGCAGCCTTTGCATTTTTCGACTACTGCTGCACTTACAATTTTGGCTACTGTTGTCTCTGTGAAATTCGACAGCATCTGTATTTGAATATACGACAACAGCACATACTCTTAATTATGTTCACAAGGGACACCTCAACAACCAAAAAGAAAAAGGAAAGCTACCACACAGAAAAACCAATTCACTCAGAGCATTCACGTAAACTATAATCAATTGAATCACACAATGTAGAAGGAGACCAAATACTTTCTTTTCAATTTCAGACAGATTCAAGGAAAAGTGGCATTGCAAAAATTTTAA
The DNA here is from genome assembly GCA_039519185.1 of Astragalus membranaceus. Lineage (NCBI taxonomy): Eukaryota > Viridiplantae > Streptophyta > Magnoliopsida > Fabales > Fabaceae > Astragalus > Astragalus membranaceus. The sequence continues at coordinate 164,331,315 of CM076854.1, forward strand.
GCTATAAACAATGCAATGCCTCTTATCCAAAATGAGGAAACACTACAGACTGAATTCCTATACTGCTAGAACTAACTAACCAAAGAAAAGAAAGAACCACAAAAAGATTTCCTCTAACATTGCAATTACTCATCAAACCGAACCCCAACAAAGACATCATCATCTCCTTTAGTGAACTCCAATTCTCCATCTTCCAAATCCAAATCACTATAAGTATTAGCCCTTCTAATCCTAAATCCAGAATCCAAATTATGCACTCACTATTAAAGTAGCCATCAAATTATCATCTAAACCACATTGAAAATCCACCAAGGTCTAATCAAAATTCCAAAACAATACACACTTATCATTAAGTTCACTCCAAATTTTCTCATTATAAAAAAATAAATAAACCAACAAAAAAAACCTAAGGATGGCATGTAAGTGTTCTGCGTGTTACCTGTGAATAGTTTCAACGACGGGATAGCATGAAATTGCGTTGTCTCTTCCTCTTGCCACAATGTCAGCTAGTTCCTGCCATTAATTTAGGAGCAAAAATGTAAGAGAATGCATAAAGTCAATAGTTTTAAAAAACTCAATAAATTGGTCGCAATACACATAAGTCCAAGATGCATTGGCTTAACACCAGCAATATTACTTTTCATCATTCAATTTTTGAATTGTGAACTGGAAAAACACCATTAGCATTCAAGGATATGATTTTTATACTGACCTTGACAAAAGGTTCCCATTTTTCAGCATATAAACCACGACTAAATCCTCCAAGAGCTGCAAAGTTGGGGAAAGTTAAAAGAAGAAAAAAAATAAAAGAAAGACAAGTTAGGGTTGCATAGTTCATAAACTAACCTTGAAAATATACTCACTCACTCACTCAGAAATTAAGCTAATCGATAAAAAAACATAACCACTAACACTAACCTGTTGTTGAGATGATGAAGAGAGAATTAGGGTTGCTGAGATGATGAAAATACCACACCCTAACCTGTTTCAACAAGAAAAATCGAAGATGAGAACATAGAGGAAGGGAGGAAGTGGAAATCATAGTGTTTGAGAGAGGAAGATGAGAGCATAGAGAACCCGAGGTAGCGATGAGAACAGAGAGGAAGAGGATTAGCGAACCTGTAGCGATGAGAACAGAGAGGAAAAGGATTGTAGAGTTTCAGATTAAACCCTAATAGTGTTTGAGAGAGCAGTTTCTGAAACTTTTGAGGTTAGGAAAAAATTCGCAGGGAATGAAAAGAGAATCGCGCGTTTAGTTTTTTTCTGAAAAAATCAGAACCGCCGCAAAACGTATAAGAACCGCCGTCGGTGTTCGTAATTGGAGGCGGTGATAAACAACCGCCGCAAGTCAAATTAAGCGACGGCAGTTGGGTGTAACCGCCGGGAAGCAACTGCCGCTAATTCTCCTTTTTTGTGGTGAATAAAGTAAGATACATGACACATAAAAAGCGACAAAAGTTTTATTAAGTTGGGCTAATTTCACTTGTTAGTTATCAACAAATACAATGTATACACCTATTTATCTTTCACTATTGGTTGCATTGACAATTTCAACGATATTAGGATGCCGACTTTCAATAGCAAATCCAAGTATAACCGTGTGATAATATGTGGTATTTATTTATCATTTTGTCTGATGACAAAAAAACAATGTATAACCTATTTCGGGGAAGACACATAGATTGAAAGTGATTCTAATTCTACTGATATCAAGTGGTGGGGTTGATATGAAACCACTTGAATTGAGCAGAGACAAGTGCCTTGTCAGACCACCATGTCATTTCAGTGTGTCTGTCTAGTTGAGCAAGAGGGAATTTTTGTCAATATGCAATGCCGCAAGAGGCATACAGTTCACGTGACAAGGATTAGCACAATCGATGTTAAGAACACAATGCTGCATTAATAATTCAGTTATTAATCTAAAATAAATGGTGCTGCAGCATACATCAGTCGCAGAGGATATGCATTCTTATTGTTGAGTTTGAAATGAAGAGTTAAATCAGTTCCATTGTGCTTCATTATCCATAGTTAATTATTGCACGTAAAGCAAAGCAAACAATCAAGTTGTTGTTTGAAAATTTGTACAATGTCTATTTCCTGATTTCTGGCAAATGCGCGATGCAACAAGTTGTGACCCTTTAGCCGCCTATTTTATTCATTTGCAAATCCTATATTTGTTTTTCAATTTTATTTTCTTTTGATTATTAAGGGCACTAAGATAAGCTCAAACTAACTTCTACTCAAATAATAACATTATGATTTAAAGATAATTTTAGTCCATTGAGAATGAGACAGGACAATTACATTTCAAACAAAGGTTGACCTAATTTATAAGGATTCATCTCTTATCACCCTAAAATTTAAGCATTCATTCATTGATATTATCATCCACCCTAAATATTTATTGTGAAAATAAAATGAAAGTTTATGGAAGATAAACATTGCAATTCAATTAATTTCAGAGACAAAAAGAGGGGCACGGATCCACTGACGTTAACGCGGGAACGTGAGGGTGCAGTTTCCTTCCTACTGTATCCCAACGTTGGGATAATGTGAAACCAGTGGAATTAAGTGGAATGGGTCCCACTGTAGCAGTATTGTCATCATTAAGTGGAATTATTTTATAATAAATTTCCCGCTATACTGTATCCCAACGTTGGGATAATGTGGAACTGCACCCTCACGTTCCCGCGTTAACGTCAGTGGATCCGTTTCCCAAAAAGAGAATGCTTGTGAAGAATCTTTTTTTTTTATCAGCTTGTGAAGAATCTAAAAAGACACAAATCAATCCTATCCAAATCCAAATCCAAATAAAAATCCATCCACTTGCCCTCAGATTTCGCCCACAGATTAATTTAATCAGTCCCCAGTATTACTATACTACCATTGCAAATTCCCACTACTCTGTTGCCTCTTCTCTTTTCTCTCTCTCATTCTTATGGCTACTGAACCAGACCTTGAAGTAAAGTACGCCCGCAACGCCAAGGTCATGGTGGGCTCTGTCATCCTTCTCTTCATACTTATAATCATCATCATTCTCTTCCGCACCTACGTCTACCTTTGCCGCCGTCACCGTCGCTTCTCTCCGGATCCACTTACCACCACCACCATCCCTTCCAAGGAAGAAAGCCTCGACCCTTCCGTTCTCAAATCCCTTCCCACGTTCACATACTCCTCCACCACCTTCAGCCGCAAACTCCAAGACTGCGCCGTCTGCTTATCAGAGTTCTCCGACGGCGACGAATGCCGTACGCTTCCAAACTGTAACCACGCTTTCCACTCCCATTGCATCGACAAGTGGTTCGCCTCTAATTCCAATTGCCCTCTCTGCCGATCCCCGGTCCAACCGGTAACGGTTTACTCTCATGTTGAACCGTGTGATGTTTCGGTTACAGAAGCGGGTGAAGGTTGTTCGCAATTTCCAGAACCAATTGGGTGTCCGAGAAAGCCGTTAGGTATAATCGTAGAGCTGCCCGGGGCAGATAGCGGGTCGGGCAATGTATCCGGAAATATCGGGTTCAAAAGCTCGTTGAAGAGGCTCTGTAACGTGTTGTAGGTACTTTTGAGATATGGATAAGGACATGATGACATGGCCACTGATGCAAAAATAAAACACCACGATGGCATTGGTCTAGGAAAAAAATATCTGTTGCTTCGGAGAATTATCACTTTATCGTATAATTCTACGTTGTATATAATCAAAACATATGTCAGGACATTTATATTTTTAGACACTGCTAAATTTTGACATTTGTCATAATTTAGGGGCAAAATAGACAATTCATCACATAAAGAGAAAATGCTACAGAATCACTACAGTGCGCTACAGTGAAGTTTCTGACGCGCTACAGTACTGCTTATGTCACTCTACAGTACGCTACAGTGACGTTTCTGACGCACTATAGTACCAATACATTTTTTTTAGATTCAATTTTTTTCAAAAAAACTGATTTTTTTTTTAAAAAAAATTATACACTTTTTTTTTAAAAAAACGGTTGTCAATATTTTTATAAAAACAATTGGTCACTATAAATCAATTTTCACTATTTTTATAATCTACTCAAACTACTAAAATTAATAAAATAATTAGTCAGTATAAACCAATTAGCCACTATCCATTGTCAAAAAAAGAATTGTAAAAAAACTTTAACCCCTACCAAAAATTATAAAATAACTACTAAAACTAATCAATTTAACTACTTTTGTGAAAATCAATCAATTTAACCACTACAAAAAATTACCAAATAAGTATTTTATAATTACAAAAAAGGCTTAAAGGTCATTTTGGCCCCTTCAAAATACACATTAATCCATTTTGGCCCCTGCAAAATGAAAAACTTTAAATAAGCCCCTGCAAAATAGTTAGTTGTTCAGTTAAGCCCTCGCTGCTAGTGGTCCACTAACGCTGTTAGTTTTAAAGGTATTTTGCAGAGGCCAAAATGGATTAATGTGTATTTTGCAGGGGTCAAAATGGATTAACGTGTATTTTGCAGGGGCCAAAATGACATTTAATGTGTATTTTGCAGGGGCCAAAATGAGGGTTAAAAAAAACAGCGTTAGTGGACGACTAACAGCGAGGGCTTAACTGAACAACTAACTATTTTGCAAGGGCTTCTTTAAAGTTTTTTATTTTGCAGGGGCCAAAATGGATTAATGTGTATTTTGCGAGGGCCAAAATGACCTTTAAGCCTACTAAAAAAGAGTAAAATGCCAACGGGAATGCCAACGGGAGTGGCAATGAGAGCGCCAATGGGAGTGGCAACGAGAGCGCCAACGGGAGAGGCCACGGGAGTGGCAACGATAGATGGACAAAAAAGTAAGGGACAAAAAACTGATTGAAAACTGCAATCATAAGCTGCAACTGACGCACCAAAAAGACAAAAAACAGCAAATTTTAAAACCAACTTTTTTTTTTCAGTTTTTCGTTCCATAAAAAATCATTTTTTGTCAGTTTTTTTTACTTAAAAACATAATTTTTTTAACTATTTCTATAATTTACTCAAACTACTAAAATTAATCACTTTAACTACTACTAACAATAATTAAATAATTTAAAATTTACTATTTACTATAATCTTTCTATTAAAACTACTAAAAAATTTTCATGTAATAAATAAAATCAATCAATTTAACCACTAACAATTTTAATATTAAATCATATAGAAAAAAGGAGAAAACATGTGGCAATGGGAGCGGCAACGAGAGACTAACAACAAGATCGGCAATGAGAGCGGCAACGGGAGTGCCAACAAGAGAGGGAACGAGAACGCCAATGAGAGTGCCAACAAGAGAGGGAACAAGAGCGAAGGGGTTGCATATTTTACCTTTCACTGTATTATTAATATTATAAGTAGATACCGATTTTGTTTTAACATTTTGCAACACAACTATTTTAGTAAATTCACCCCTAAAAGACAAAATTTGCAACACAGCGAGAACGGCAATGCGAGACTGGCAATGAAATCGACAACGAGAGCGACAACGGGAACATGAGTGGGAACAAGAGAAGCAAGGATAGCGCCAACAGAGCGCCAACGTGGATGCATATTTTAAAAAATCTTTTTTTTCTTCATTTTTACTCAATTTAAAATTTATTATTTACTATAATCTCACTATTAAAACTATTAAAATCAATCAATTTAACCACTAAGAGAGGTAATGAGAGACTGGCAATGGGAGCTGCAACGGGAGTGGCAACGGGAGAGGTAACAAGAGCGCCAACAGGAGTGCCAACGGGAGAGTCAACGAGTATGCAAACGAGAGTGTTAACATGAATGCATATTTTACCTCTAATGTCCAAATACATTATTATGGATCAATGTAATTCTGATTGTCAATCTATTTCCACTTTGAATTTCAAATCATACATTTTGGACATTGTTCACAACTTATGATTATCTTCCAAATTACTATTATGACTTCATGGCAATACACCGACCATACAGTATCACCCGTGCGTATGCACGGGTGAAATACTAGTTAATCTATATATTTAGATCCTAAAGGTTCTGATCTCATCATCCATGTGGGCCCTCCCCCACTTTTAGCGCCAAATTTCCCCTTCCTCTCCTATTTTGGCGCCAAATCTCCAACCCCCACCCCCTTCCCCCGTCTTTTTTTTTTCGTTTTTAATATTTTCATTTTTTAAGAATGCATTTAAATTTAAGAAAAAAATAGATTTATAAATAGGTGAAGTTTGTTCCTCAATAATTGGATTAGTGAAAAATGAAAATTAATTTCGTGATAAATTATATAATGTGTGATTCTAGCCACTGTGTTTTGAAGTCATTTAGAGTCTGAAAAAAATTAGTTGTTGGGCCACTGTGTTTTGTGATACTTTAGTGTACGTAAAAAAAATTCATCTATTCAAATATGTTATGTAGTGTGTTGTTGTCTGAGATCTTATGTAATGTGATAATGCGTTAAACTAAAGTTATTTGATTATCATTTTTTGTCTATATTTTAATGAATCAATTTCATTTGCGTGCTGATTTTTTTAAAAAAAAATTAACTTCCATGGACTATTACTTATGTTTGAATTATAAATTCACATTAATTTGTGTGCTGATTTTTAATTTATCCATCAAATTTTAATATCACAACAACTAAGTACTCGCTGAAGTTTTGACCCCGTGCATCGCACGGATCCCGACGCTAGTTTTATTCATAGATTCTGAAATCTCAATATTGTCCCGCGGTCTCAACTCAACAAGTGTGTTTGTTGGTGGGGTAAGTCTCTTAAAAATGGAAAGAGACTAGGAATTTTTTAAGATTCTCGCCACCACATAGCGAGGGTGGGAGGAGGAGGGTGCTTGATAGTTGAAGGCTTGAAGCTATTAGACATTTGGCAATACAAATGTGCTTTCTGCACAATTATACCAGATTCTAATGAAATTTTTAAAGCACTTCTTTCACTCTCAAATGATCTTTATCCTATTTTTCTATTTAATAATTAATACAATTGTTAGAATTTTCTTTGTTCGGTCATCTATTGATGGGTGTAAGTAACTTTGTGCTTATTAAAATAGGTTGAATATATGGCCTGATATGTTTTTTCATGTAAGTCCAATTTATTGTGGTTCATTTGTATTTTGGGAATCACAGTGTGTTTCTAGTATTTTGGGGTTAAGCCCAATAGGGAAGTGTGTTAAGTGATAGTGTACGGCCTAATGAGTCTAATATCCATGATGGATGAATACTAAAGTTGTTTTTTTAGATAAGCAAAAAAATGTATTGAAGAGAGTACAATGGGTACTCTAACCCATGGTACAAGTCAATGCTGTTAAGCAAGACGCATGACAAATCTTCCCTTCAATACAAATAACCCCTACCGAATACATCCTCCTACCCCACTACTAAACACCTTACATATTCTTTAGGCCACTCCAAAACATGTTGACACCTACTTCCCCCAAGGCCGTGCTAACTATTGATTATGTTCGTAGGAAATACACTTTGTTTTTAGTTGTGCTAGGGTTTCCTGAACGCCTCTCTCCTTAGCTTTATGCTAAGTTTGGTAGGTAATGAACATCGTTTCCTCGTACAACTAGTAGGTCTTGCCGCTCCCTACACAAATGGTGTGCCGCTTATTGACTGATCCTCGTGTGCTTCTCTAAATCCTCTCAGTATAAGAGCATTTAGAGATAATTTCTTTTGTCTTACCACATGAGCAAATTGTTTAATATGGGAAACATGATTTACTAGACCAAAAACAAAACATTTGGTACAAAGAAAACAATCATTCAACCAATTTAAGCTCTAGGAAAAATATTATCTCTTATAATTTCATAGCATGCCTAAAAAACATCAAATAATACATGACACTCGTTTAAATTTAGTGCTTTTTTTAGAGTAAGAGAAAAGAATTTGCACTTGACAACCCCCTTGCCCCTATGCTCCATGATAGTGTTGAAGAAATTGATGTGCTCATCAAGGTCACTATTCCCGTCGTATGTACGTAGGGGATGATGTTTTTTGGAGCGACTTCAGAACAAAAAGCTCTGATATCCTAGTAATGAAGGGGACAAAACGAGTGTGATCGTCATCATGGTCACCTCATCAATGACAAAATAGGGAGTATTCTATTTGTCGTGGGGAGAATGCTAAACCCTAAACTCGTTTACCTCTCAAGCGATCTCTCACGATAGCTGGAGTGGTGGGGAGAAATCCAAAGTTGTCGTGGGAAGGAGGTGATCTCCCTCCCCTTTCTAGTTGGGTGTCTACACAATAAGGTATTTCCTTTTGCCATTTCTCTACCTCCCTGAGTGTAACTTCTATGCCTGAAGGGTTTTTTGTTTGTTTCTCAACGAGCTGCGTCAACTCATGCAACATGGAGGGAACATCAAACACGATGTCAGTGGTTCTGTTGCGTCGTTAGGTTAGGTGAAGGGGAGGGTGGGGGAAATTGAAAAAATGCTCCGCACGAACACCCTCATGCTTTAGGAGTGACATGTGTGTCTTTGTTAGAGATCGTCTATCTCCAAAATGCATTGGGAACTTTGCGAAGTGATGACTCATTTAAAACTAGCCGCATTATATTAATTTCGAGAAGAAAAAATGAGAGAAAATAATGTTGTCATTGTGATCAACAGTGTTCCAATGTTGAGATGCCAATGTTAGAGGGAGAATCTTAGGAGGAGTTCATGACGGAGCACTAGGGTGGTGTGATACCTAAAAAGACTCTGATTCTTAAGTTGATATTTGCACAGAGTATGAAGTAAGTAATGTTACGGATTTGGCCTTTAGTGACCAATCTGCCAAAGGCCCAAGCACCAAAAGGCCAAATCCATCAGCCAACGGCGGAGATCTGAGACCTAGATCCAATGGTCCCCTTTTTTCCCAAAATCCTATAAATAATCATTCAATGCTAGCATTAAAGGTACACACTTTCCATTCACCTAACTTGCAATTAACTCACTTGCTGACTTGAGCGTCAGAGTGTCATTGTAGGTACCAACCACCCCGGATCGGAGACCAACTCGGACTGACCAGGAACACGACTACCAACTACCTCGGATCGGACTTGGTATCTAGTATCGGATACCGGTCCAGAGGTACGGTACAGAACATTGGCGACCATAGTGGGAGGATCTTATACTTCATTTCTTCTCCCATCTCCCAGATCAGCAATGGCTCCGGTTCTGCGTCAAAGAAACATCTCGAGTGCGATAGTGAGACCGGACCCGCAACAAGAAAGCCCTGAGGGGGTTGCAGTCACACTCCCTCTTAGCTCGGCAGTGGGCATAACTCGTCCAGAGCAATAGTCCCGGGAGGTTCCGCCCCGAACCGACTTCCTCCACCACCTCAGACCGTCGAGATACCGGTCGATGCTGTCCAACAGCTCGTCCAATTGCTGACTAGGCAAGCCGAGGCTGAGCAAGAAAGGAGTCAACGCTACACACAACTTGAGGCTGAAATTGCCGAAATCCGAGCTCGTGACATCCCAGACCAGAATTCTCCTCAATACCATTCTCCCGACAGGGAGACGTCTAGTCGGAGGCGCCACTGATCTCCGGCTTGGAGGAGGCATCATCACCGATCTCCATCTCGGCGCAGGAGGGGGCGAGGATCGGGAACCCTTCCAAGCGAGACTTACGACGATACCTACTACCCCGAGGGTTCCCCTCGTCAGAGCTCGTCTCTAGCATCCTCATCGCCAAGGCGACGCTCCTTAAGCCGGGAAAGATCTCTGAGGCATGAAGCTCGACACCCACACTCCCGAAGATCCCCTGCCAGACGCCGTACCCGGCGATCTCCCGAAAGGACAAGATCGACGGCGAGGAAAGGGCCCTTCACAGCTGAGATAGATTTCTTCCCGGTATCGAGGCATCTTGAGAAACCCCCGGAAGGTCTGAAGATGTACGATGGGGCTGGTGACCCGGATCGCCACCTCGACTACTTCGACACAGTGATGCAGTACCGAAATGTCCCAAGCGAAATCAAATGTTGGATTTTCCCTCTGACTCTTGAGAAGTTGGCCCTGAACTGGTTCAGAGCCCTGAAGCCAAATTCGATATCCTTCTGGGACCAGCTAGCCCAATCATTTTCCTCCCATTTCGCCCACTCCAAAATGAAGCCGAAATCTCGGAAGGTCTTGCAAGCAATTCGACAGGGGGAAAATGAGTCGCTCCGAGACTACATCGAGAGGTTCAATAGAGAAGCCGCCCAGGTCCGGAACCTCGATGATTCTTTCCGGCTGTATTTCATGGAGGCCGGCCTCTGCTAGGGAAGTCTTTTCCAGATTGATGTCGGAGTCAATCAGGCTGAGTAGCTTGCCGATTTCCTATAGCGATCTCAGAAATACATCGACCACGAAGAAGGGGTGATCGCAAGAACACTACAAGAATTTCCCCCATTTCCGGCGGATTAAATCCGCCAGTAAATTACCGGTGGATTTTGGGGGTTACCGACGGATTTAATCCCCCGGTAAATTACCGGCGGATTTTGAGCGTTACCGGCGGAATTGTTTTGCGTAAAAAAATATATATTTTTTTTAAAATAATCCGCCGGAAATGGCTATTACCGACGGATTTTTAAAATTTTTTATTATTTTTTTTTTAAAAAAATCCGCCGGTAATTAAAAATCCGCCGGTAATAGCCATTTCCGGTGGATTATTTAAAAAATTATTTATTTAATTTTTTTACACTCTTCTCATTTCTTATAAATACAACTTTCTCCTACACTCTTCTCATTCTCTCATTTCACTCTTTATTTCCTTCTCATACTCTCCAATCTCCATAAATTTCTCTACATATCTCTCTTTCATATTTCTCTCAAATCTTTATTTCCTCTTTCTTCTTCCTTCTCATTCAATCTCTTATCAAATATTCTCATACATACACTTCATTTTTCTCAATCTCTTCTCAAAAACTTCACACATTTATACACTTTATTCTCAATCTCTTCTCAAAATCTTCACACATTTATACACTTTCTTCTCAATCTCACATAGATACACTTTATTTTTCTCAATCTCTTCACATAAATAATTAAATAATTAAAATAATATTAATTTTTTAAATAAACGAATTTTAAAAAAGAAATAAATTAAATAATAAATAAATAAATTAAAGTAAACGAATTTAAAAAAAGAAATAAATTTAAAAAAACAAAAAAAATTAAATAATATTAATTTTTTAAATTAACGTATTTAAAAAACATTTTTTTAAAAAAAATTAAATAATTACGGCGGATTTTGGGTGATTACCGGCAGTTTTTTTTTAAAAAATAATTACCGGCGGATTTTTTAAAATAATTTTTTTTTTCAAAAACAATTACCGGCGGATTTTGGGTGATTACCGGCGGATTTTCCGCCGGTAACCGTTACCTGCGGATGAATTTCCGGCGGACAAAATCCGTCGGTAATGTCGTCGATTTTGCCCATTACCGGCGGATTTTGGCCATTACCGGCGGATTTTGGCCGCCGGAAATTTACGAAATTCTTGTAGTGGAAGGACGGATGCCGACCCTGGAACGTCAAAACCTCGGGGAGAAAAGGAGGTCTGGAATGAGAAGGAGCCCCGGAACGATGGCAAACCCAGGCCTCGAAACCGTCACCAGCATTACTCGAGCTCAATGAGACCCGAGCTAGGATTCTTGCGGATTGTATGAACACGGACTTCAAGGAGGTTAAGTTCCCCGACCCGCTCCCTCATAGATCGGGCCAGCGATCTAATAAATACTGTCAGTATCACCGAAGTAAGGGACATGACACTAATCGCTGTAACGCTCTGAAGGACGACATTGAGGATATGATCAAGAAAGGGAAGTTGAGCCAGTATGTAAACAAACCACCTCGCCAAAAGGGAGAGGTCAGGGAAGAGAAGGACGGCTCCAAGAGGAAAGGTAAGGCTACTCAAGACAAGGAGCAGAGCTCGGAAGACGAACGGGATTTTCGGAAATCAAAAGGCCGACCGGTGTTGATGGTCATCTCAGCGGATTCCCCCGACGACGCTTCCGGCAAAACCATGAAAAGAAAGTGGAAAGAAATCATGAGTGCCACTTCCATATCAGAAACACCCTCGTTCCCGAATCGACCTCTCCTAGCATTTGGCGATCGGGACTTGCTCGATGGCAAGCCGAACAAACACATACCGCTTCTGATCAGAGCGGTTATGGAAAATCACGAGGTAAGAAGAATTCTGGTTGATCAAGGGAGCTCAGCAGACATCATCTTCATCGATCTGGTGAGGAAGCTAAGGATCGCCGAAGAAGACCTCACTCCCTACAGGGGATCGGACCTCTCAGGCTTCAATGGGTCCCAGACCAATCCTCTCGGTCATTTGGAGTTGATGGTGACCTATGGCGAAGGGCGGCTGGAAAGAACAGTCAAAACCAAATTCCTAGTGTTATCAAGCCCTTCGGTCTACAACTGCATCATCGGAAGACCGACTCTTGGAAGGCTAGAGGCGGTAACATCGACGGTCCATCTTAAGATGAAACTTCATTCTCTGTATAACAAAATGCTTACCCTCGATGCCGACTTGGAATCCGCCCAAAGATGTTTTTACCTGCATATAAAAGCGGACCAGAAGGCTGTGGAGGAGGGGGTTCCCCCCGGAGATACGGAGGAAGCACGGATGACCCCCAAAAAGAAAAGAAGCAGCTCCGATGCCGATGTGAATGTCACAGATATGGATGCAAGGTACGACCCCGACAGCTCCGAAGAAGAGAGTGATGACGAGCTCGCCCGAGAGCTTAAGAAGAAAATCAGAAGGCCGCAACCCGATGGCGATTCCCTGGAGATCCCGTTGGGGGATGATCCAGCCAAAGTCGTCCGGATCTGTTTCGATCTTGATGAGGAAGTTAAGGAGAAGCTCGTCCTATGCCTTAGGGCCCATGCCGACCTCTTTGCATGGTCTGCAGAATATATGCCCGGGATCCCCCCTGAAGTCGCCTGTCACCAGCTGGCCGTTAACCCCGGAGCCAAGTGGGTCGCCCAACGTAAGAGTGCTCAAAGCAAGGAAAAAGCAGCGGCTGCAGCTAAACCGGTATCGGATTTAGTTAAAGTCGATTTTGTAAAGGAGGTCAAGTTTACAACTTGGCTTTCCAACCCTCTACTTGTCAAGAAAAGTAATGGAAATGGCAAATGTGCGTTGATTACACCGATCTTAACAAGGCTTGTCCGAAAGACGCCTTTCCTGTTCCTAGCATTGATCGCCTCGTCGACAATGCGTCAGGTTTTCGTTTATTATCTTTTATGGATGCCTACTCCGGATATAACCCAATTCTGATGTTCCCACCCAATCAAGAGAAGACCGCATTCATGACCGACCTCGGTAATTTCTGTTACCGGGTCATGCCGTTCGGTTTAAAAAATACAGGAGCTACCTACCAGAGAATGATGAACAAGGTTTTTCATAAACAGATCAGGCGAAATTTAGAAGTTTACCTTGACGACATGATTGCAAAAAGTGAGAGTGAATGCCTCCACATTACCGACCTTGAAGAAATCTTTGCAGAAGTCTGAAAGAACAAGATGAGACTGAACCCGGAGAAATGCACTTTCGGGGTCCGAGCCGGCAAGTTTCTTTCTTCCTACTCTGTTGAAGGGCTGCTTGAAGTTCTGTGATTCGAGCTTCATGATCCCTGCTGGTACCAATCCCTGCCTCGAAGGCCTTTCTCTAATCATCTTCCAGAACGGCGATTCGATCCTCCGAGCTTCTGATTTTTCGATTAGCCTCGGCCACCTGCTACTCCAGGCCTCTTTTCTTCAAGCTCCTTCACACGAGCCTCTGCAACCTCGGCCCGACGTGTAATTTCCCCCTGTCCTTCCTTCAAAGTTTGAAGCTCTTGCTTGGTACGAGCCAACTCTTTTGATCTCAAGGACATATCTTTCACAAGCTTTACCCTTTTTGATTTCTCAAGCTCCAACAAATCTGCAAACACAAATAAAGAAAGTATCAAAACTGAGGGAAAAGTCATAAAGCAAATCAGCAAGAATAAACGACATAAAGAAACACATACCTTTAGCTCGCTTCTCATATTTTTCCTTTTCGATCTTGTGAACCTCGCCTAGGTTTACCAAGATCTGAACTGATCCTCCAACAGGATCCTCCCGCCATTGAGCATAGTTTTTCTCCAGGAATTTCTCTTCCAAAGGAACGACCTTATTTTTGTGTTTTGGTCTCCTCGAGGTTTTGCTCCTCTTCTCCGGTCTCGACTCTCCACCAGCATCAGTTCGCACCCTCTTCGCTGAGTTCCTTGCACCGGTATTGTGAGCAGCTGGGGGAGGAGAACCAGAGACAAGATCGATCCTATCGTGAGCCAGATCCTCCTGTGTGACAGTGTTAATCGGAGAAGCAGGAATAGCAGACTCGGTTGCGATCTCATTTTGGGGAGACGTTGGAATAGGAACATCCCCCTCTTCAACATCGACCGAAATGTCGACAGTCTTCATTGCCAGTGCCTTCATCGCAGCGAGCCTCCTTGGTGCCATAGTATCTAAAAAAATAAAGAAAACTGGGTTATGCAACTTACAATCAAAATCAAATACACAAAAATTGACCCCAGAAAGGCGAACTACCTAAAACTTGTTGCACTCGTTTTCGTTTTCCGGCCTGAACTATCTTAGCCGCAGGGATACCTCGATACTTATGTTTTGAAAACGTAATGCTCTCAGAAATAAATATCAGGATTCTCTTGGTAAGAAGATCGTCGACACTTAGTCGATCCTCACCCACGAAAAAAGAATTGTTGGTTCGTTCAAAATGGCCCTGACTCCAACCAATAGGAAACTTGGTGGACACCAAGGTCCGACCATCCTCGCTAAGCTTCCCTACTTTCTCTTCGTTGGTTACCGGTTCGACCCAATAGAACAACTCTTTCCAATTTCCCCTCAGTGAGTTTGCATAAGCTTTAAAAACCTTCGCCCCTCGCCTCGAGCGAAGACTGACGTGCTCGCGACCGGAGTTGTTTTCACTACTGTTCCGGTTAATCTCGAACAAGTGGAAGAAGAGCGAAGGTGAAACCGGTCTCTCCAAATGAATGCACATTAACTCATAGGCTCGAAGGAAAGCCCATGCATTTGGATGTAATTGGGAAGGCGCTACATCTAAACTCGCCAAGACCGTAGTGAAAAAGACAGATTTAGTTCATTGGCATCATTTACAGGTGAAGTGCTTCCACCTTCAAAATTATCCTCCGCCTTATCACTCACAGGGGCAGAAGCAGAATGCTCTTGCACATCAGGAGCAGCGACTTCAATAGGATCGGTACGAACTTCAGGGATTTCACCACCAGAGGCCTTAACCTTCGTAAACTCCTTACGATACTGCGTAACGTCTCTCCGAGTTTGTTTTGTCCTCGCCAGGACGAATCTGCAGAAATGGGGGATGAAATGCCAGGGTTAGGATCGAAAATGGGTTCGCGAGCAAGTTGGAACCCGACCTGACGACCCCCATTCTGAGTTCATAAAGGACTGGGGGAGGTCCAGACACAACAAAAAGAATAGAAAAACAAACAACAAGAAACTAACCTCGAAACGGAGCTGCAAAATTTGATCGTATCTGGAAAGAATGCAGTTACCGATCTACAAAAACCGACCTTAAAGTGCTTCAAAGCTCTCCGAATTTGTTTCACTCGAAAAGGAAGCTCCGGAGCTCTCGAAGACCGACAATCAAAAACAGATAAAGCCAAGCAACAAATGAAAGGGTGTGACCCTTTATTTATAGTAAGGCGAAATTGATGGGCTTGGGCCGGGAAGTCGAAACGTCACGTCCAATCAAGGTCCATTGGTTCGCACGCTAAAAAACAAAACGTCACCATCATGCGCCGCCACTGTAACACACATCTTGTCAGAAACATTAAACATGGCGCTGATTCCAAGGCGGCACTGATTCCAAAAAGCTGTCTACCTCACTCAGAAGCTCGGCTGATTCCAAAATACTGTGTACCTCGCTCAGAAGCTCGACAGTTTTTGAACATCAACCAAAATTTCAAGATCGACATCAGCTCAGGACTAAAGGAACTTCTACTCAAAGAGCCAAAAACGCAAGGCCACATCATCTTATCAAGTCAAGATCGCTCCCCAAGCGACCAGACTTAGGGGGCCACTGTTATGGTAATTAGGATTTCTGCTATTTACACCTCCTCCAAGGCCCAATTGCTTAAAAGGCCCATTCAAAGAGCAAACTCCATTCGTCAATGGCCAAGTTCACTTTGCAAGATCGGACGACCCAAATCCACCGAGGCAAACACCACTAAAACTCTATAAATACAGCATTCAATGCTCATTAATGGTAAGCACTTTTCTAACAAAACACTCATTCACTCAAATACTGACTTGAGCGTCGGAGTGTCATTGCAGGTACAACACCGCCTCCTCAAAATCGAACAAGATCGAACATCTCAAGATCGAACAAGATCGAACATCTCAAGATCGAACAAGATCTTCATCTCAAGGCCTGAAGACAAACAGAATCAAGGATAAAACATCTACTAACTGCGTAATACCAATCACTAAGATCGGAAGCACAGTACCGAACAAGAGGCATCCCTCAAAGACATTGTTCTACAGCACAGTGATTCGGCAAGTCCATGCTAGCGTGAGCAAAGACATTCCGATTCTAGCGAGAGAGTTGTGTGTGAGGGAGTTAGTTGTGTTGATTGAAGTTTAACAGACATTCAACCAAGTGGTGGTGATGTTGTTGCATTGTGGAATCTGAGAGGAGAGGAGAGAAAATGCACTTAGAATTCAACATAAAATTTAGGCTAAATATCACTTTTGGTCTTTTATCTTTGCTATAGATAAAAGACCAAAAGTGATATTTAGCCTAAAATTTATATATGAAAATAATTTGAATGCTTGAATCAAATTTTTATAATTGTGAATGCTTGAATCAAATTTTTATGGTTGTGAATGATTGAATCAAATTTATAATTTTTTTACTTTTAAAAAAATTGATAACTCATTTTAAATCATTACTACCATACTATTTATATCTGATGTCATTGATAATATATTTTGGTATAATTCTTCTTTAGAGTGGAGGCATGTAGCCTGTATAATCATTTGGTACGTACGGTGGACCAAAATTATATATATTGACGGGAGGTTATATAAAATTCCCTTATATAGTTAATAGCCTTTTTTTATGAGTATAGTTAGTTACTTAGTTAATAGCCTTTAATACAAATAAGAAATATTCTGGAAATAATCACTATAAGGGAATTGCTTATCAAAAAAAAATCACTATAAGGGAATTAAGATCATCACGTTGGTGGTTCAATTTGAATGACATCTGTACCACAATTGTTTATATTTGATTACATTTACTATTATGTCATATGTACGAATTAACGTGTCCTGCTTGTATATTGCTAGTAGTATCAATTGTATCAATAATTTATTATTTATAATTGTATTTGAAACTCATTTATTATATTTTCAAATGTATCAGCAACTTCCAAATGTGTTGAAAAAAATTTCCGAATTTGATGAAAACCTTTTATGAATATGTTTATTACTGATTTTACGTTTTGCCATTTAAACCGAATTCTGTATTCTGTATAATAAATATTTGCAAACAGCTGATAAATTTTAAACCGAAATCCGTATTCCGTATAATAAACATTGTTACACAGCTGTTAGACGCGATTTGTGGTTAGTGTTTATTCGGCTGGCCTGAATCCACCACTTTTTTAAAGGGCTCATTAAATATTCCGTGCAGCTGTTATACGATTTTTATGATTATGGATACCTATCCGAATTTAATATTTCAACAATAGTGATGAATAGGATGCCACCTATTTTTATTTTGATTATATGGCTTTTAATATGGCACCTATGTGGACGGTTCATGTGTGAAAAAATTGTTTTCTTATTTGTGTTTTCAAGGCCATTCTTATGCTTAAGAACTTGTCGAATACATCAAAGACTACTACTATTACTACTGCAGCTTACTCTTCTACGAGTATATATATGCAATTCATTATTTAGTTGTTGTCCTATTTTGTAGAGGGATTCATTTCATTTCTTTGCTTTTTTATTTACTATTCTTTCACCTATTTGCTGAAAAATAGAGAGAGAGAGAGAGAGATTTCTTCATTCGTTTTTCTTCCAAGTTTCTTACTTATCTTTGTAGTTGGTTTCCTAGTTCAATAGTTATATAATTTCAAAACAACTTTCTTCCAAAAAATTAAACTTCAGAGTCATTACATTACATATATTCACGATTCGTGTAGTGCCGGCATTTAAATCGCGAATGCAGAACCTCAGAAGAAATATATATATATATATATATATATATATATATATATATATATATATATATATATATATATATATATATATAAAGGGGAAAACGAAAAGTTCCATTTAATAGTAATATTGCATAGGGCTGGCTGATGATGAAGGAAAAGCAAAATATAGTAAACAGACTCAAATAACAAAGGTTCTCTCTAGAGTCTAGAATCTCCTATAATGACAAGTTAGAAAGTTATCCCTCTTTAAGAGAAGGTAACCATCACACAATCAAAACCATCAGAACCTCTAAAAACAAAAATAGAAACAGAACGAAAATGACGAAAAATTCCAACAACATCTCAGATTCAATCATGAATTCCAATAACGTCATGGGCTTCCAATAACGTCTCATTCCAATAGCGGCGGAAGGATCGGGCAGAATAACCTTCACAGTGCAACCTTGTGAGCGAAGGATTTCACGGTGTTCAACAGGAACATTGTCTAAGATAACAACAACAACGTCATTGGCTGCGGTGGTGTTGTTATTTGGTGCCATGGTAACAGTACTCAGGAAATTG
The DNA here is from genome assembly GCA_039519185.1 of Astragalus membranaceus. NCBI lineage: Eukaryota > Viridiplantae > Streptophyta > Magnoliopsida > Fabales > Fabaceae > Astragalus > Astragalus membranaceus. Next base: position 164,350,078 of record CM076854.1, read on the forward strand.
AGAATGGTTTTTTTGCTAAGGAAAGGAGTGAAGATGATGGGAATTGTGAGGAATGAAGGGTTGCTTAAATAGAATTTTTTGGCGGAGGCAGCTGTAGTGAACCCTAGTACTGGCAGCTCTGCAGTACCACAATATTCCAAAAATATTACGCAGAACCATGATGATGGGGGCGCTGAAACCGACCGAGATTGATGGAGATTGGATATTGAGTTACTAGTAAAAAGAAGCAACAATTCAGAAAAAATGAAGCTATTAAAGGTTGGATATCATCTGGTTTGGGAAACAGATTCGCCTCTCTTAAACCAAATATTAATAATGAAATTAATAAGGATTTCAAAATTCCCTATCAATCAACTGAGATTACTCTCTATCAAATTATTGTGATCTCAAGGGAATTATGAAATCCTTATTAATTTCATTGTGATCACAAGGGATTATGCACATGATCAGGGAATATAATTATAGAAAAGTCCAATTAAATTATTATAGTTATGGTTGTTCTGTTGGTGAATATAATTATAGTTGTTCCGAATTAGTTTAATTTCATTGATTAATATATTTTGTTGTCAATATGTATATACAATTTTGTCCGTCAAAAATTTTTTTACACTGTTCGTGCTTACCAATTAAACTCTTAAGGGTATTATAATCTAATTGGGGGTGACAGTTTCTACTTGTGCATAGAGATCCCTGTTGGGGCAACTCCATTTTGGGACCCATAGGGACGGGGACCGGGAAGAAAATTCCTTCGTGGTCAATCTAAGGATGGGGGCAGAGACCATGCTCAACACCCCCAAGTACATTACATAAATACATTTATTATAGATGTATATTATACTATAAGTAATTGATTTTTTGGTCTTTTCATATGTATTCGTCATTCAAAATATTAATAAAATATGCTCACTTTTATGATTTTAGGCTTCATTTTTTATTTTTTTTAACATGAAAATATAAAAAGAAGACAAACGTTTATATTTTTATATTAAAATATTAAAGTATGATTACTTAGTCATGCTTTTATATTTTTTCAATTTTATTAAATTTTAATTTATACTTTTGATACAATTTAATGATTTTTTGATGTCCCCGTGGGGATTCGTGGGGATGGGGGCGTGGGAAAGTTTAGGGGGAGGGAATAGGGAGCGGAGGAGTACTTCCTACCCCGCCCCGTCTCATTGTCATTCCTAAATCTAATACCAATTGCAATAAAAGTAGTTTTTTTGAACAATGTGCAATAAAGTTAATAGATTATATTTAATACATAATTTTACTTTTATTACTTAAATAAGTATTTTTTTATCAAAAATTAATTCATTTTATTCAAATAACTTGTCATAATACAACTTGGAACATAATTAAAAACTATGGAGCAAGCATAAGATCTAGCAGCTAGCCCTTGCTAGAGAGTGTGTTACTTGATCAGCTTGTCTCCGAATAAAACATATCCTAAAGCTTGTTGCAATGTCTAAGACTTCCTTACATTTCTCTATTACCCCCTCCCCCATCTGAATTATTTCTACTGCCCTTAAGGATGGCGTCTACAACCATTTTGCAATCAACCTCGATGTCTACAGTGCTATATCCTTCATCTCACAGCCAGTAGAGTCCCTTACCGCAAACTAAACGCCTCAGCCTCTCCTGGCGAGGGATTACTGCTATTGAGTTTAGTCATGGCCTTGATGAAAGACTCAGCTGCCTCACGTACGAAACACCCAGAACCAAAACAACCTTCTTGATTGAACAACAATGCGTCTATGCTGCACTTACGGCGACCTAGTGGAGGTGGCTTCTACGAGGAATTGTCTTGATTGTGGTTGTGCTGGTGCTGGTCGCTCTCCTCTTTTCTAGCTTGTTCCCATTCCCTCAAATATTCCAAAGTGCGCCTAATAGCGATTCTAGGGAACTCGCTGTAGGAATTAATCTATCTACATTATATCTATCTAGAAGACATGCTTATAATCATGAATATACTATAGCGGAAAACAAAGACATACAAGCATGCTTCTATATAACCAAGAACAAAGCCATGACCTTGATAACCTTAGGATCTACGACATGTTGATATATCAAGGATTAGATAAATACCTGGATCCATGCAAAGAAGCGAAGAACGGATCCTTACAAGAGTGAGTGAGTGAAAACGAGCAACAACTACTCGTCGGCTTTATGGTTCTTCCCCAACCGGGACTTTGAATGCCTTAGACTCTCTTCAGATGGGGAGAGGAGAGTAAACATGTGTGTTTTGCGGTTAGTCCGGTATATTGGGGACCATAGCCTACTTATAGTGTGACAGTCTATTAGGGTTCCCATTATCCCTCTAATGGGCTATCACTGGCATCCACTCATATTGAGCTCATATCAATAATAATTAATTAATTAATTATATAATTAGAAATCCAATATAGTCTTTTACTTATTTTGATCACATGTCAATCAAGGCTCCTAATTGATAAATAACTAATATAATTAATAAAAGAATATATGCCCATTATTTATGATATTGGAATAAAATATTCCAACAATCTCCCACTTGGGCAATATATCATATTAATTATATCATAATTCTTAAGGCCGGCATCCGAATGCTATTTATCTTTAGATTTCCCTTTTACAATTTGGTCCACCTCATATATCAATAATGAGACCAACGCGGCTGTCGTCACTAACGTCTTTTGTGACTGTACCCCGATGACCATCATATTAACATACTCGATGACATAGATCGATATGGATGAATGGCGTGGAAATTTCATGCAATGTGATCTCAAGTCATGCCTATTTCCAACTGGTCCAACTTAAGTCTTTAGTGAGATCAAACTGAAGTTGCTGAAAATGCAAAATTTATTTTGCATATAATATGATACAAACATATTTAATAATAACTAAACTTAATTTCTGCAGAAAGTCAAAATAACATAAAGTCCGTATCAATACCAAAATTTTAGAACACAAGGGAAACAAGAAAAGACTCCCACTAATCTAAGGCAACACCCATATGAGCAATGTGCTCATGGTAAACGTTGGGTGCCAAGCCTTTGGTTAAAGTTCGTCCCTATATATATTCTATAGAAATCTGTTTCTCCTGAACTCTTTCCTTCACAACAAGATACTTGATGTCGATGAACTTCGACTTTGTAGAACTCTTGTTGTTGTTAGAGTATAGGACAGCTGCACTATTGTCACAATAAATCTTCAATGGCCTCTCAATGCTTCCAATGATGCTTAGGCCTGAGACAAAGTTTCGCAGCCACAATGCATGATTTGATGCCTCAAAGCAGGCCACAAACTCTGCTGCCATGGTTGAAGGAGCCACCAAAGTCTCTTTGGCAGACTTCCAGGAAATAGCCCCTCCAGCCAAAAGAAAAATGTAACGAGATGTGGAACGCCTACTATCAGGGCATCCCGCAAAATCAGAATACCCAATGACCTCTAAGTTATCTAACTTCCGATAGGTAAGCATGTAGTTTCTTGTTCTCTTCAACTAGCACATCACACGCTTCACTGCTGTCCAGTGCTGCATACCAGGATTACTCAAATATCTACCAAGAACTCCCACTATAAATTCTATGTCGGGATGAGTACAAACTTGAGCGTACATAAGACTTCCCACAGCCGAAGAATAAGGAACCTTTTGCATCCCTACCTTATCAAAATCTGTAACGGGGCACTGTTTGAGACTGAACTTGTCTCCTTTAGCCACAGGTGTATCTCCCGGTTTACTATCTTTCATAAAGAATCTATCCAAAACTGTATCGATATAGCTCCTTTGTGACAATCCCAAGATACTATCTTTCATAAAGAATCCTCAAGTTTAAAGACTATAAAAATATTACAAGCCAAAGCTTCGGTTCCGCCCGGAACCCGGGACATTCCTCGCCACCCCCGGAACCCAAAAAAAAAGGTACTTCTACTCGCAAATCAAGCACGGGACGAGCGCGGATAAACAATTTCGCGTTCCTCGGAGCCAGGTTTGACCTTGACAATCTGCCCTCCCTCCACAAAGTGATCCACGCTCAGAACTTCCTGGTCTAGAAACAGGGAAGGGTGAATCACGGCGATCTGGGCAAGCGCTTTTTCAAAGCTTTCCGCAGTCACCTCCACAGCCAGATCCGCCACCTCGACCATCTCAAGCTCGACGCCCCGGATCCTTTCACGAGCTTGTCTAAGCTCCTCTTCTAATTCGGCAACCCGGGTTGAAGGGTCCATGCTAACCTCAGTCCTGACCTCCCCGGCTTCCCAAGTTGCAGCTTCAAGTTCCGAAATCCGAGCCCTCAACGAGGCAACCACCTCCACAGCATCCCTCTCTTGGTTCTCAAGCTCGAAAATCTGAAGTTCGAGCTCCTTATTTTTGTTAAGAGCAGAGTCCCTCTCTCCCTCGAGTTTGCCTCTCTCCGCCTGGAGGGCAGACAGGTCTTCCTGAGTTTTTACAAGAGTCGAAGACAGGGACTCATACTACTTCTGTAGCTCAATCTGGAGATCCCGTTCTGCATCCCTCTCCGCCAGGGCCCCAAAAATTATGGAAATAACGAAATTAAGAACGGAGCTACCAGAAGCAAAAACCAAAGTAGCAAATCCCCTCTATTACCTTTGGGCTGGTTCTCAGCCTTTGCCCTCTGGAATTTGGAAACATCAGCCAGATGCCGGAACAGCCTGACGGCGGCTTCCACCGGGTCGACCCGGGAATCCTCCAAATGGTTTTTCAGAAACTCACCGTCTACTGAGATGCTGGAAGATCTCGAAGCTTTGTTTTTCCCATGAAAGATTTTCTTTGAAGCTCGGGGAGAACCACTTTGGTCAGTCTGCACTCTTTTCCCTGGGTCCTGCGAAGGGGAGGCATGATCTCCCTGCGACAAAGGTCGCTGTCTTTTCCGATGTTGAAGATCAGCGGCCCGGTCTTCAGCACTTACAACACTGGCTATAGTAACAGTGTTGATAGGAACGGCGTGCATGGGGTCATTCCGATGACGAGTTGGTTGGGGATCTTGTTGGATACCGGCTTTCCTCTCTGAGATTGCTTTCAGGCGGGCAAATCTATTAGGTCCCATGCTATCTGCAAGACAAAGAAAAGAAGGAATGTTAAGGGAAGTGACCTCAAAAGAGAAAAAAGTTAAAATCAAAGACATTATCGGCCATCAAAACCTACCAAGCACGGCTAACACTTGGGACCTAGTGCCTGCCCCAACCAGCCTTGCCACGTCGATGCCGAACTTCTTGGGATCCTGGTAGGGAATCAGATCGGAAAAATGGGTCAGGATCGCCAAGGACTCCAGGTCTACGGGATTTAGCCTGCTTAAGCTGACTGTGTACGCGTGAGGTCGCCGATTGAAATGGGAGAGGGGCCAACCTATTTGAAACTTGGTGGACACCAGGGATTCCCCATTCTCACCATACTTGCCGACATACCTCACGGCTTCCTCATTCACAGGCTCGACGAAAAAGTACTTGCTTTTCCAATTCTTCAAAGAGCCGGAATAGGGGATAAAAGTTCTGAGGCCCCGCCTAGCCTGGAAGCTCACGTGTTCCTATCGATCCTTAGTCCCATCCTCGTGCCTCCTGTAAATCTCGAAAAGGTAGAAGAACAGATCGGAGGAGATACGCCTCTCTAGGTGAATGCACATCAGCTCGAAGGCCCATGCGTTGGGATGAAGCTGGGAGGGGGCGAGGTTCAAAATCCCCAATATCTCTTGCTGAAAAGCGGTGAAAGGGGCGGTGATCTTCATGTCAAAGATCGTCACTCCATACATGACGAATTTCAAAGCTTTTGGCCAAACAACTACGTGTTGACCCTCCGCCATTCCTTCCACGTTCCATATCTGATCTTTTTTCCTAGAGATCCGGTTGACAATGTGGCTCAAGTCGTCTCCGGCTCGGTAAACAGACTGAACCTCCCTCAACGTTTCTGACACCCAAAAGTACTCCTGAGGAATGCTCAGAGGTAGCTCTAGGGGAACGTCGACCGGACCAACCCCGGTACTGGGGTATTGCTCGGAATCACCCTCTTCATGAACAGAATCCCCGTTGTGGTCAAGCCCATCTTCGTTGTTACGAATTTCAACAACCTCGGCCTCACTATCATCAGAGCTCCAGCTAGTACTCCCTTGCTCCTCGTTATTCGGCTCGGTGTCGGACTCCTCCGAGTCAAGAACCACTATCTCAGGGCGATCTCCTTCTGGCAGCTCATTACTGGGAACCTCGGGAGAACGGTCGTTCGCTTGGAAGCTGAAATGAGCGGAACCCAGGCCTTCCTGAACCTCGGGTCCAACCGACCCGGAGGCACCAGCACGTGCTTCGGCCGAGTATCTAGGATAAGAAGCAATCGGTTTGGCTAGAACGGGGCGATCCGAGTTGATAACCCAGCGGGTTGGTTTCGTTCTCGCCAGATCAGACCTGCAGAAATGGGGGCTTGGCGAGTCAAGTTGATACTAAAGCAGTGGGTCCACAACCAAGTCGGAACCTGACCTGACGACCCCCACTCTGTATTAATAAATACTGGTTTTAAGAGATCCCGACTACAGCATAAAGCCAGATGCAGACAAATAAAAGAAGGGGACTAACCTCACAAGACTGGAAGCTCGCCGGCGCCTGTTCTGATCGCGTGCTTCGACGATCTCGCTGAGACCCACGACAGAATTCTGAACCGGCGGCTTGATAAATGAATCACTAAGAGTCGAAGTTAAGATCGGAGGTCAGAGCAATTAGCAGAAATCAGTGCAAGTGATGGAGGTCTCCTCCCATATTTATAGGGAACTAAGGGCCTCAATATGGGCCTGGGCCAAAGCTACGCGACCCATCACTAGCCCCTATAGTAGGCGCGTCGATTCAAGCACCATTATTACTCCAATTACCCTCGAACGACGCGTCCCATCAATGACAGGCGTGGAAATCGATGCCTCGCTGTGAATGGAATGCCTCGAGTCACTCGGTCCACCTTCGCAAACCGTTCGAAAGCTCGCCTCTTGTAAGGAGAATCGGTGCGTCGCCGTGAATGGAACGCCTCGAGTCACTCGGTCCACCTTCGCAAACTGTTTGGAAGCTCGCCTCTCGTAAGGAGAATCGGTGCGTCGCCGTGAATGCAACACCTCGAGTCACTCGGTCCACCTTCGCAAACCGTTCGGAAGCTCGCCTCTTGTAAGGAGAATCGGTGCGTCGCCGTGAATGGAACGCCTCGAGCACTCGGTACACCGTCGCAAACCTTTTGCATGCCCGATCTCAGAAGCTCGCCATTTGTAATTAATGCCCGAAACACATGGCCACTTGGGGAGATTCTAAACTCGCCCGTCAGAAAACCAGCACGGCCTAGGTCTCCCACATTTGGAGACCGGGGGCAAAACGATGACAGAAGTGAAAGGCCGACCATGAAAGTCCATTCCGGTCTTCTAAACGACAAGTCTAGCCCGCCCCAAGGCGACCCGACTTGGGGGGGCAACTGTTACGGATTGGGCCTTTAGTGGCCAATCTGCCAAATGCCCAAGCACTAAAAGGCCAAATCCATCAGCCAACGGTGGAGATCTGAGTCCTAGTTCCAATGGTCCCCTTTTATCCCAAAATCCTATAAATAAGCATTCAATGCTAGCATTAAAGGTACACACTTTCCATTCACCTAACTTGCAATTAACTCACTTGCTGACTTGAGCGTCGGAGTGTCATTGCAGGTACCAACCACCCCGGATCGGAGACCAACTCGAACTGACCAGGAACACGACTACCAAGTACCTCGGATCGGACTTAGTATCTAGTATCGGATACCGGTCCAGAGGTACGGTACAGAACAAGTAATAAATGGGTATTTGATCCCACGAGTGGCTATGTGTGTGGGCTTCCAAGTGCCTGGAGTAGAAGGTGACCCAGGACAGTTAAGTGAGCATACAAAAATGTGCTGAGGTTGACTACCGTTGGATCTTACTATGAGATGCAAATTACCGTCGGAGCTGATTTTCTACGCACTGTTCGTGAGGTGTTTCTTTGAAAACAATACTTATTCGAGATTAGCTAGACTTGGGTAGTGGAGTTGTTAAAGACTCAGATACTAATCCCGAGTGACATTTGACTAGAGTCTTGCACATAGTGAAACGAGAGATTATAGAGAAATAATGATGAGTGCAAAAATGACCAAAAATCTTTGAAATTGAACAAAATGCAATGGACTCCAGAATTAATGACTGCTATGGATCTACCATAAAGACCCATGGGTTGATTCCATGGAGTGCTACCTCTTAGCTAGTTTAAGTGGAGCTTCCATATAGTGAGGTTTAGTTATTTCTTTCTCCTCCAAATTCCACACCCACTAAACCTCACTATATCTAATATGGACTCATATAGTGAGGTTTAGTTTTTTCTTTCTCCTCCAAATTCCACACCCACTAAACCTCACTATATTTTATACGGTGTAATAAAAAATAGTCCAAAAGTAGACCTTTACCATTTCTAATAATTTTTAATAAAATATTATTTTTATTTTTCATTTTTTATTATTATAAAATTCATTTTAAACTAAAGGTGCGAGTGCGACCAACTTGTCTCCAACTCCAGGTACTTATCTTCTCATTAGTTTCCAGCCTTGATTTTTGATTTTTCCTTTTTATTCCAATGTCAGCGAGGAGGGGGTGTCTCGCCCTGCTTCGTGTGGAGCTATGAACGAATCTCAATCTGAAGCTCGCCCACCTACCCCTTCTACCAACTTGTCTGGCTGGAGCATGTCTTCCGACCGGACAATTTCTATGGGTAATCTCGCTCATACCCCTTCTCGAGGATCAGAAGATACTGTTGAACCATCAGAGGCCGGGAATACCCCCGCCTATGTTGCTACTACCTCTGCTCGTTCGGAGCGGGACTCGCGGCAAGTTGACGGAGTAGAGGATCCTGACTGGGGAGGCGTGATTGGCGAAGATCGCTCTTGGATTTCTTTGACCGTGCTCAACAAAGTACCCTCGATCCTTCGCCCTGGGGATGAGGTACTTCAATATTTCGCAAATATGATAGCCGATCCGTGTAACGCCCCAAATATTTAGTTAATTATTTAATTAATTTATTCAATAATTAAGTGTGAGAATTGTTGAAGTTGGGAATTATTAGTATAGTTGCTACGTTAACTTTTATTTAATTAATAGGTTAATTAAGTGTGGAAAATAATATTAGAGTAATAATAATATATTATTTTATGTGAGCTTATGTTTATGTTAGAATTAGTAATATAAGAGGGTGTGAAGAGTGGCCCATGAGGCTAATCAGAAAAATAAAGAGAAGTATAAGTAAGTAAAAAATTAGGTTAAGTTGTCATAAGCAGAAGAAAAAAAATAAGGATTTGAGAGAGAACCAAGGAAGGGGGCTGCGCAAGTTTCTACAACCTAGGAGGGTGGAGGCGCAACTTCGGTGAGAAATAGGGAGGTGACTGCGAAGTCTTCAAAACCCAGGTAAGGGTGGGGTTCTATCTCTATAATAGGGTACATGAAGGGCTTTATGTGGGATCCTATGTATTTGTTTAAGCCTTGAAATCTATTGTTGTTGTTTGAAAACTATTTGTTGATGTTTGAATATATCTCTTGATGATTGAAATCGGTTTAGGGGTTTTTGAACACAATGATGCACAAAATCTGGTCCTGGGCGCATAGGGCGCCGTTTGCTGATGTTCTGGGCGCACTTGGCGCCATGGGCGCCATGTCTGGCAGCCCTGTTGTTGTTGTTGCTAGCACACTGGGCGCCTTGGGCGCCATGTCTGGCTGCCCTGTTGTTGTTGCTGGCGCACTGGGCGCCATGTCTGGCTGCCCTGTTGTTGTTACTGGCGCACTGGGCGCCGTATGTGGCTGCCCTGTTGTTGTTGCTGGCGCACTGGGCGTCATGGGCGCCATGTCTGGCTGCCCTGTTGTTGTTGCTGGCGCACTGGGCGCCATGGGCGCCGTATGTGGCTGCCCTGTTGTTGTTGCTGGCGCACTGGGCGCCATGGGCGCCGTATCTGGCTGCCCTGTTGTTGTTGCTGGCGCACTGGGAGCCATGGGCGCCGTATGTGGCTGCCCTGTTGTTGTTGCTGGCGCACTGGGCGCCATGGGCGCCATGTCTGGCTGCCCTGTTGTTGTTGTTGGCGCACTGGGCGCCATGTCTGGCTGCCCGTTGCTTGTTGTCTGTTGGTTGCTGGGCGCACTGGGCGCCATGAGCGCCATGTCTGACTGCCTGTTGCTTGTGGTCTGCTGGGCGCACTGGGCGCCATGGGCGCCATGTGTGGCTGCCTCGTTCGGTTGTTGGGCGCATTTGGGATCCGTCTTGTGGATTGTTGGGCACTTTAGGCGCATTAGGCCCACGGTTGGCTAATTGTTGGTTAAGTCGTTAATTGTTAATCGTTAATTTGTGGAGTTGTTAGCCGTTGGTTGAGTTGTTACACCGTTAACTTGTTAAGTTGCTAAATTGTTGGCTCAGTTGTTGAATTGTTGATGATGTTGCACCTAGTTGGATTGCCTCTATTTATTGGCAAGATATTATGTTGTAGGCCTATGGCCAACGTTGAATTCCGTTGTTGTTGTGTGTTGCTATGTAATCATTGTCAGTTGTTTGTGTATTCACATCGCGTCGCATACATAGCATTTTCATGTTGGAGCTATGCTCAAAACACGTTGGCCTGGACTGGCAAATTATGTTGAAGGCTTATGCCTTGTTGACGCCTCTATTTATTGGCAGATTTTTACGTTGGGAGTTCTGCGCCGATGGTACCACATGCATATGCATAGTATCGAGTCGCATTCATATTGCACCCTTAAGTGACTATGTTGATGACTTGTGATTGATCGAAGTTGATTGTTGGCTGTGAAGTGGTGAATTCATATCCTCTGATTCTAATATACTGTTTTTCATATGTCCTATTATATGGGTTGATATCTCACCCCTTCTGTTTGAATGTTACCCTCCTGTCGGTAACGTGCAAGTAATCACGAATGAAGGCTGCTTACCTTCGTTTGATCAAGTGGGTGTCGTCGCTCTGATACGTAACACTCGGGGGGATGAACACGTGTTTTCCTTATTATTTTGTTATGACTATTTTATTGTTGAAACTTAAAGTCGTTATTATCAAGGATTTTGCTGTTTTTGAGCTGTCTTAAGTTGGTTAGAGACGCCACGATTATTTTGAATTGACCTTTGTTGTGAATCCGCTGCGTAGTAATGAAGGTGACTTATTTTTAAAGACTAAAAGGTTATTTATTGGTTCATCCAAAAGTAAAGTGTTATGTATTTGTTTCCACAGGCGAATTAATCATGTTTGTTGTTTTTAAGAAGAAAGTGTGGCACTCCATTCATTTGTTGGAAATTTTCATAAACTCTGATTTTTCGTATTATTTTACCGGGTAGAAATGGGGTGTTACAATCCGGGTCAAATATGGGCGGTGAAAGGTCCTTCTTCGGACGAGCACGTGGCCACAGTTCCTTCCTCTCTCAAATTCACTATGTACGCGAACGTTCTTCGCGACATGAGGGTTCGTCCTCCGTTTACTTCTTTTCAACGTTCCACCCTTCGTTACCTTGGAGTCGCCCCGTCCCAACTGCACCCAAACTCGAGCAGCTAATGAGAGTAATGGGGTGCGACTGCTCTCGGTCTCTATTCTTCAAGATTTTCGAGATGAGCAGGCGGCCGGAACCAGGGAGTAATAGAAATCGGTGGGAGCATTTAAGTATCAAGGGCCAGTCGGACTTCAAAATTTTCAAACCTTACTCCGATTCACTGAAGCCCTAGAAGCTTTCTTTCATGTGGGTTGTACTCGTTTGCGAGGAATCTCGCAAGATGGTCGAGTCTCTGGACGCTCGGGGACGGGTTAGCAGCTACAAGTTTCCCATTGCGTGGACGTACGCTGATAAACTCTAATTTAGTGTGTTTTTTTGAGACACTTTTGAGTCATTTTTAGAGCAAATATTATTAAATGTATAAATCTTTAACTTGATTTGCGTTTTATTTTGCAGAAAAAGAGAAAAGATAAAAGTGAAAATAATATATATTATTGATATATATATATATATATATATATATATATATATATATATATATATATATATATGTGTGTGTGTGTGTGTATAATATTTATAAATATTATATATATGTATATATGTGAGCACAGTGGAAAGAAAAAGGCCACAAGGCCATATTACAAATATACAATCTAGCCCATGTGGAATGGAAGTGGGATACAGCACAACAAATTGACTTGGGCAAGAATTAACAATAGGGATTGCACGCAAACCTAGGCAGACAATAGAATATAAAAGGAGAAGAATTGAAGAATTGAAAAAGGGTAGCGGCACATACACATCAAAGAAAGAAAGAACGGGGACACGGGCGGGAGTGAGAGAAAAGGAGATTTTGGGTACCGTTTTTGACACCGTGAGAGAGCTTTGGAGTAAAAGAATGAGATTGAAGACAAAGATTAAGACTTTCTCTATTTTCGGGTTATTCTTATCTCTGTAATTCATGAACCCTATTTTTCTTTTATTGTTCTTTATTATTATGGATACCTAGATCCTCTTATAGTTTATTATTTGAATTCCAGTTTTATTTCATTTAACGCTGTCCTATTGTTTTTATCACATAAGTAGGATTAGCTACCCTATGCATGTTCATAATCAATTAGTTGACCAGCGACCGTACTATAATTATTGCATGACCAAACCTTTAATTTAGTCTTCCAATCATTCAACCTTTTTGCTCTTTATGCTTTTCTTGAATTTAAATTCTTGCATGACCAAACATGGGTTAATTTAGGAAAAAGAATATTAATCGTGAATGACCAAGCGGATTAACAGCTTTAGTAAAGGTATTGGTAATTAAATAAAATAAAGGAATTCAAGTAGGAATTAGACATAGGGGAATCGAAGCTTGCAAGTGAAATCGTGGCCCTAGACCTCTCTCCATTGAATTAATTCTTGCATTTTATTATTGTTATTTATTTGTTCCATTACAATTCAAATATTCGTTCGTCTAAATAATAAATAATCTCGATTAGTTTGGTACTTGCTAATTAATCCCTGTGGACACGATAATCTTTTATACTACTTCTGCGAAAGAGTACACTTGCTCTAAGTGTGTTTTTGACGCAACATACGCACACTACCGTCGTCCCCCAGGCACTTATAGAACACGTTGCAAACATAGCAAGGGCGATCTGGAAACCTTGAGACCGCTTGAGAACATGGCTTCCTGGATGGACGAGGAATTGATTAAGTGTTATCGGCTGATACGGGCACGGGACGATTCTGGTGTCCGCGTCGCTCTTGGTGCGACCGCTACTTATTCTTTTTTTTTTTTAAGTTCTGACCGTTCTTTCTTCCTTTTTAGGTGAAATGGCGGGCATGGGATATGAGGAGCTCACGACGAAGGCTAGGAAAGGCAGAAGATCTCAACCCGCTCCCTCTGCCTCTGTCGAACCTCCCCCCCGGTCGGTGAAGCTGCCAATGCTGTCGATGAAGGGGGAACTAGCACCCCTGTCAACCCCAGCTCTGGAAAGAAGAGGGATCGCTTTCTCCCCAGCCTTGACCCTCCATCGAAGAGGGTTAAGGCTGAAAAAGAGGCTCAGAGGAGGCCAGTTTCTAGCCTCGACTTGGATGAGGTCTCTGAGGCGGACTTCGACTGCTTCCACCAAGACCCTCTTCTCTTCATGGCAGAAGTGGCCAAGGCTGGTTCTCGCCTGATCGCTAAATTGAAGCAAGGAGAGGCGGATCGGACTGTAGGTAATAGACTCCTCGCCCAAAACTTTTGGTTGGAAAGTGATAATTTAGACAAAACTGATAAGCTAAACCGTGCCTATGGATTTATCTCAGAGTTACGGGAGGAGCTGGAGGCCACCAAGAGGAAACTTCAAGAGTCTGGGGCCGCTCTCAAGCCTACTGCCGATGCTCTTGATGAAACAAGGAAGACCCTCTCCACCACGACCAAAGAGCGGAACGATGCCCCGACCGCCAATGCTGATGCCGAGAGGAGGACGCAGCTGGAAGTATCCAAGGTGAACGAGCTGTCAGGTCGGGTCGAGGGGTTGGTTGAAGAGGTCGCTGAGCTCAAGAAGAACGTCGGCACCCTGGAAAAAGAGCGGGACGAGGCTTAGGAGGAATGCGACCGGGTGGTTGAGTCAACCTTTGCTATTTGCCAAGAGCGGTTTAAAGAGGCTCTGGCCCAGGTGCAATGTGTCTATCCCACCTTGGAGATCGATCCCAACATCATCAACCCTTCCCACTCCCTCCAGAATGTTCGCATTGTTTACCCCGCGGAGAAGGACGAGCAGGGGAACATCGTGAGAGAGGAAGTTGTTGTTTATGAGCGTCATTTTTAACTTGTAACATTTTCTTTGTACTTTTGTCTAGGGCGGCCTGTTGGTCACCACTCGCCCCTTTTTGATGTAATATGTACTTCGTTATAAGGGCTCGCTCCTTTTTTATCTATGTACTTTATTTCGATCGTTCTTCTAATCTCATGCTCTATTGATGACTTTATCGCTCAATTGATAATCGATAATCTTTCTTTCTTTCTTTTTTATTCGAGTATTCGTCCTCGGACAGTGTACTGGACTTCTGTCCAGATTGAACTCATCCTTGGAGGTGCGACCATCTCTTGAAGTCGCATCGCGTGTAACTTAGATCGACTAAGCATGTTCTGACTTATTCAGTAGTTTATCAAACTCGGTTTGAACTTAACTCGCCTGGCAGTCTTTTACTTGTTATGAACAAAATGTAAATGTACGAACAATGATAAGAAAATATTCCATCTTTATTGATGGCCGGACGGGCCTCAATAAAAACCCAGTGGAAAAAAAGAGTGTTCCGCCTGATTAACTTGATTAATCGTGTTACAAGAGCTCTTGTCAATGATACAGTTTGATCAAACAAAATAACGCCTAAGGTTGACAGCATTCCAGGTCCTTGGCACTAGTCCCCCGCTCATGGTCTGGAGCTGGTAAACACCCTTCCCTGTCTTCGAGACGACTCGATTGGGTCCTTCCCTGTTCGGGGCGAGCTTTCCCTGAGCTACGTTCTTCTGTCCTACTGACGCCTTTCTTAGCACGAGTTGGCCAACTGAGAAATCTCTTGGAACGAGCTTGGCGTTGTATCTAGCTGTCATCCCATGTTTCACAAGCGCTTCCCTTAATGAAGCTTTGGTGCGCAGTTCTTCAATTAGGTCGAGCTCTTATCTGAGCGCTTCGTCGTTCTGCTCGGATGATTTTGGGTTAGCCGTCCTCCAACTTAGCTCTCCGATTTCCACCGAAATGAGTGCATCTACCCCTGTTAGCCTGCATTTTCGACAGACTCAATTAAATGCAGTCAACGATGTTGACTTGTCATTTTAAAGAAGAAATGTTGATATTTGACATTGAGAAGGCGTTTTGAAGAATATTTTCGACTATGCCCAAGACTTAATGAAACTGAGAGTTTAAAGACAAAGTTTCGACGAGAAAGAAGTTAAGAAGATTGGTCGCAGGTTAAAGCCAAGGAATTTGGTTGAAGACCAGAGCAATGATGGTGTCGAAGGCGTAGGCAGTTACATGGTCGAATTGTACATAGCAGTTATAGTTTTTGAATTTCTTAGCAGTTTTAGGCAGTTTATGTTTTCCTTCTTGTATATATAGTAGTTTTCCATAAGGAAAACGGGTCACAAACTCATTACACAAATTCTCACGCTCTACTTCCAAGTTAAAGCGAAAAACGAGTCCAGAGAAGCAATGTATGATTGTGTACACTTTTCTCTTTTTAATGCAATTTTACATTGTTTATTTCCAATTCCTGCACTTTTTGCCTTCTTTGTTTTACACAATTCTCTTCTTTTCTGGAATAATTCATTAGTTTCGCAAGAAACATTGAATTTCTTTCCTTACTTTAACTTAACCCGTAAGAAACCCGTGTTTTCTAAACAACTTTTATCCAAACTGTCTTGGGATTTACTAGTTGATCCCGCAAGTAAACCAAACTGGAAACTAGCGGTGTTTACCAAAATCCACGGTAAACAAATTGGCACGCCCGGTGGGACAGTTTGTGCTAATTTTAAAAGTTGTTTTACAACATTTCTGGGTTTGTTGTTCTTGAATTTAAAAGCATAAAGTGATTTGTGCATGCGTTTAAGGAGTGGTAGAAATCTCTCAGAGATGGCTCGCTTTAATAACAATGCTTCTTCATCTAATGCGCAAAATTCACCAAGGAATGCGTCAGTTAGTGATACAAATGCTGCAACCGCTATAGGAGTAACTGCTCTGTTGTCTCCTTCGACAACAATGGGTGTAACTGCAGTAACTGCTCCGTTGTCTTCTTCGACAGCCATGGGCATAACTGCTGTAACTGTAATTACTCCTGTATCTATGATGACCACAGCAGCAGTAACACAACCCAATGCAATGGCTTATGTGCCACCAGAATTAGGACCATCAAGTCCTTTCACGGCTAATCCCGTGAGTGGAAATATGCCATTTAATCCTATAAATGGTAGGAGTTACCCTTATGGCATGCCAACAGCCTTAATGGCAGGCCTTCAAACCAATTCATCTACATTTGCAGACAATGCAATAGTAGGTTTCTCTCCTACTCACAGTTCTTCTGAGAACATTTAGGGTCGAAATGTTCAACCAACCCTAACCACATCATCTTTGTTGGCATTAAGGCAACAAATGGATGATAGTAATCATGATATGGTTAACACAAAAAATTGGTACTGTATTCAATCCTCTGATACAAAATACCAATAATAGTTACCAAATATTAACAACCCAAGTGGGAAGAATTGTTGATTTCTTTTGGCACTCCACCAGTGCATAACCAGCAAATTCCCCAAGTACAAAATGTTAGGCCTGACGAAATCCCTTTGGAAAGGCCAAACAATGTAATTCCCATGAATTAGGGACAGCAACAACTGGTTGTTGAAGAGCCTCCAAGAGTAGAGGCAATACCTGATGTTGTGTTAGTCAATAGAAATCAGAATGCTGACGAAGTGGTTAGGCAAGTGCAACAAAATAATTTTGGAGCACAAAATAACTTGGCTAATATGGTCGAAACTATCTTAGCCCAGAATGGCCTTAACTTAGGTTTACACAGGCCTAATTTTGTATCACCATTATCTGACTACACATTGGAAACAGAGTTGCCTAGGGGATGGAAAATTTCCAAGTTCACAAAATTTGCTGGGGAAACCAGTGAATCGACTGTTGAACATATTGCTAGGTATTTAACTGAGGCTGGTGACTTAGCACATAATGAGAATTTAAGAATGAAATATTTCCCAAATTATCTAACTAAGAATGCTTTCACTTGGTTCCCCACTTTAGCCCCACATTCTATCTTTAATTGGGCTCAGTTAGAAAAGGCCTTTCATGAGCAATTTTACATGGGCCAATGTAAGATTAGTCTTAAAGAATTGGCTAGTGTTCAACGTAAAGGGGCATAGTCTATTGATGATTATCTCTATAGATTTAGACTTCTCAAGGCAAGGTGCTTTACTCAAGTACCTGAGCACGAGTTAGTCGAAATGGCTGCTGGTGGCCTAGACTGCTTTATTAGGAAGAAGTTAGATACTTTGCACCTAAGAGATATGACACAACTGGCTGATAGAGTTTGACAGGTCGAAAGGCTTAAAGATGTTCCTCGACTTTCTGCACTCAAAGAAGGCCTAAACTTGGACGAAGACATGGATTCAGATTTCGATGATTCTGAGCCAGATTTCGATGTCTTATGTAATGTGGTCTCTATCCTGCCTGTAGAGTATTATGTGGTTTGAGGTCAATGACGTCAAAGAAGACTTCGATGAAGAAACTACATACAAGCCAATTTGCTACTATGTGCTCAAAAATGGCTGCGTCGAAGAACAGCATGCAGTGTTCGAAAGACCAGACTGTGGGATGATGAATCTTCTCAAACTTTTGTTCATTCAAACAAAAGTGAATAGCATGGGCGTGAATAAAATCTTGGTCGATGGAGGTGCTGCTGTGAACCTAATGCCTCAACATTTGCTAAGGAAAATTGGCAAATGTGATACTGATTTGAGGCCACACAACGTGGTTTTGACAAATTATGAAGGCAAAACTGGCCATTCACTTGGGTCCATAGAGGTCGAGCTTGCTATGGGAAGAATCAAGAGATTAACCCTCTTCCTAGTGGTTCCATCGAAAGCAAATTATAATTTGCTACTAGGAAGGGAGTGGATCCATGGTGTGGGGGCAATTCCATCAACTGTCCATCAAAGATTGATCATATGGGGAGAGGATGGATTGGTCGAAAACATTGAAGGTGACCAAAGTTATTTCAAAGCAGAAGTTAACACTATAACCAGAAAGACCTTTGACAAACAATTGGCGAATATTGCGCCATGTTCTTCTTCCAACCTTTTTTATATAAACCAAGATAATGTTTTCTCTTCTGTCACACTCCACCCAAATTACGATTTTGTTTGGGAGAGGGAGATTATAGATGAAGATAGCCACCCAAGAGGCTTTGTCAAGCCTACTGGTTGGGATGGACCTTAAATGGTTTGATGATTAAGCCCAGTACGTGGGATAGAATTACGGCTTATGTGGCCGAAAACAAAGAAAAAACGGCTTTGGAAGCTAAATTAAATCAACAAATGGTTGCAGAAACCAGTGTAATCAGTGAAAAAGATTTGGTCGAAGACCAAATGCTTGATTGTGTATATGATGATGAGCCTTTAGGTTTTGAAAAGGACCCAATGGGTTCGTCCAAAAGAATACAAGCACAAGATCCCTTGGAAGAAATTGACTTGGGAGATGGCTCTGTGAAAAGTTCCAATGAAAACGTGGCCCACTAAATTTGAGATAATGGCGCCACAAAGTACCTTTTTTGCTGAAACTGTATTTTCAATTCTGAAACATGATGATGATGATGACGTTAAGTGATTTGACACAACTGTTTGGGAATGTTCTCAAAAAACGCCATTTTCCATCTTCGTTTATGCCTCAGTCGAAAACGACATTTTGGGGGGGGGGGGGCAATTTGTTAGCCTGCATTTTCGACAGGCTCAATTAAATGCAGTCAACGATGTTGACTTGTCATTTTAAAGAAGAAATGTTGATATTTGACATTGAGAAGGCGTTTTGAAGAATATTTTCGACTATGCCCAAGACTTAATGAAACTGAGAGTTTAAAGGCAAAGTTTCGACGAGAAAGAAGTTAAGAAGATTGGTCGCAGGTTAAAGCCAAGGAGTTTGGTCGAAGACCAGAGCAATGATGTTGTCGAAGGCGTAGGCAGTTACATGGTCGAATTGTATATATCAGTTATAGTTTTTGAATTTCTTAGCAGTTTTAGGCAGTTTATGTTTTCCTCCTTGTATATATAGTAGTTTTCCATAAGGAAAACGGGTCACAAACTCATTACACAAATTCTCACGCTCTACTTCCAAGTTAAAGCGAAAACGAGCCCAGAGAAGCAATGTATGATTGTGTACCACTTTTCTCTTTTTAATGCAATTTTACTTTGTTTATTTCCAATTCCTGCACTTTTTGCCTTCTTTGTTTTACGCAATTCTCTTCTTTTCTAAACAAATTTTATCCAAACTGTCTTGGGATTTACTAGTTGATCCCGCAAGTAAACCAAACTGGAAACTAGCGATGTTTACCAAAATCCACGGTAAACAACCCGTAGACCATCTTGAATGGAGCCTCACTCGTTGTCGAGTGGGGGGGTCCTTCTATATGCCCACAGAATGAAGGGGAGTTCTTCTGCCCATCTGCCTTTGGCTTCATCTAACATTCTCTTCAACCCACGCAAGATCACTCGGTTGGCAGCCTTAGCTTGGCCGTTCGTCTGCGGGTGTTCAACGGAGGTGAAGCGCTGCTACACTCTGAGCTCTACCATGGACTCCTGGAAATTCTTATCTGTGAATTGAGTGCCATTGTCTGAGACCAATACCTCTGGAACTCCGAACCGGAACAATATACTCTTTTTAAAGAATTTCAAACAGTTCCTGGACGTGATGGTCGCTAAAGACTCGACTTCAATCCACTTGGTAAAGTAGTCTACTGCGACGATTAGGCACTTCAGCCGTCCTGGGGCGACCGTGTATGGACCCAAGAGATCGATCCCCCACTAGGAGAATGGCCATGGTGCGGTTATGCTATTTAACTCAACTGGGGGAGCGATATGCACGTCAGCGCGCCTATGACACTTGTCACGTTTTTTAACCAGGTTAGTTGCATCCTCGTCCATCGTAGGCCAATAGTATACTGCCCTTAGTGCCTTCTTTGCTAGAGGTCGTGCTCCCCGGTGGTTCCCACATATTCCTTCATGGATCTCCCTCAAAACGTAGTCGACCTCATCTGGTGTTAGGCACTTCAGCAGTGGCATAGAGAATCCACTTCGAAACAATCTTCCTTCGATGACCGAGTAAGACGATGCTCGTCTACGCGTCAGGGCCGCCTTTTTTTGGATCGTTTGGCTATTCCCCGTCCCTGATATACTTTAGAATGGGGTCAATCCATGTCTCGTCAAGGTTGATCATGCAAACATCTGAGTTTGGAAATGTTTCAAGGCTAACACTGGGTTGGGGGAGGATCTTCTGAATTACACTTCTTTGATTTCGTGGAGTTTTCGTGCTGGCCAGTTTTGAGAGCACGTCGGCCCTTGTATTCTCTGATCTGGGAATGTGTTGTACTTCTGCGTGGTTGAACTGCTCGAGCAGTTCCCTTACTTTAGCAAGGTATCTCCGTAACACTTCATCCTTTGCATCAAACGTCTCCTTAATCTGTGATACTACCAACAGAGAATCTGAGTGGAGTTCAACCCTTTGCACTTTGAATTCACGGGCGAGCATGAATCCAGCAATGCACGCCTCATATTCAGCTTGGTTGTTTGAGGTGGAAAACGAAAATGTCAAAAAGACCTCAACCATCATTCCTTCTGGGCTTTCTAGGATCACGCCTGCCCCGCTCCCTTTGCTATTGGAGGATCCATCCACATACAGTGTCCAGGTCGGTTCAGACCCTTCTTCCTGGATCGGGGTCATCTCGGTAATGAAATCCGCCAGAATTTGTGCTTTAGTAGCCGTTCTGGCTTCATACTTGATGCCGAACTCAGAGAGTTCCACCGCCCATTTAATCATTCTTCCGGCTAGGTCTGGTCGATGCAAGATATGTCGAATGGGCTGATCTGTTCTGAGGACGATCTGGTCGGCCACGAAATACGATCTCATCCTTCGACATGCCACAATCAGCGCCAGGGCTAGCTTCTCAATTCTTAGGCACCCGAGCTCTGGTCCCTGGAGCACTTTACTCACGAAATATACGAGATTCTGCTTTGACTCCTCCTCCGGTACTAGCACGACCGCTAAAGCTTCATCACTGATGGATAGATAGAGATACAAAGTTTCTCCGGGTTCTGGTGTCATCAAGATAGGCGGTTGCAACAAAGCCTCCTTCAGCTGGTCTAGAGCTTGGTCACACTCGGGCGACCACTCAAACTAAGCCTCCTTCTTTAGCAATTTGAAGAGCAGGAGGGACTTGCTGGCTGCTTTTGAAATGAATCGCGAGAGAGCGGCTATCATCCCGTTCAACTTCTGGATTTCTTTTTTACTAGTGGGCGGCCTCATCTCTGTCACCGCTCTGCATTTATCTGGATTCGCCTCAATTCCCCGCTCCGTTAAATAGAACCCCAAAAACTTGCCCGCACTGAATCCGAATGTGCACTTCTCCGGGTTTAGCTTCAGCGAATTCTTGCGGGCTTCCATAAATGCCTCTTTCAGGCTGGCCACATGATCAATGTCTTGTTTACTTTTAATGATCATGTCATCCAAGTATACTTCGACCATTCTGCCGATTTGAGCTCGAAAAATTCTATTCATCATTCTCTGGTAGGTAGCTCCAGCATTTTTCAACCCAAAGGGCATGACTAAGTAACAGTAGTTCCCTCTTCCTGTCATGAAAGCAGTCTTCTCCTGATCGGGTGGATGCATTGTGATCTGGTTGTAACCCGAGTAAGCATCCAAAAATGAGAGCAATTGAAACCCGCTTGCGCTGTCAACCAACTCGTCCACACTAGGCACCGGGAATGCGTCTTTAGGGCATGCCCGGTTAAGATCAGTGTATTCGACGCACATGCGCCATTTCCCGTTGGCCTTCTTAAGCAGAACTACGTTGGATAACCATGTTGTATACTTAATTTCTTTGATGAATCCAGCTTCTAGCAGGTCGTCGACCGCTTGTGCTTTCTCCTCGCTTTGCACCCGTCTTCTCTGGGCGACCCATTTGGTTGCGGGGTTAACAGCCAGGTGGTGACAGGCTACCTCCGGCAGAATGCCTGGCATATCGGCAGCACTCCAAGCAAATATATCAGCGTGTTCTCTTAAACACTGGATCAACTGATCTTGTACTTCCGGGGGAAGGTCGCTCCCCACTATCACTGTTTTCTGCGGGTCATTCCCTAGCTGTATTTGGACGAGTGCACCGTCCGGCTCTGGCCTTTTAATTCTGTTCTTGAGCTCCCGGGTTAGATTATCATCTCCTTCTTCCACATCACTGTCCGGAACGGTGACCACTTCATTACTGTCGGAGTGAAACTTTATTTTCAAGTGAACAGTGGAGGTCACTTCCCCAAGCTTTCCCAACGTAGGTCGACCAATGATGCACTGGTATACTGACTTGCATGGTAACACTAGGAAATCGGTTTTGGCGGTCCTGCACTTTGGTTTCTTTCCGCTGTCATCCCCAAAAGTTACCATGAGTTCAATCATTCCAAGGGGAGTAATTGACGATCCGTTGAAGCCTATATGGTCAGACCCTCGATAGGCCCTTAGCTCGCTCTTGGGTATCCTTAGGACGTCCAAAAGGTCCTCGAAGATGATGTCTGCTGAGCTGCCTTGATCGACCGGGATTCTCCTAACTTCGACATTCGCCATTACTGCAGTGATTATCAACGAGACATACTTGTTTGGTCTCCCATCAAGCAGGTCGTCATCGTTGAATGCCAAGGGTGGCCTGTTCGAGGGCGTTCTGGGAGTGGAGGTCGATGCAACACTCATAATCTCCTTCCATCGCCTCTTAATGATTTTGTTTGTTTCCCCTCCTTCCTTGGGGCATCCTCCAGTGATCACCATTGAGACTGGGCACCCTCTTGACTTTCTTTGGTCGTTCTCTTCATCTTTTTCCTCGTCATCGTCTTCTTTTCCCCCTTTGCTGACACCGTTCACTACGGCCTTCCCCTTTCGAGGGGAACAAGCTTCACTTTTCTCCTCCTGCTTACCTGCTTGCCCCTTTTTGACGTACTGGGTGAGCTTACCCTTTCTGATCAGCTCCTCGATGTTATCTTTGAGGGCCATGCAATTGTTGGTATCATGCCCGTTGCTCCTGTGGTATCGGCAGTATTTGCGAGACGGGCGCTGTCCTTCCTTGAGGACGACGGGGTCTGGTCTTTTAATATCTCTAAACTCCGCATTCACACACTCAGACAAGATCTGGGCATAAAATGTGTTTAGCTTAGTCCGTTCGGGATATTTCTTCTGCCTGTATTCCCTTGATGGTCCTTCCCGGTCTCTCCGGGATCTCTGATCCCGCTCAGTTCGGGGCTCCCTTGTCGTTCCGGCGACTGCTTGGGCGGCCATCGCTCTTCCTTCATAATTCATAAACTTTGGGATCGTCGAAGGAAAGTTTCGAGATCCGGTGGTTCGTTCACTCCAACTTCAATCTCAAACAGACTACTAGTGCGGGGCCCGTCCCGAAGAAACCATAGAGGCATGTCGTCCTCCAGCCCGCGAACGTTGGTGGCTTCTTTGTTAAACCGTTCAACGTAATCGCGAAGGGTCTCGTCTGTACCTTGCCTGATCTCCTTCAGAACGACATGTGATTTGGGCTTTACCCTAGACGCGGTAAAGCAGGCACTGAAAACCCTCGCTAGCTGCTCCCATGACAAGATCGTGTTAGGTTTCAACTCGGTGAACCACTCCAAAGCGGGTCCTTCTAGGGTCAACGGAAATATTTTGCACTTGACTGGCCCATACGCTCCCCTATACTACATCATTAGGTCAAAATATCTCAAGTGAGCGCCGGGGTCCTTCACCCCACTGTACATCCAGAGGTCGGACGGAGGCTTCTTAAGAGCCCGCGTGATGGGGTACTCGTCTATTTCTTGAGTGAAAGTTTCTATCCTGGCGTCGCCCCTTCCTCTGTGAGGTGGTCGGTCCTCGAGTTGTCGGTCTCGATGACCTCGTCGCTCGGGGGTACAATTGTAACAACGATGTCGTTTAGGTGAACGCTCTTTGGGGTGTAAACGAGCGTATTTATCAAACGATCTGCTCCTTGACCGGGTTAACGAATCAGTTGAGCTGTACGAGGACTCTTGGTAAAGCTCTTCTTCGGGCCAGTAGGTTGGGTTGGTTGGGGAAGGTGACGTCTGTGGCCGTCCTTGGGAAGCCCCTCTCCCCGCCCGTCTTGGTGGAGATCGGTGCACAAGTTGTCTTCTCGGGGGCGATCGATGTCTCCTAGACTGGTTAACCCTGCGCACGGGAGTGTCGTCGTCGCGGCGACGCTGTTTGGGTGCGGTATACGCCCTTCCAGAAGAGACCTGTTGTTCTATCTGATTGAGCCGATCTTCCTATTGCGCGATAGCAGGTCGTGCAATTCTTGCACGATTGCGCTTGGTAATACCACATTGGCCGGCTGTGCCGGGCCTGCCTGAGCGCTCGAAACTGTGTCTTCGACGTCGGCGGCAGGGTCCTCATGACCGAGCGGTTGCTGCTCGGGGATTGCGGCTACGCTTCGCAAGCGCGGGGGCCCACGCGGTCTTCCCCGTGGTGGCATATCAGAGGGGGGTGGGACAGATTCTCCCACTGTGGTCGCCAATGATTTGTGCCCCAATGTGGGCGATCAGTCTGTTTTGGTTCGCCTGGTTACCCCGCCGAAGCTCTAAACGCGACCAGCAACGACTCAACTCGACTTCACCACCACCTTCGTCCAAGCAACAAGCAACCTTAACGAGTTCATTTGTTTGCTAAAACATAATGAGTCTTCCCGTAAATTAAGTGATGTATAACAAATTCTGATTTTAGGAAAAAGTGAAAAACAAATTCAATGGACACAAAGTGCACACCTCTCATTATAAACCATGGAACCTCCCCTAGAGTTTCCTCTGTGGCTGTAACTCAGAAAACCAAAATCAAGAAGGAATCAAAAAAATCCAAAATCCAAAATGGAACACATCACAAACTCTTCTCGGTTTTGGTTATCTGTGTGATTGTAATGGCACACCAGACAACCGCACAAGGCATAAACCTAAACCTAAACAATAACAATGACCTAGTAAATAACGTATGCACTTTTGCACAAAACAACAAGGATCTCTGCCTTGAAGTCCTTAACTCAGAACCTAGAAGCTCAGGCGCAAATCTTAAAGACTTGGCAATCATTGCACTAAGAGTAGCTGATTGTAAGGAAACAATATTGGATGCAGAAAGTCAACTTGAGGATACTATTGCTGCTTTGTTGGTGGATTCTGATGTTGATGCAAAGACATGGTTGAAGGCTGCTTTGGCTGCTATTACTACCTGCGATGCTTCTATTCCTGGAAACGATGATGTTTTGTCGGTGAAGAGTACACACTTCCGCAAACTCTGCAATATTGCCGTGATTCTCATCAGGACCTTGCCATAGAGGACCTTGAATTAATTAAACTCTAAATTAATTGCTCTTTAGCCCCTGCGGTATATCATCATTAAATACCTTACTTTTCATCTTTGTCAAATTTTATCTCAATGTGATTTTACGGTATTAAAAATGGTGTCCATTTTTTTTGTTACGTGGGAAAGAAGTGGCTTGCGAATTGTTAGAATGCAGAGAAAAACAAACTAGAGAACTTGCCCCGTTCGTATAAGATTTGACTGAATTATTTGCTTTGATAGATATTACATATGTGAATCCTTCATTTAAATTTTGAAGGTTTTGATTTACAAGAAAACTATTGTGATTGTCTCTATCGTTCCCTCAGTTTTTATCTTTCATTTCCCGAGTCTTGATGGGGGATAGGAACTTTTTTATTTGATAATAGTAATACTACTATAAATTAATCAGCGAGACAAAAGAGTCAATCACGCGGTTCACACATGATAAAAGAGTCTCCAGCTTATTATTAATAAATGTAAGATAGGATCTGACTCAATTAATATAATATTTTCTTTTTATAACTAAATCAAATTAATCAATCAAACAATAATATGCTTCCAAATTTCAACATTTGCTGCGAGTCTGGCCTAGTAACAGCACAACTGCACAAGCGACCGCAAACTTTATTTTACAAAGGAGGGAAAACAAAAATCTTAATCTTAAAGGGAAAAGAACAAAATGAATGTGTCATTTGTCAACACGTGTACAAGACTTTTATTTATATTAAGGTATTAACATAAGACACCCCTGTCTGAGGTAACCAATTATCTCCAAACAAGAAATTGGCCACTGTAAAATTAGCTGCATCAGTAGCATTAATCACATGGTAACCTGGCCACGTCACTCTATTAGCAGTACTAGACCCATCTCCACTGTTATTAAACTCAGCATAATACAATGTGGTCAATGCAAATTCTCCATCCCAAGCACGCCATCCAGCTGCATTGACCACACTGTCCATAGATGTTTGCATATAAACTGTTCTTGAATATTCCTTCCATGGCCTTCCAAGATATGTTGCAGTAGAACCATTGTTGGCGGCCAAATCATCTGCTGCTCTAATGGTACAATTGTGAATTGAAGTACCAGTGTCTTGATTTGGATCTGTTCGACCTTGTGCTGTGATGGCATTGAATTGTCCACTCATAGGGAGACGAGGATAGAGGTTACAATTTTGGAAAACAACCTTAGCATTTCCAAATATGAAATCTACTGTGCCATAAATATCACATTCTCGGTAGAATTGTCTTAGGGAATGTGTGTATAGTGTGTCTTGGTACCCCTCGAAGCTACAACCGTAAAATGTGGATAAATCTGCTCCATTTCGAACTGCCACTGCTTGGTGCTTAATTGCCCCCGCTGTGTTACGGAAGGTCATATTCACACCCACAAATCCTTGCCCAACCACAGCTGCAAAAACATTACATTGATGATTAGATAAATTTCCTTTTTGATGTGTAGCCAGGGAATCGAAGCCACCGAAAGTTTCACATTACTTAGAAATCAAGACAATATGGGCCAAAACAAACAAACAATACTTACGGAAAAAATAATGTTAGCTTTATCTTTTATGTGCTTTTTTAGTACCTAATTATTTTATTATTTTATGAAAGTCAATAATATATAATTACCTAAAGTTGCGGAGCTGAAGGTTGTCCAGCCATCCACCACGCTGCGATTGCCGGTGATAATTGTCTTATTGATACCATCACCCATCATCATTAAATACATCTTTTTCTTATCAATAGACACATTTTCTTCATAAACACCAGCAGTAACATAGATCAAGAAATACCCATCAGTAGATAAAGATTTGTTTGGAGCAGCAGCAACAGCATCATTAATTGTAGTGAAATTTCCACTTCCATCTTGACTCACAGTCACCATATCTCTAACAAAAACATCATCACCCACTGTATTATTATTACTTTGAAGAAGCTTTCTCCTACTCACAGACTCATAAATCGCACGTGTCCCACTTGACATTTTAAGTGGCAAACGCCCGTTTTGGAATCCAATTAGTTGTCTCTTATGCAACGTATTATTGGTTCTCATTTTTCTTTTTGGAACCCAACCATTTGTAAATAATGCAAGTGAGACACTGTAGAGTTTGGTGTCATTAGAAAGTGGGATGGTAAGTCCATTTCTAACGCTCCAAGCGGAAGCAGTGTCTTTTAAACCATCCAAACATGTTTGTTGGTTTGTTAGAATGGCACTGAGCAACGTTTGAATGTCGTCAGCTTGTAAACTAGAAAGAAGCGACTTAGTAATTGTTTTGTTAACTGTTTGGAAAGAACTTGAGAGGAAATCGAGGTTGAGCTCGGCCAGCGATTTGCAATCTTGGAGTGCACGGACGGCGGTGGTGGAAAGAGAAGAGCGACGTTGAAGGTATTTATCAACAAGGTTTAAGAATTTTTGGGCTTGTGAAAGTGATTTTTTGACTGAGAATCGACCATAGTCATAAACGTTGCCGTTTTGAGGAGGGAGAATGGATTTGCAATAGGTTGGGTCTGGTGTGGATTTGCATGCTGTTCCTGGAGAGACAGAAGTTGAGGGACTAGGAAGGGTGTCTGCGAAAGCTATAGAGGAATATAAGGGTAAGAGAATAATGAGAATTATTGAGAGGGAATTATATAGCTTGGAAGCCATTTTTGGTTTGATATTGGAACAAGAGTATACTAGTGTTAATGGTTTGGAAATTAGTGTCGTCACATTGATTAATTTATAGTGGAGAGGGAGCAACTTTTTACTACATATGTTTTACCATTAATTTACCGTTTCTAAACGTTGACCAGTCTTATGAAGAATAATTTGAAGAAGAGTCAACCTGTATGCATCCTTGTCAATATGCACATATACCTATTTAGTGTAGAATATCAATATTATCTAAAAAAAATCAATATGATACTTCTCAGAAATTGGAACTTTCGTTTTTTTAATGAAATACCATTGGAGATTTGTTTCCCACTGAGATTTATAGATGTTTGTTATTTTAAAGCATATGGAGTTGGTGGTGATTTAACTAATTAATGGGAGAAACAACCTAATCCTTTGTCCTGCATGCCTACATATAATTGAAACAAGTCTAAATCCTTTTGTTCTGTCCATATTGCATGGGAATGATACAATTAATCAATAATAGAAGGTACTATTAAAATAATTAAAACAAGTTATCAATGGGGATCAGAGGTGGGAGTATGCCGAGTGGAGTTGACCTTTGCAAGGCCTTGGTCTGACTTGCGTCGAAAGTGTTAGGCCTGAGTCTGGCCTGTGGCATGTAATAGGCCCAACTTTTAGGCATGGCTTTTATGGAATGTTTAAAAGCCTATTTCACTTAATTTTTAGAAAAGCCTATAATCTTTAAGTGATGTATGTTTTTTTTTGTAGATAGACTAAGAAGTTAATAGATCAGTGAGATTAAATTCTATTTTATATGACATATCCAATTTAAATTATATTTTATAATAATAACTTTAAATATGTCAAAAATTGATGTAGGTCAGTATGTTTAAATTAACAGAAAATACTAACAAATTTATGATTTAACATAAAGTACAAAATTTAATATAATAATAATAATAATAATAATAATACTAGTAAAATTATTATTTACGTTTACTTAAATAGGTCGGTCTGATAATCCTAAAAAGTTTTTCAATGGCCTATAACCTGACATTTTTAGCTAATTAAATAGGTTTTTAAAAAAGCTTAAGCCCTATCTGATAAAAAAAAGCATTGACCTGGTCTAACCTGACATAGGCTATCCGTAGATCCCCTGTCGATCGGCCTAGCTTATTCCCACCTCTAATTAGGATTAGGTTTTGCGGAAGGGATTAATCACCCATAGTGTGGCAAACCAAGGTTGAATTCGACCTATTTGGAAAAATGTTGACATTTATTGTTCGACAGTACAAATTATCTTTACTGAATTACTGAGAAACTAAAAAAAATTATTATTTTTTTATTTGAGGAAACTTAAAATAGTTATAGCACACTTTTTTTTTGGTCCAGATCTCTTTGACCCCGCTTCAATTTCCAATTTGTTTCATCTCTGGCGATCGAACCCGGGTATTAATAGCCGAGTTTGATGATCGTTTAGCACACATTTATATGTATATTTGAATGTATTTATAACTTTTGTTAAATTTTATGTTATAATTTTTTTACGATCACAATTTTATTAATACAAATTACAAAGAGTATTTCAATATCCATTACAATGTGGAGGAATGTTTGATTTTTATTTTGGGGCCTTTAAATCCCTTCTTGGGCATTTACTTGGTGGTGTGACATTGCTGGATAGGGTTAATTGTATAGGGTGAATGATGAAAATTGGTTTGGGGAGTCGGTATCCAACAAATGGGAGATGTGAGTCGATTCACTTTTTGTTAGATGTTTGGATGAGTCTATTTCCCCTGAGTTTTTTTATCAGAAGATTAATTTCCCTGAGTTTGGCTTTCCTTGAGATTTTTTTCATGTCGACGCAAAAGGTAGATATAGGGAGGTGAGATGGTGTATAGGTATAAGATCTTAGGGATCTCAGTTATGGATAAACAATGGAGGAGTTATGCTCCTTCAAAGCTCTGTTTTTTCTTTGGCAGCTTCTCGTGAATAAGATAAGAGGGAACCTATTACGAAGAGTTGGGATTGGAGATTTCGATAATATTTCTTGTGTTTTACTCTGTCGTTACACAATATAAATAAAAATGGGTTAACGAAAGTTGATGTATCTGATTTAGAATTTGAACCAAATACATCAACTTTCGTTGACCCATTTTTACTTATATTCTGTAACGGAGGGAGTATACGGTAATAGAAAGACTAAGTCTATATTACCAAAAATAATAAAGAAGACGGAATAATAAAGGAAGACGGAGTCTCATTTGCTTGTATACCGTGACTTCTTTAATTCTATTTTATATTCCATTTTCAAGTGGTTGAATCCATATTTTCATCTTTTTGATAGTATCTTTTTGGAGTTTGGATCCTCACAAGTACTTGTGGAACAATTTATGAAGGAGAGTGTGACACATGCAATATAATAATAAATACAATAAATACTATTATTTTTTTGTTTGTGTCCCTCTCTCTCATAAATTGTCCCACGAGTACTTATGGGGATCCAAATTCATCTTTTTGTGGTTATGGGTTGGAGTATCCATTTCTACTTCTTAATTTATTCTTGTCTTTTTGCAGTTTAAAAAAACTCGTAACAACGAGAACATTATGCCTCAACTTGAGAGCTCGAAAGCATATCTACATGGGTTTACACACAAGATAGAATATGAAAGTCCTAAGTTTCTACTATCCTTACAAATAAATCAACTTTGGGATACAACTTTAATCTAAGCCTATAACATTTGTATATTCAGCAATACCCTCCTGGAAATTGATTTTATCTAGAAACTATCATAAAGTTCACACCAAATTATATATCTAACTTTCCTAACATATTTTCCCCTAGATTAGCACCATGCATGCTGCAAAAAGTTTTGAATCACATCTCTATCGAAAACAAATTCAACTCCTAGCCAAATATAAATTGAAGTCCAAATAAAATGAGAAACCAATTTCAAAAACCAAAACCAAAAACCCATTTATGTTTTTAGTTTTAATATTTTCAAAAATCAAAACCAAATTCAGTTTCAGTTATGAAATTTTCAAAAATCAAATCACTTCCAAACATGAACATAAAAATAAATATTCATCATAAACCTATCTTAATCAAAACAATATATAAAATTAAGTTTGAAAAAATCATAATCTTACAATGTATTTATAGTAATAATTTTAATAATAAAGGCCGGAGTAGTGGTCGGGGGTGGTTGGAGTGGTGATCGGCGATGGTTAAAGTAGTGGTTAAAGTGGTGGTTGACGGTAGCCGGAGTAGTGGTCGGGGGTGGTTGGAGTGGTGGTCGACGGTGGTTGGTGGTGGTCAGAGTGGTAGTTGATGGTGGTCAAAGTGGTAGTAGACGATGTTCAAAGAGGTGGTTGACGATGGTCAGAGTGGAGGTCGGAGGTGGTCAGAGTGGTGGTTGATGGTGGTCAAAGTGGTGGTTGACGGTGGTCGAAGTGGTGGTCAAAGTGGCGATTGACGGTGGTCGACGTGGTGGTTGGAGGGGTGGTCGGCGGTGGTTGGTTGGTTGTCAAAGTGGTGGTTGACGGTAGCCAGAGTGGTGGTCGGGGGGTGGTTGGAGTGGTGGTGGTTGGCGGTTGTTGGTTGTCGTTGGCGGTGGTTGATGGAAGTTATAGTGGTAGTTGATAGTGGTCGGAGTGCTGGTTGGTGGTGGTGGTCAGCGATGGTCGGCGGTGGTTGGCATTGGTTGGTGGTGGTGAGAGTGGTAGTTGGTGGTGGTCAGATATATTGATGATATATCAGAGGTGGATGAAACAAAAACAGAATCAAAAATTATTAAAACCTATTTTTTTGGTTTTGAGTTTTAATGGAAATCTGTTTTGAAATTAAGGAAAAAACCAACTCAACCCCATTTTTTTGAGAGACAAAGGGGCTAAAAGCCCAGAAGCATTACACTAGAATCAAACGCGGAGTAAAAACTCCAGATACACCAAGATCTAACAAGCTCTGGACATTTGGAGGTGGGTCAACATAAACACCCCTATCTGCCAAGCCCAAAGTAGCTAAATAATCTACCACCCAATTACATTCACAGAAAACATGAGAAATAGACACATTCCAATCCTTAGCAAGGAGAGCTCGAATCCTCACTACCAAGCTCCTCCCTTCAATGCAGTAATCTGAGTTTCCCTGCCGGCAATTAGCAATAACTTGAGAATCCAAATTCAATTCCACTCTAGTGAAACCAAGAGAATTGTCCAAAGTAAGCCCATGAAAAATTTCCCAAAGCTCTGCCACATAAGCATTGGCCGAGCCTATGTAGTAGGAAAAGCCCCCTAGCCAAGCACCATACTAATCTCTAAGAACACCCCCGCACGAAGCTATCAATCCATTCAGGACAGTCGCAAGACGCCTCCGGTTGTTTATCTAACATTTCTGTGTTTGCAGGTTTATTTTCGACAGCATCAGTGCAATTCGACAGCAGCTAGTTCGACTTCGATAGCTTCTGTTTCTGCACTTTTGCTTCGCAGCATTTTTTGTCACTCAACAGCATCAGTCGAATTTAACTACTGCAATTCGACTTCAGAATTTCGACTGCAGTCAGCATAATTCGACTACAGCCATATCAGCAATTTAGACAACAGAAAAATTCCCAAAGCTCCGCCACATAAGCATTGGCCGAGCCTATGTAGTAGAAAAAGCCACCTAGCCAAGCACCATACTCATCTCTAAGAACACCCCCACACGAAGCTATCAATCCATTCTCTTTGGAAGCCCCATCTGTATTCAATCGAACCCAACCAGGAGTCGGAGGAACCCAACGAATGAAGCGTAACACTTTGTTAATATAGCGATCTGGCTTGAAATTAGTTTTGAAAATTAATTAAGAGTAAATTTATTAAGCGTAACCCATTTTACCTGAACATGTTTTGATTTTGAAAATTAATTAAGAGTAAATTTATTTTTTAATTTTTTAAAACTAAAACCATTTTTAAAAAAAGGAAATTTGATGTGGTTAACACATTTTTGCTTGGCTAAAGTGCTCCTGGGGTCCCTTATCTTTATTTAAAGTAACGAATTAGTCCTTTATGTTTTTTTTGTCCCAAATAAGTCATTTATCTTTCAAATTTTTGACACATAAATCCTTTTCCGTTAACAGTGCTGATTTATGTGTCAAAAAAAAGGATTTATGTGTTAAAAATTTGAAACATAAAGGACTGATTTGGGATAGAAAAGGATTTATGTGTCAAAAATTTAAAACATATAGGACTGATTTGAGACAAAAAAAAGATAAAGGACCAAATCGTTACTTTAAATAAAGATAAGGGACCACGGGAGCACTTTAGCCTTTTTGCTTTTATTCTGTATTGGAGGTAGTAATTGTTGTGTCAATTACCAATATCAGAACATGTCTTCCTTCAAGCCCGTATTTTCTTCGCCGTAAGTTTAATTTACAAATGATTTTGACTTTGGTGATTAATATATTGTACCGGCATTGATTCGTTATAATTAAACATTGAGATTACGAAAAGAGAATATATACTTGACCTGAGCGCTACTAGCCTCAAACGGTTTACTTTCATGAAGAGAAGAGAAGAGAAGGTCGTCGTGCTCTCTTAGTAGATTGTGTCAATTGCATGCGGTAATAAAAAACGAAAGAAAGATAGTCTAGTCTAGTGTCTTCTTTGAAAACGCGCAAACCTTTCCATTTCGATTTTCGATAAATAGCTAGCTGTTTGGTGGGGGCATCTTTGCAGGCGGTGGCTGGCCCTACACGCTGCTGAATTTCTTCAAAATTCACTATCTGCCAAATTTTGCAAGCTGGGATCAAGAACATTGAGCCAGAAGACTCCTAAGTCAGACTAGTTAGCGCGTGTTAGGTACAAGAGACTTTATACACTAATGAGTTATGAGACCAGAGAAGGGGGAAATACTTGTAGAATTTCTATCCTTTTGGTGTATTTGAGAAATGCAGCGGTGACAACAAAAGGGGAGAGACGACTTATAATAGTGTGTCTTTTGATTCGTTTTTTTAAGAATAGTTTTCTATTTTAAATTATTTATAAAACACAAACTTTATTCTTGATTAACTTAAAACAAAAAACTATTTTTCAAAACTATAATTCTTGTATTTTATGAGCTTAATTGCTACGCACCGTCGATGTAATCTTTTTTACACTCACAATTAACCTGAAACAATGCAAACAACTTCACAAGTAATGTTATACATTGTTAGTATAAGTGTTATGTTGAGAAGAGTGAGTTAAAACAATTTTCTCAACTGAGTAGAGAAAGGTGAGAAGAAACTGTCTTCTCAACTATATTGGTAACTTGATAAGGGTCAGTTATTTCTGTACTCTCAGAATATATAGCAACACAGTGAGTGGAGTGATTTTGAAATGTTTTTCCTAAGTAGAAGGGAGTGTTTGAAAAAGCTTATCTTAAGTCTGAAATACTTAAGATTGTTACTTTGATATTTACCACTTTAAAATACATGAGAAGGGTTGTAAAATCGTGTTTTAGAAAAACTGTGTATTGTTGAGAAGGGTCAGTAGACTGGTCTTCTCTATTTTCTAAACCTTCTCTAAATAGAGTTTGAATAATAGTTAAATAACAATTAAACGAAAGAAGTAAATAACACAATGATGTATAGTGGTTCACCAAAAACCTCGGGCAACATAAATCAATGCAATCAAGAAATTTCACCGAAAATTGAGCAAAATGAAATTCAAATTTGAGATGCAAGGTGAGAAGGGTGTGTTGGTTTCAAGCGAAGAATTAGTGCAATTCAAGCTCAAAAACGTGAAACAAGGCGCATTATGTCAGAAATAGAACTAAAAAATTGATGCAAACAAGAATTAAGCAAGTAACCAACTGATAAAACAAAATCAAATTTGAAATTGAGGTGGAAAAAACAAGGCGCACAGGAAACTGTCACTGAAAGTGTCAAACTAGAACAGATTAACGGGAAAATGTTGCGGAAAGTTTCAAATTAGAACACTTTTCAAGATCTAACTGAATTTGAACATGCAATTATCATATCTAACACTTTTACAAATGAATTTACAAGAATTTGAATAAAAAATTCAAATCACACAAACACCTAAGATGATGCCAAAAATCTAAAATGTGTGAGAATTTTTTTTGGACAAATTTCATTAGCCTTGATACTCACTTGATGAGATATAACCTGATCTCCAAAGTATGGATCTAGAAAAGTGGCAAAATCTAGCCGTTTCTCACAAAATCTCCAATAACACATGTTCTTGAAATTCAAGAAAAAGAAGAAGAAGATCAACAAACACAACACAAAGGAGACAACACTTACATGAATAAGAAGAAATTGCAAATATGGATGAGATAGAACACTACAAAAAAAAAGCCGTATAGGCGACGTATTTTTCCTTTGCTAATGGCCAAAAATCCGTCGCTAACGTGCCTTAGCGAGGGAATTAGCGACGGAAAAAATCCCTTGCTAAAAAGGGCCTTGCTAACATTTAGCGACGGATTTTGTCACATTTAGCGAACGATTTAGCGAGGGAAATTCCGTCGCTAATTAGCGAGGGAATTTAGTGACGAAAAATCCGTCGCTAATTTAGATTTTTTTTAAAAAAAGTAACTGCTCTCTTTCTCTCAGACCCCACTTCTGTCTTTGTCTCTCTCAGACCTCACTTCTCTCTTTCTCTCAAGCTGCCTTTTTTCCAACAATTATTCACAAGCATCTTCCACCATATCTAACACCTGTAAGTGCCACACAATGAATATTAGCACACAATCAATCAGGGTTAATTAATTATTCACAACATTCAAAACAGAAAAACAACACTATGAGCATTCAAACAGAAAAACAACACTATGAACAGCCCTATGAAGCACCAAACAGAAAATGAAATCATGGATTTTAAGCATTCAAAAGAGAAAACGAAATCAATAGAGAAAACGAAAATAAAAAGAAAACGAAATCATGGGTTTTAAGCAAGCATTCAAAATAGAAAACAAAAATAAAAACGAAATGGGAGAGATGATGGTTGGAATACTTGTTTTGATTATGAGATGGTTGTTGCTTCTTCTTTTGTAAACCAAGTTGTTGGAGGTTGAAGGAGAGAAGAGACAAGAAAAATGAGTGAGAGAAGTGAAAAGAAGGAGATAAGAGAGAAGTGAGGAGGTTTTCGGTTGTAAGTGAAAAAAATAGAACTTAGCGACGGATTAATTGCGACGGACTAAGACGTTAGCGACAGATATTTTAATGACACAATTTCCAAGGTATTCGCGACGGATTCGTTGCGAGGGAATTTTAAATTAGTGACGGATCTGTTCATTTCACGTTTTCCAAGATCTGCACAACTGTCACATCAACGTTAGCGACAGAATTTTAAATTAGCGACGGATTGGGATTTTTACGCATTCCAATGTCTGCGCAACAGTCACGTCAGCATTAGCAACGGACCGTTAGCGACAGATTTGAGACTTAGCGACGGATTTGAATTTTTTTAAGAAAAAAAACGCGCCTACGTCATGTTTGTTATACCCCAATTTTGTCCGAGCTCCTGTTAATAGCGTTTTAATTTACTAGGTCGCATTTTTTTGCAAGTCTCGAGTCCTGTTAACGCGTGTCGGTGTCATGCGAGTGTCGTTAAGATGCCATTTGTGTAATTGGGTCAACAGTTGGGTTATTGGGCCTACACATATACAAATTGGGCTTATCATTTTGAGTTGGGCCCACGAACGTGGCTCCTAGTTAATTTTTAGTGTTTATCAGTTAGCGGGCCTACTTGTTCTATTTGAGCCTCGTTCTAGCGTATTTGTCTAGTTGGGCCCGATTTCGCTTTTGTATTTGGCTCAACTTCTTTTATTATTTTTATTTTGTCTATTTAATTTGTTTAGAGTCCAAAAATGTCAAAAAATCAAATTTTATTTCATTTACAATTTAGGAGTGTTTAGAGTCCAAACTGTCCCAAAAATGCAAAAAAAACAATAGTCAAAACTACAAAAAAAATACAAAAAAAATGAAAATAAAAAGGGAGCAGCATCAGCAAATCTCTGGGGCTGTTCTTGCTCTCCAAGACTGCTCAGCAAGCCCACATTATCAGACCTGCAAAAGCCCAGTCAAACCAGTAAAAAACCAATTAAATGCCAACCCTAGTTTTTCAGTATAAATAAATAGTCAATCCTAGGTCTAAGAGGGGATACAGCAAAGACAGCAACATAGCACGCAAACAAAGAGAAAATTCAGAGCAAACGCTTAGGTCTTCATACTAAAACTCTAATCAAAAAGCATAAAGAATCTCTGAAGCAGAGGAGGGCAGCAACAATACGAAACAACAATAGCAGCAAGGATAACGGCAGGGACAGCTTCAGGTTATTTAAATATTTATGTGCCAAATACTATGTAGATGTAGTGGCTGAAAGTGCTTCCTTTTTTATCATTCTTTTGATGTTATACGTATGTCTTTTAGAGTTAAAAAATTTTAGAATGGAGAGAACAAAGCATCACAAACAGTTTCTCCTTTTTTCCAGAAAAATTAGGTTTAATCTGTTCCAAAAAGACTAAGTCAAGCAATTAATTTAGTAAATCAGACTTTAGAACAAGTAATAGGCAAGAACAAACTGTCATAAAAATTTTAAAAAAAAAATCAGAATCAGAAAGGAGAAGAAATAAAAAAAACAAAAAAACATAGCAAAACTCACTCTGAAGCTCCGGCCGCCATGGACGGTGGCCGTTGGCCGCGTGCCTCCTTCGTCTCCGCCATAGCCTCGCCGTAGTCATCCCTTAGCCATCGTCAGTCACCAACACAATACACCGCCACCCACGGTCTCCACCGTCCATCACCGTGTCTCCACCGTCTGTCACCGTGTCATCCACAACCTCCCCCAAAACGGTCAGCCACCACCCACAGTGCATCGCCCCCTCCTTCTCACGGCCAACCACCACCCACAGAGCATATCCCCCACCAAACAACCCCCAACACAGCCACGCGACAACAGACCAGAAAAAAGGAACGAAAATAAGGAGAGAGAGAGGGAGAGAAGTGAGAAACGGCGTAGGGGAAGATAAGGAGGTGTGAGACGCTGCGTGAAGTGGGGAGAACGAAAACATGGTTTGCGATTTTTGGGTGAGGAGCCGTGGAGAGAAGAAAGGAGAAAATGGGTTTGGAGAGGGAGGGAGGCGCGCGGCCGCAGCAAGGTGAGAGAGAGAGAAAAAAAATTAGGTTTGACATTTGGGGGGGGGTGAGGCGCCGTAGAGAAGAAAGGTGGGAATTAGGGTTTCCACTTTTAGGTTGTCATTTTATATTGGGAATACAAGGGGTAGTTTCGTCCTTTCACATTTATTATTTTTCAGATCTCTATTTACACCCCCACGGTTTACTTCGCGCGCCACCCCTCGCAAGCCCACGATTTATTTTTTGTTTGAAGCGCAGCCCAGCTTACAAAAACCAGCTGGGCTCACTGTTTACACCCCAGTTTTAATAATACAGCCCTCCTATTATTTGCACCCCATTTTACTACTGCACCCCCCTGATTCTTTTTTTAAAATTTTGCTTCTTTCCCCTAAATAAATTTATTTTTTTCAAAATCTTTTTTTTCCAAAATAACAGATTTCCTTTTCCCTAAATAAGAATCAATCCAATGGCGAAAACTCTTCAAAATCAAAACTTTGTTAGTAGTCTTGCGAAGCCTCTGCTTGCATGATTATTAACAATGGAGTGCTAGTGATAATCACCCATAACCTTTGTTAGTTTGATTATCATGAATGCTTTCAATTTCAAAAGATATTTTCCCAAGCGTCAAAGATCATGGCAAGCGTTAGTAATGATCACCCATAACCTTTGTTAGTTTGATCATTATGAGCACCCTCCACTTTTCAAAACCTAAGCAAAAAGACTTTCCTTTTCAAGGCTCGTTAGAACTACGTCGCTTTGATTCCCATTTGGGATACGTAGGAGCGAGTCACATTCTCGTCAAGCGCAATCATAAAAAGTTTAGCATTTGCATAACAAAAAGAAAAGGGTTATTTTCATAACAAAAAAGAATCACTTTTGCAAACCAAGATCATTCTCAGGACGAAAACCATTTCCTTTCTAAAAACATTTTCAACCCATCGTCGCTAGTGGCTAATCAGAACCTTTGTTCGTCTAGCCATTGGTGGCGATGTCTTTTTCCCAAAAGAACAACAAGCGATGATCACTCATAACCTTTGTTAGTTTGATTATCCGTGCCAATCAATCTCTTTCGAAAACCCCTTCAAAAGAACAAATAAAAACGAGTCGATACTAATAGTCAATCAGGACCTTTGTTCGTCTGACTGGCGGTAGTGACTCTCATTTTCAAGAGTACTTAGCGGTGATTACCCATAACCTTGGTTAGTTTAATCATTCACTAAATGCTCGTCCTATTTCGAAAACCCACTAAAAAGATAAAAGACAAAAACCTTTTTCAGGACAAAGAAGAACTACGTAGCTTTGAGTTCTCCATCGCACCGGGAGATACGTAGGAGCGGGCCTTGTCCCGTCAAGCCTTTTTTTACTAAAAAACCATTTTTCCCCTTTTTTCATAATAAATAAAGATGTTCGTTAAGATTTTTTTCAATAAAAAGTAGAGAGGCAAAATCAAGTATTTTCAAGTCAACACACT
Source organism: Astragalus membranaceus (assembly GCA_039519185.1). NCBI lineage: Eukaryota > Viridiplantae > Streptophyta > Magnoliopsida > Fabales > Fabaceae > Astragalus > Astragalus membranaceus. Next base: position 164,389,886 of record CM076854.1, read on the forward strand.
AAAATCACACATTTAATTAAAGGTTCCCTCTCAGTGGAGAGGACGTGTGGGGTGCTAACACCTTCCCTGCGCGTAACCGACCCCCGAACCCTATTCTCTAGTTTCGCAAGACCAATCGCTTTCCAAAAAAGGTTTTCCTAATATTTTCCTTAATAAATATTGGTGGCGGCTTCATTGACTTAGGAAAAGTTGTGAACGAGGAAGGTTCTCCCTCAGAGACTTTTTCGGGCGCAACAGCTGGCGACTCCACTGGGGACTAAAAAATATTTTTTTCAAAAGTGGGTCAAGCCTAATTAATTAAGTGTGTTGGTTTGTGGGATTGATTTGAACATCTTGCTTTGCCTCTATTCTTCCTCTTTTTCATAAGCATGTTGCATCCATATGCATTCTTCTTATATGTTTGCTCTTGTTTAATATAATAGATAGTTACTTCTATTGTTGTCGGCACCCTAGATTAGTTGTATTTGATTGGTATTGAACCCTAGGGTAGACGACATGTTATTGCTTTCTATTGTCTGGACTGTTCTGGATTTTCATTTGCAGGTGGGGTAGTTTTTAAGGAAATGCCCTTCGCACACACACACACTTGTACCTTGAGATTACATGATTAGAGAAAGAGACCATAACCCAGGTCTGTTAGGGTACCTTAGGATGAGTGGATTCGAGTAGTGGGAGCCCATCAGGACCTTTGTCCGTTTGGCTACTCGCGAAAGTTTCAATCAGAGTTGTGCTCTTTCATGATGCTTCGTATCTAGCAGTTTGCTGCATTTACGGGGATTTTCATGAGAGGGACTGTGGCTCTGATGACCTTTGTGAGGGTGTGAATAGAGCTACATGAGAAGATTATCCCTAAAATACCTTAGATCATAGGTTCTACCCCCTTTTAGGTCACAAGGGCTTTCCAAATTGTGTGTTGCATCGTTGCATTCAGTTCAATCAATTTTTCCTTCAAAATTTTTGAAAATCAAAAAAGATATGCTTTCCCTTTTCAATAAACGCCTATATGAGGTGGCATATAGTGTGAAAATTTTCAAATCACCACCTGTAAATATCCTCTTTCTGGAAAAACACAAAAAAGAAGCATCCTTGCATCATCACATCATTGCATCATTACGTCATTGCGTCATTTGCATTAAATAAAGTTCCAATTTTGAAAAAAAAATCATTCATCTTGCATTCCCTTTCATCACATAAAGATAAAACAAAAACAATTATCATCTGCATAGCATAAGCATTTCATTTATAATCATGCAAAAAATCCTCGTCGAGTTCATGCAAAACATAGTATTCATGCATAAGCATTATTTCAAAAAAAAGACCCAGTAGAACTACGCAAGCTTTGAGTCCTCATTACAATGGGGATACGTAGGAGCGGGTCATACCCCGTCAAGCACATTTTTCTAAAACCTTTTTTCCAATAAATCATTCGCATCTCCAAATAACTTTCAAAATCATGTTCCAAAACTAAAAATCAAAAAAATGAAAAGTTTCCAATGCATGCATCTTCTCTAAACAAGGAAAAATAGAAAAGCTCTTCATGTAAAAGCTCAATGAGTAAAAGTGCACCTTCGAATGACGAAGGGTAATATCTCAAATTTGTCTGTGCACTACAAATTTGAGATGTTACTCTACGGTATCGGGGCACTTTGACCCTATCAAGTGGGGTTTGTTTTCAAATAAGAGAATAAGTTTGAGTTAACCAAATGTCGAAGCATTTCAGTATATTGCATGAAGTATTGAGTCAGGATCCACTCAATGTTTCATGCAAGTTACTCAGAGTAACGACAATTGGTTGCCTCACGCCCTCATTTTTTTAAAAAAAAAGAAGATTTTGAAAGAAGAAAAGAAGAAAGGGTTACCGTTGTAGCCTTTCTCTTACCGGTTCATACGAAATAACGTACGGCCCGCATCTTCCAAAAAAAGAGAGCTTGAATTATTGCCAATAAAAACCCTTTCATTTATCCTGCATACACGTAGAGCATCATCATCATACATAAAACAAAATTTTCAAAAAAAAAGGGGTAAAAAGCAAAACTTTCAAAAAAAAAAAATCATCATAGTCTTTTCTTTTACCGGGCTATATGAGGTGATGTTCCCAAAATTTCAGTCACCAAGCTCGAAAAAAATGTTTTCATCTTATTTTTCATATGCGTGTCAAGTCGCATTATCGCCGTCATTTTCATATGAAGACATCATTTGCATTGCATAAAACAAAACTTGATAGAATTCATACATGCATCTCATTTAGGTTTGTCAGGAGTGCATTCTCCGCACGAGTGCGTTTCCATTCACTAAGGCTTTTTCCCCTATTTTTCTCGAAAGATCCAAAAATCGTGTCTTATTAGGAGCGCGTCTCATGCATCATTGTGTTCCTTTTCACACATCATGAAAAATAATACATTAACCTCTCATTTTGCATGCATTTCCATTCAATAAAAACCATGTCTTCCCACGCATGTTTTTTTTGTGAGTATCATGCATTGCATTACACAAAAAATGAAACACAAGAAAGCATCTCATTCATAATCATGAACAAAAATCATCATCAAATTTATTCAAAATGTAGCATTCACGCATCATTTCGTTAACCTCATCACTTTAGTTCAAATACATCATTCCTCCATACATGCATCTTTCAAAAAGGAAGGGGCATTGGCATTTCATACTTTGCCTTGCCTCTAAAAAAAATCATCATTTAGAAAAAAGCATCATTCCTGCATCTTTCATCATTCAAAAGAAAAAGGTGGGATCGGCATTTCATATCTTATCTTGCCTCTATAAAAATCATTTTGAGAAGAAGCATCATTCTTGCATCATTCGCATTGGCATTCCATATTTTGTCTTGCATTAAAAATAACAAAATTATGTAGAATAAGCCACACTCTTCGAGTGGTCATTCTCCACGCATTTGCATCATGCTTGCATATCATAATTTGTTCATTCATTCATCGCATAAAATAAGAGTTGTGATGAGAAGCGAGACGTTCTTGCGAAACAATCATCCTTTCTGAAAAAGTTTATCCTTACTTGGTTGCAAACTCAAGGTGTTCCAAGGCACTCAGTTTTTCAAATCAATAGCTCATTTGCATTTCTTTCAAAAGCACTGTATCCCATCCATTCTATGACAAAAGACTGAAATAGTGTATCAAAGAAAAAACAAATTTTTAACTGATGTTAACTCTCTGCGAAGCATTCTTCTAATGAGTGTGCATGCTATGAGTACATTCTCTTGTTTGAGTCCGTTGGTTTTCCTCCCTTACCACAGTTTCCCGTCCAAGTCTAGTCCCGCCCCGTCCACCCATAAAGTGCATATTCTCCCCATCAGTGCGTATTTGACTTTTGGTTCATCCTAATGCTTTAAGTCCTCCATGCTGGGGCAAGTCGGTGATCATTAATTCCCCTTGATTAATATCATATTCCTTCAGTGCAAGTCTCTCAAAAATAATAATAATATAATAAACAAGAAAACAAACTCGCTAGGTTGAAAACCCGCAAAGGGCGGCCTAGGCAAAAAGGAGTGCCCGGTGGACTGAAAACTCGCAAAGAGCGGTCTAGGCAAAAATTAGGGCACAAAAAAGGAAAAAAGAGCAAACACATGAAGATATATAAATTATTGTTCTAAAGTTAAGTCTTATAGAAATAAGCAATCGGGATTTGAAATGAAGTTTGGCCATCTCCTCAAAAACCCCAAAATCCCAGAAAGTCCCTTTCCTACCCACCTTGAGCCAAGAAAAACCAAAATCCAAAAATCACCCTAGACAAGGATCACCCCAAATAAAAAAAAAATAGTGCATCACTTTTTATCAGCTCACCCGAGTCAAAGAAGGAAAAGAATCATAAAACAAAAAAAAAAGAAAAAAAAAGAAAAAAAAAGAGGGAAAAAGAGAAAATCAAAAAAAAAATGGGGATTCAAAAATGAAAATCTCAACACAAAAGAAAATACAAAAGAAATGTAAGTGGTGAGCTGGTACATGTTACCACAAAATACATGAGATCCTTGTCTAAATAAACCTTCAAACACTTCATCATTCCAACACCTGGTTCCATAAACCTTCGAACACTTCCTTTGGCCTCAACATCAAACCCCTTAGTCAATCTACCATGAGACACGAATATGCTGTAACAGAGCCCAAACAAGCCCAATAACCATCTTCCTCATAGACCATTAACCATCAATCAACGACAAACAAAACTCATCCTCCCATTAGCCTCAAACACTTCATTAAGCCTAACCCTCCTTCCTCCACAAAACACCACAATCCCGAAAAGTCCATTCCGATCAATGACCGGTTGCTTTTGTTCTCTCAAATTCTAATCTTAGGACGAACAAGCTTATCTATGTACAATGTGTTTGCTCAAAAGAAAAACAAACGATCAGAAAAAAGAAAGCTGATCAAGAAAGAATAAACCCTCAGAAAAAAGAGAACTGAGGAAACAAAAACGAACAGTCAGAAAAAAAGAAAGCTGACAAAATAAAAAAAGAGGGACTTGCACTCCAAAACACATTCAAGATGCATTAAAACAAGGTTTAGTGATCACCAGGTAAGGTTTCTTTCGCACCAAAAGTCAAGACATCAGTAGAGAACCAAAGATTTGCGCTGAGAATACCACTCAGACCCAAAAGCTGGGGCATTCTCTTCACCACCCACACACCCTAATCTTGGGAAAGTCTGTTCAATGCCCATCCCATGTCACTCCAGTTGTCAATGTCATTCCAAAGTGGGGTAAGTGCATTCCCATTCCTTCACCTCATTCATTCCCATAAAAACCTCACCGGGGCAATCTCTCAACTCACTATCCTAAACAAGACCTTGTCATTCTGATTGGGGCAGCTTTGTCCTTGTTATGACTAGGGCAACATCAAATTCTGTGGGTTGAAGCAAAACCCCTTTCATTCCAGCTTTCATCCCAAGAGCCGAAGCGTTCCCAATTCATCATCTTCTACACCCCTAGTTGTTGTCACCACTAGACAGGGGCAAGTTATTCACTCGTCAAAGACCTGAATTGGGGCAATCTTGTATCTCTTGGTCCCTCATAAGCTTCGGCAATAGCTATGTCGGTCATTCCTTCACTTGCCATAAATGTCCATGTCCTAAACCAATTCCCAGTTAACTGACTCATTCATTCACATTTGCACTCCTATGCATGTTTACTAGACAATGCTTCAAAAGAGAGAACACAAGTTGTTTACGTGATATCTAAAATTCAGTCATCATGGAAAGAAAGAGAAAACAAGCGAGGTTGTTTGTAAATAAAAACCTTGAGAACGCCGGAGTTTGAATCAAATTCAATTTTTCAACAGAATGGTCAATAATCATCTCAATTCCTTGCATCCAAAGTCTCGCATCTCATCATCACAAAAATGTTTACCTCATGCATCTAGGCATTCCAATCTATTCATTATAGCATATGCATTAAAGCATTACATTTGCATCTTCGCATTTTGTACATTCATCACATAAGCAAAAAGAAAAATGTTCCACGTCAGTTGCACCACATTAATACTTGCATTTCATAGAAGAAAATAGTAAAGAAGAAAAGGCAGAAATCTTTTCATTGCATTGGCATCATATCAATGTTCGCACTTCATAAAAAAGGGAAAAGAACAAAATCATTCCATGTCATTCACCATTCCACAAGATACTAATCATTGCATGCACCATTGCATCATCAAAATTCTTCAGACCATTAGATCAATACAGACATATGTTGACCCATAAACCAGACCTTTGCGTCCATAATTCAAAGCTACTCCCTTGATCCCAAGCGATCCCCATTTCATGTTTTCTCATTCATTGCTTTTTCATTAACACATCCAGTGTTGACTCTCACTTGCAAACTCCAAACAAACAACAAAAAGAACGGAAACATTCCTTGTCATCCAGAATTCCATATCATTCACAAGCATTCCTTTGTCATCCAATCATCAAACATTAAAGCGGTGCATTTGCATCATATTAACGTTAGCATTTTCATAAAAGAAAAAGAACAAAAATCATTGCATCAAACATCAGAGCATTGCATCATATTAATGTTTGCATTTCATAGAAGAAGCAAAAGAAACAAACAGAAGTTAGAACAGGAGCATTCCATTCATCAAAGCATCAATCACCGCATACACTTGCATTCAAACATCAAAGCATTATGTTGATGTTTGCATTTCATAAACTACAAAGAAGAAGCAGATACAAAAGAACAAAAGCATTCCATAATATTCAAGACATCAATCATGGCATACGTCTGCATTACATGTGTCATTCATCGCATTGCTAAGCAAAATGCGGACGAACACAAGATGTTAATCCTCATGCCTAGTTCCAAGAATCAGCACCTCAAGTGTCAGTCTTCAATCTAATTCTCAAGTCAGTCATCCTGGACTTGTCAGTCTCAAAATCTCATTCCCAGTCGCTCCTTCAGTTCGGAGTTCGAATGCCCTCGGGTCCCAAGTGGTTCATTAAAAGCTCGCTAAGTGTTCATCCTCATTTACTGCCTTCTCATCAGCACGCCAAGTGTTCATTTACTGCTTCCTTTCTAGCAAACCAAGCATTCATCATCATTGCATCAGACATCAAATCAAGTTTCAAAATACAAAATCATTTTCAATAAATAGGAAGTTTCAAAATACAAAATCATTTTCAATAAATAGGAGACTAGGTCGAATGTACATTCGAAATAGTCATCACGATAGGACACTTGAATTGATCGCTCAAGAATCCTAAGGTCCCCATGCCAAAAAAAAAAAGAAAACAAACAAAAATATTCAGTGTCGTCTACATCATAGTAATGTTTGCAAAAAGAACCAAAATTAATCATCCCATCAAACATCCAAGCAATACAGTTGCATCACATCAATACTTGCATCTCATAGAAGAAAAGAAAGCTAGAACATCTCATGTCATTCATCATTTCATGTTATTCATCATTTTATAGCAATATTCCCATTTCATAAAAAAAAAGCAAAGAAGAGAAAGTTTTCCTTTGCATGTCATTCCATTAAAATACATGAGCATTCCATGTCATCAAACACCAAAGCTTTGCATTCGCATACCCATGATTCTTAAAAGAGCAAAAAGAGAAGCCAAAAGAGAGAAAAGAGAAGAGCCAAGAGAGCAACAAAAAGAAAGGAAAAGAAAGAAAAAGAAAGAAGAGAAGCTAGAGAAAGAGAAAAAGACATATAAGAACAGGAGAAAATCATGCATTCATCAGACATAAGCAAAAGAAAAAGAAAATCATGCATTGCGTACAGACAAGAGAAGAAAAGGAAAATCATTGCATTCATCAAGCATATAAGAACAGTAGAAGATCATGCATTCATCCGACATAGACAAAGGAAATAAGAAACTCATCATTCATCATAAGAAAAAAGAAAACAGCAATCATGGCATTTGCATTGCATGCATTTGTTCATTTTCAGCTACAGGTACAAAGAGAGGATGAGCACTTCGGTGTTAGCCCTCGCCCCCAGATTCCAGAAAATGTTCCCCCAAGTTGGGAGTTCAGAAAGAAAAAGAAAAGAAAAGAAAGAAATAGAAAAGAGAGCGCTCAAGCGCGCATTGCGGATTGGAGCACAGAGATCATCGCTCCCTTCTGCCCAGGTCTCACATCGTGTACGAGCAACACGGTGGACCGCAGCCCCATGTGAGGTTCAACGGAATAGTTGTATCAAGCCTAAGATACAGTGGACGCCGTGCATTGATCTGTATATCAGTTCCGGAGCTGATAACGATCCCCCCAGTCGCTCGAAAAGTCCAACAGGAAGCGTGCTCCTCAAAGCCACGTGCAAACTCGGATTCGTCAAGAATTCGTTTAAGAATTACAGGTTTTAGGCAGCCTGGGCAATTTACCGCTTTCTGCACGCCAAGTGCCCGTTTTACTTTTCTGTATGCACGCAAGTGCCCGTTTTACCTTTCTGTATGCACGCAAGTGCCCATTTTACCTTTTCTGTCTGCACGCCCGTTTTACTTTTCTGTATGCACGCAAGTGCCCATTTTACCTTTTCTGTCTGCACGTCAGTGTTCATTTACTGTTTTCGCATCAACACGAAAGCGTCTATCTTGCCAAAAACAAAAAAAAAAGGGAGGAAATTCGGGTTTCTCCAAATGGACAAAATTGGTATAATTTCTGAATTCTTTATTTCTATTTTACCTTCGAAATATGTCTCGCGCAATTCATATTTCTTGGTAAAATCCAAATAAAGAGGGGCAGCTGTTATACCCCAATTTTGTCCGAGCTCCTGTTAATAGCGTTTTAATTTACCAGGTCGCATTTTTTTGCAAGTCTCGAGTCCTATTAACGCGTGTCGGTGTCATGCGAGTGTCGTTAAGATGCCATTTGTGTAATTGGGCCAACAGTTGGGTTATTGGGCCTACACATACAAATTTGGCTCAACTTCTTTTATTATTTTTATTTTGTCTATTTAATTTGTTTTGAGTCCAAAAATGTCAAAAAATCAAATTTATTTCATTTACACTTTAGGAGTGTTTAGAGTCCAAACTGTCCCAAAAATGCAAAAAAAAAACAATAGTCAAAAATACAAAAAAATACAAAAAAACGAAAATAAAAAGGGAGCAGCATCAGCAAATCTCTGGGGCTGTTCTTGCTCTCCAAGACTGCTCAGCAAGCCCACATTATCAGACCTGCAAAAGCCCAGTCAAACCAGTCAAAAACCAATTAAATGCCAACCCTAGTTTTTCAGTATAAATAAACAGTCAATCCTAGGTCTAAGAGGGGATACAGCAAAGACAGCAACATAGCACGCAAACAAAGAGAAAATTCAGAGCAAACGCTTAGGTCTTCATACTAAAACTCTAATCAAAAAGCATAAAGAATCTCTGAAGCACAGGAGGGCAGCAACAATACGAAACAACAATAGCAACAAGGATAACGGCAGGAACAACTTCAGGTTATTTAAATATTTATGTGCCAAATACTATGTAGATGTAGTGGCTGAAAGTGCTTCCTTTTTTATCATTCTTTTGATGTTATACGTATGTCTTTTAGAGTTAAAAAATTTTAGAATGGAGAGAACAAAACATCACAAACAGCTTCTCCTTTTTTCCAGAAAAATTAGGTTTAATCTGTTCCAAAAAGACTAAGTCAAGCAATTAATTTAGTAAATCAGACTTTAGAACAAGTAATAGGCAAGAACAAACTGTCATAAATTTTTTTAAAAAAAATCAGAATCAGAAAGGAGAAGAAATAAAAAAAACAAAAAAACATAGCAAAACTCACTCTGAAGCTCCGGCCGCCATGGACGGTGGCCGTTGGCCGCGCGCCTCCTTCGTCTCCGCCGTAGCCTCGCCGTAGTCATCCCTTAGCCATCGTCAGTCACCAACACAATACACCGCCACCCACGGTCTCCACCGTCCATCACCGTGTCTCCATCGTCTGTCACCGTGTCATCCACAACCTCCCCCAAAACGGTCAGCCACCACCCACAGTGCATCGCCCCCTCCTTCTCACGGCCAACCACCACCCACAGAGCATATCCCCCACCTTCTCACAGTAAAAAATTTGAATTTTTGAATTTTTTTTCAATTTTTTCGAATTTTAATGTTTAATTTGTATTTTAATAAAAAGTAAGAAAAAATGAAAATGAAGTAGAATATGAGAAAAAATGATATAGGAAAGAATGAAAATAAATAAATGAATGAGAATGTAGAAGTAGGAAGGAATAAGAATGAAAGAGAATATTAGAAGAGAATGATATAGGAGAGAATGTGAATAAAGAAGTAAGAAGAAATAAGAATTAATGAGTGAATGAAAAAGAATGAAGAAGGAAGGAGAAATATAGAAGAGAGATATGTAGAGAAATTTATGGAGATGAGAGTATAAGAAATATAGAAGAGAGATATGTAGAGAAATATAGAAGAGAATGAGAATGAAATAAAGAGTGAAATGAGAGAATGAGAGGAGTGTAGGAGAAATTTTTGTTTATAGGCGAATTTTTTCCCTCCGAATTTTCCGGCTGATTTTTGAAATTACCGGCGGATTTTTTGAAATTTTTTTTGGCTTTTTTGCGGCGGACTTTTAAAAAAAAAAAAATTTGGCTTTGACGGCGGATTTTTTGGTATTTGCGGCGGATTTTTTTAACAAAATTTTTTTTTTCGTTTTTGCGGCGGATTTTTTAAAATTTTTTTAAAAAAAAAAAATTAATTAATTTTTTTTTTAAAAATCCGCCGAAAATACCCCAAAATCCGCCGGAAAAGTTTGCGGCGAATGAAATCCGCCGGAATATTTTCCGACGGATAAAACCCGCCGGAAAGTCCTGGCCGGAAAATCCCATTATTCTTGTAGTGCCCTCCTTCATTAAACCCCCATTTTCACCCACTCTCTCTCTCTCTCTCTCTCTCTCTCTCTCTCTCTCTCTCTCTCTCTCTCTCTCTCTCTCTCTCTCTCTCTCTCTCTCTCTCTCTCTCACTCACAATCCCCTTTCCGAACCCGTGTACTCAGAAGTTTAGAATCGAACGGTTTCGGCCTCAAAATACCGAACTGGTTCGTTAATTAAGTTCCGAACCTTCGAATTTTTTGATTTCCAGCAATCTGAATGCGAGTTTTTTTTAGATTTTTTAGATATGGAATTCGTGACCGTTGTTATTTTGTTTGAGATATTTTATTTTGAATAAAATCTAGCAAAAATACAAAACGAAACATTCAATCTTTATTTCAATTTTTTGAAACATAACGAAACAAGAACGACAAATAAAGCGATAAAACAAAACATAACGAAACTGGCGATTATTTGGGAAGTCCTTGTTGCAAAAGATAAATGATCTCGTCTAGAGTGCGTATTGTTTCGACACGTTTGACTATTTTTTGACTGATTTTAGGCCGTTGATGATAATGGATATGGTGGAATCTGAGCCGTTGAGCGACATAAAATATCTGTCATATTTTACAGTGGTTCGATACTTTGGGTTCGAACTGATTCGATTTTTAACTTCGAGATCTGGTAAAATCTTTATTGGAGTGGGTGTCTGTCAAGAAACAACACTCGGGAGTTTCGTTCCGAACGTGTTTGCAGATGGTAAACTTCCAAACCGTCGTAAACCCAAAAAAAAGGGAAGCACACGTTTCATTAATGTGATTTTCGTCTTTTCGCTAGTTTTGGGGGTGTTCAGTGAGTAGAGGGGGGGGGGGGGGTTGTACAAAGTATGGGCCTAACACATATTTGGCTGATGTCAGTTAGGATCAGTACTATTTTTGGTATAATTTAGTTTCTGGATTTTTTTTTGGTTTTCCAAGTTAACTTCAAACATTTTTACCCACCAAAAATTTTAAAATGTTGATTTTAATGGGTCATTTTCCGCTTTTTTTTTTTAAAATTGGGGAAGGGGGAAATTTCATTAATCAAAGTGGCACTAATGGCCATTTTACAACTGTCCCCGAGGGGATTCAAACTCAGCACCCTGAGGATACAATGCTAAGCTCATTAATCAAATTTTTTTTTTTAAAAAATTGGGGAAGAGGTCATTTTCCGCTTAAATGCAATGGATTTTAAAGTCCAAGATATTAAAACATAAACTAAAATCATAAGGCATTTTTTCCACGAAAATACTGGGTTCAAACTACAAATCATTCTCTGGTAACTAGAAGCTGAAAGCATTTTGAATGTGAATCATATAAATATGTTTGAAGCATTCTAAACTATATTAGAGATATAGTTTGTTAGTAGTAGTAAGTGTTTATACATAGGTTTAGGCTTGAACTAATAAGGGTTTGTTCAAGTGGTAACATGACTTGGATACCAATCTAAGGTCTCTAGTTCAAATCTTGGGTGTGACAAAAACTTTGTTGGGAGGGAAGAACCACACGGACCGACAAAGCTGAATACACATGGCACACCAGATTACTTGATGTAGATTAGTCAATGACAAAGCCCACGAATACTGCGCACCATTAATACAGTAAAAAAAAAAAAAGCTCAGCTAAGTTCTTTACTTTAATCAATCTAATAGTTTTTTTGAAGCTTTTCTCTCTTAGTTCTATAGATGTCATGTTCGTCATCACGGTATCGGAGCACATGGTGTCCTGCTTGAACACTAATTCGGCTGCAAGTTTTATCTTATTTTATTGGTTTTTTTTTTCATTCATTTCCCTTTTTTTATATGTTGCGTCATTTTTTTGATTCGCGTTCTCCTTTATTTTTTGCTTCCTGATCTGTTCATTTTAGTTTCATTTCTGTTTCGAAACTCTAACAGCTTCGTCTTTGATATTGCTCCTGACTTTCTGTTCAAGATCAATTGCAGTTGATGATTTTAGATTTTCAATTTGATTTATGTCGTTTTGTTTTTCTTATCTGCGTTGTTTTCCTTTGCTTCGTGTTATTTGTTTTGTTTTTGGTTTCGATATCGTGTTTCCAATTTCTCCATTTGTGACGAAATACATTTCGTCATTGTCTCTTTCAATTCAGATCTCATTAATATTTGGTTTTGCCTTTTGAGATTAAGTCATTGTGTGTTGGAAAGAGAATATAATTTACCTGGTAGGGAATTGATTTCTGAAACACTCTCTTTTCTGCTATTGAGATCATTAATGCTAAAGAAAAAGGTGGACATGCATAGGGTTATATATATATATATATATATATATATATACACACACTTGGTTGTGATATTCGTAACCGCGATGATTTAGTGCATTAAGAGACCAAAACCTCGCATTCCCTCCACTCATATCTGAAATCTTCCTCTCAAACATACCCCAAGCGAATAGAGAATACATGACAATATGCTTCGACGAGTCATTGTCCTTCATAGAAGAAAGTGATTTCGAGTGTTGGTTCCTTTTACAGCACTAATTTTTCAGCCATGTAATTCAACAACTTTTGTTAATTCTTTCAATAAGCAATTAATTAAATTAATTCAAATCATTCATCATCTAATTGTTTTTTGAAAGGAAAATTTATATATATTATATAGTAATATTTACAGAAAAATGAATATGATCGACTGATGTTTTTCAATCTTTAATGAACAAGTAATATATACATATGTCGTAGATCTTGGAGATCTTGAAGAGGGCTGAATAGTTCAAAGAAATGTTATTATTAATTATACATAATTACAACAAGCATCATTCATTTGTTTATGACGAACACAACAGAGAAGGAAGGGCAATATATATATTGTTGTTCCCGAAACGATAAATCAACAAAATAGCCAGCAACCAATTCCAGAAATTGGAAAACAGAAACCGTAAAACACAAATCAAATTAACTGAAAAACAGAAATAAATGCGAAAAAACGAAATTGAAAGAAACCGAAAGAATTGAAAACGAAAACAGAGAAAAGGGAGAGGAGGAAGAAGACAAGAATTTGTTAACCCAGTTCGGATTTCTCCTGCATCTTGGGTCTGAATCCGAGCAAATAATCCACTGTGATGAATCGATGATTACAAAACAGAGAAATTGGTTTCTTCTTTGTTGAAACCGAAACAGTTTCTTCACTTTCTCGCAAGAACAGAAAACGCAGGGAAAGAAACAGTGATTTACAAACTGGAATCTCCACTCTCTCGCGAATTTGTCTCAATTGTTCTCACCATGAAAGTGACGTTCTTGCTTCACGTTGATTGTGACTCTCTCTCTGTTTTTGGAAAACTCGCGCATGAAGTATATGAAGAAACAGAAAAGGACGCGAACAAATTGAGAGAAACAGCTTCTGATTTAGATGGAGAAGACCCGGCCCACAAACATGAAGAAACAGCCCAATCACATAAATTTGATACTTGTAACCCCAAAATTAATACTTTGCAGCACACCTCACATATATATATGATTATATAATTAAAAGAATTATTAAGAAACCTTGCTCTAATTTTATATACTATAGCTTAAAGCAGTGTTTGGCTATATCAAGCCACTCAAGAATGGAACGGCAGTTTGAGGCAACCAATTATCACCAGCCAAGAAGTTAGAAATAGTAAAGTTGGTGGCATCAGTATCATCAATAACATGATAGCCAGGCCAATTCACTCGGATGGCAGTGTCTGAACCAGGTCCTGTATTATTAAACTCTGCATAATACAAGGTGCTTAAGGCAAAGGTCCCACTCCATTCACGCCAACCAGCAGGATTTATTAAACTATCCATAAAAGACTGCAAATAAACTGTCCTTGAGTACTCTTTCCATGGCCTCCCAAGGTATGTTTTCACCGTACCAATCATCGAAACCAAATCATCAGCAGCTTTTATAGTGGCGTTTTGTATGGAAGTGCCTGTGTTTTGATTTGGGTCAGTTCGACCTTGAGCAGTGATGGCATTGAATTGTCCACTGTTGGGAAGACGTGGATAGATGTTACAATTTTGGAAAACAACAGCAGCATTTCCAAATATGAAGTCAACTGTACCATAGATGTCACATTCACGATAAAACTGCCTTAGAGAATGCGTGTACAAAGTGTCTTGATACCCTTCAAAGCTACAACTGTAGAAAGTGGACAAGTCAGCCCCGTTTCTTACTGCAACTGCTTGGTGCTTGCTTGGCCCAGCTGTGTTGCGGAATGTTATGTTAACTGCTAAGAAACCTTGTGCTACCACAGCTGCAAATCATACATTTGAACGAACGAATTAAAGACCTAGAGTTTAAACTATATATGGTGAATGAGAAAATACTAACATAACATCTAATATACCAACATTAAATGCCTATAATATATATAGATATATAAATTTATTAAAAGCAGCATATATATAAATGAATGTTCATGCATGCTATAAGTAATGCTATAAGTAAGGAATAATTGTTGTTGTATATATAAGTAAAGTGCATATTAACAATTATAATAAACTCAAGATAATATTTTAAAATAACTCTAACATGACCTTCAATGCCTCTTGGCGCTCTTTTATTCTTACTTTCTATATATTATGCTTTTAATTGATTCTACTTTAAGCATGCCCAATATGCCAATTGCATGCTTGTGATTAAGGGCATGAGCTAGCGAGATAGATCTCCAAGCTAATATGGGAGTTGAATTTTTTTTTTCCTATTCACCAATTAAAACACATCTAGCTAGCATTGGTACAATGTATTTTGCTTACCAAATGTTGCTGAGTTGAATGTAGTAAATCCATCAATTACATTGTGATCACCAGTAATAATTGTACGATTGATCCCATCTCCAACCATCATCAAATACTTGTTATTTTTAGGTATAGATACATATTCTTCATATACACCTTCAGTGATAAAAATTTGAAAGTAACCATTACCAGCAACTGTGTTATTTGGTGCAGCTTGTATAGCATCATTAATAGTAGTAAAGTTTCCACTTCCATCCTTATTAACAACCACCCTATCATTTACCTTAACACCTTCATCCAACGTTTGAAGCAACTTTCTCCCAATTTGAGCCTCTGCTGATGTTGTTTTATTCTTGTCAGATACCCAACCCTTCACAAACAAAGCAAGGGAAACACTGTGAAGCTTTGTATGATCAGAAAGTGTAGATAAGAAATCATCCTTTAGTTTCTGATCTGAATCTGTGTTACTTAAGCCTTCTAAACAAGTTTGTTGGTTTGTTATAACGGCACTAAGTAAGGTTTGCATATCTTCAGTTTGAGAAGTTGGAAGATAATCAGTGGTAGTTGTATTATCAACAGTTTCACGTGTGTTGAATAAGTAATCAAAATTTTGTTGAGCAAGGAATTTACAATCTTCTAGAGCTGAAATTGTGGGTTGTGACAAAGATGATGTGTTTTGAAGATTTTTTCTGACCAAACTTAAGAATTTACGGGACTGGGATAAGGATTTTCTGACACAAAAACGGCAATAGTCAAAGATGGTGCCGTTTTGATTAGCAAGAAGATGTTTGCAATAAGGAGGGTCTACGGTGGAGCCACAAGCGGTTTCTGGTGGAACATGTGGTGCTGCTGAAGCTAAGATGGGAATGGAAAGAGTAATAGTAACACAGAGCGTAAGAATGGGAAAGTTTTTGAAGGGCGCCATTAGTTAGTATTTCAATTTTCAAATGAAGGAGTTATAGCTAGGAGTGGTCGTAATCGTAGCTACAAGGAAGGGATTCATATATAGGCGATGATCATGTGGCGGAGATTAATTCTTACGAAAAAGATTGATGATAATTAAAGAATGGAGGCAACACAACACGTGTTAAAATGGTCAACTAATTAAAGGGAATCTGCATGCATTTGCTTGCTTTATTTTGATGCCATGGCAACTATTGATGTAGTCAATTAATGAGCATCAACCGGCCATTATAAAATAATTAGGAAGCATAGTTTAGTGTTGAAGATAAATGGATCCGAGTTTTCTATTATGATGCACAAATAATCTTTGATTAGCCGGCGCTCCATAATTTTTTAATTATAAAGTACGAGAAATACTCAACTCATCTATGACACTAGTATAGTAGTCCACAAGGCAAGACTCAATAGTAGCCCACCCAACAAAAAGGATACAGGAAAAAAAAACTAATACTAACTCTATGTTTGGAGGAAGTATTTTTTGGGTAATATAATTTTTCGAGGAAATTGAAATATTTTAGTTTAACTATTTAAAGTAAAATATTTCAATTCACTCAAAAAATTACACTAACCAAACACACTTTTAAGAGTATCATAGGAGCATTCAATACAACAACAAACCCAATAAAGTAATATTTTAAAGTGTTTATGCATTTTACACTCATGAGTGAGATGTCTTTCATTTCCTTCTAGAGGTACTATTTATAGATACATGAATTCCCTTAATTACTATCCTCTTTTAGGAGGCCCGGTATCTGATTTCATATTCTTCCTTGTGCTCCAAGTCAGTTGCACGCCCTCTACAAAAATTATGGGCGTTACAAGTACAATATGGGGGAAGTTCGCTCTTTCCCTATGCTCAGATCGGTCTACACCTTCTAGGATGATCACATAAGTTATTAGTAGAGTACACGCTGAAACGATCATTTAATGATCTTTTGTGGATCATCTCGCTCATCCTTATCCTAGCTGAGATCATTGGCAGATGATTCTCTCGATTCTTAGGCCTAGGTTGGGGTCATTCTTAGCCCCAGTTTTTGGGTTGGGATATAGTGCATAACACTAATAAATTAAAAAAATAGGGCGATCTCTTAGAGATTAGAGCTATTAAAAACAGGACTGATAGCTTAACACTTTGGGTTAGGTTAGCCTTGCTAAATAGAAGCTTAGGAAAAACTAGTCCGTTTTATTCTAGCCTCTTTATTTTTTATGCATTGGAGATGCTCTAAGTATCACTTTGGGCATGTGCCATGTGAAACATCAATGTAAAAAGTCATGTAAGCAACTCATCAACTCACGTAGAGACTATGTCATGTAAAGTTATAAATTGAGAAAGAAAAAATCAAGTAAAAAAAACCCAGCACACTTAGCACACCTTATCTAAATGATATGTTGCAGTAATCTTTCTATATATTAAAGAAAGAAAATTCTAGTAAAAAGATTCATTCACCATATTAATCATACAAAACAATGTGTAGCACAATGACACCAATTAATTAAAGGACATTAAAGAACGAAAAGGAATAAATGTATCCAACAAATTTGGGTTTAAATCATGAATTCTGGTGTTCCTCACTTTCCCCTTCTAGTTAAAAGGTGCGAGTTCACGAGTATAAGGAATTCCCGTTTGAGGCAACCAAACATTCCCCTGCAAAAAGTTATCCACCGTAAAATTAGCAGCATCATTAGCATTAATCACATGGTAACCAGGCCATGAGCAGTGATGGGGTTGAACTGTCCTTGTAAAGGAAGACGGGGATATATATTGCAGTTTTGCAGAACAACTGCAGCGTTTCCAAATATGAAATCTATTGTTCCATAAATGTCACATTCTCTGTAAAATTGCCTCAGTGAATGCACATAGAGAGTGTCTTGATAACCTTCAAAGCCAGGGCCGGCCCAAACGATACGGAGGCCTTGTGCAAATGATAAAAAAGGGGCCCTAATTATATTTTTTCAAATAAAACTCAAACTTCAATACAAAGAGAGATATTCAAATCTATGGCTAGCACGTGAAGAATGTTGAATTTTTGCTCACTTTCTATATTGAATTTGCAGGAGGGTGTACCATAACACTGAGGGGGGTGTAACTTGTAAGGCCCAACTTTTACTTACAGCCCAGCCCAATGATGCAGATGGTGCAGAGATGATCAAACAATCGTTTTTGTTGCTCCCTGCGCACCCGAACCCGGTTGAGTAATTCCAACACGCGGGTCGCGCTTGACCCGAGGTATATATGCTGTGTTTATTCTCTCTTCTCAGAATAATCAAGAAACCCTAGCTCTCTTTCTTGATTCTCCGTTCTCTTCTTCTCTCTTCTCTCACTCGAACCTCGCTGCACCGTAGCTCTCACCACCGGTGATTGAAGCTGCGGTTCAGCTTGATTTCTGGTCAATGATGATCTCTGGTGATGATGAAACAAAACCCTCTTTGGTTTTGCTCTGAATCAAAACGCTGAGACCACAAACTCCTCTTCTCACTTCGCGATGAACAGCAAACCCTAGTTTGCTCAGAAACGCTTGATCTCTTCGATCAAGCTCACGATCCACCTTCCTTCAGGTAGACCTCCTTCTTCTTGTGAGTTTTTCTTTGATTTCTTTGATTTACACACTGTTCACGAAACCCTAACTTTGAATCTTCTTGATTTCTGCAGGTGTGGGTGTGATACGGTTTGAGACAAGATCAAACAAAGGTAAAATCACACTCTCTTGTGATTTCTCACCCTCTGTTCTCTTTCTTGAATAAAACCTAATCACTATTGTTTTTGTTGCATGAACTTGTTGAGTTTCAACTTGAACCTCAACCCAGAATACCTTCTTTACGCGTTAGCCTTCACGAACACTCTTCTAAAGGTAACCAGAACCCTTTCTTCAGCTTGTTCCTTTCTCTTATCTACTTTCTATATAATAAAACAACATGCCAGCAAAATCTCAATTTTAGCCACTTTACAAGATTGCCACGTGTCCAAATTTAAGGGTAAAATGGTAAAATACTCGCTAAAAGACAAAAAAACAAAATTTTTGTCAGAAAAAAGTCAAAAAGCCTCAGGTCCACAGCAAGAAAGCTGTCGTCGCCAGCACTGACGAAAAGGACAAAAGGCATCATTCATTATTAAAATGATAATACAAAACCTGCAAAAGAAACACCTGCAAATAATAATCAAGCAAAAACCTGCAAACATAATCGTACGAACCTACAAATAAAAAAAAAACAATAATTTCTTTTTTTATTTTTTTAAAAATCAGTAATTAATTTCTTATTTTAATTTTTTAAATCAGAAAATTTTATAAAAAATCTTTTTTTTTTTTAAAAATCAATATTTTTATTAAAAATCAGTTTTTTTTTCAAAAAAATCAATAGTTTTTTCTTCTTTTTTTAAAAAAATCAATAATTTTTTAAAAAATTCAGTTTTTCCTAAAAAAATCAGTAATTTTTTCCTTTAAATTTTTTTTTTAATTTACTATAATCTACTCAAACTAATAAAGCCAATTAATTTAACTACTACTAATTGTAAAAAAAAACGATATTGCTAGCAAAAATTTCAAAATAATTTTTTCTAAAAATATCAAAAATTAAATCTCATTTGCTAGCAGTAAAATCTTAGTTAGTTTGATCTCCAAATTTCAAAATAATTTTTTCTAAAAATATCAAAAATTAAATCTCATTTGGGAGCGGCAACGAGGGCGTCGGGAGCGCCAACGTGCGCGCCTACAGGAGCGCCAACGAGAGTGCCGACGGGAGCGCCAACGCAAGTATCAACGGGAGTGCCAACGAGAGCGCCAGCGGGAGTACCGACTTTTTTTAGACTTTTTCCAACACAACTATTTTAAAAAAAAATAAATTTTTTATTTATTTTTATAATTTACTCAAACTACTAAAATCAATCAATTTAACCACCACTAATTGTCAAAAAAACCTTTTATCAAAAAAAATATTGTCAAAAAAATCCATAACTTTAACAAAATTTTAAATTCATATTATACTCAATACATTATTATGGATCAACGGAAGTGCCAACGGGAGGGCCAAACGAGGATGCAAACGGGAGGGCCAACGGGGATGCACATTTTACCTCTAATGTCCAAATACATTATTATGGATCAATGTAATTCTGATTGTTAACGGGGATGCATATTCCACTTTGAATTTCAAATCATACATTTTGGACATTGTTCACAACTTATGAATATCTTCCAAATAACTATTATGACTTCATGCAATACACCGACCATAAAGTATCACCCGTGCGTATGCACGGGTAAAATACTAGTTTGTTTCTGTCACAGAAACCCTTTATCTAACTATTGTTTTTCTTATTTCTTGCAAGGTATGATCACACTTTGATTACACAACCAGAAACTCTCAAACAATTTGGTAGATGATTGGAAATTGAGGATGGAACAACGTACACAGAAAGTTGTAAAGAAGAAAGTAGACTTTTATTTTTAAAAGTAAACTATTTCATTCATATTTTTTGTATGTACATATGTATGCTTTATATAGCATTCTCTGGAAAAGATATAGCTGTTAGAGGTTGGTTGTTACTAGTTTAACAACCAAGGTTTGTTACATAACAAACTTGAATAGACTTTTAGGTTAGTTGTAACAAATTTGAATATTCTGTTATGTTAGTTAACAAGGCAGCCAAACAGCTTCTTATTTAAATAGCCAACGGCTATATATTTAAATTAAAGTAGGTTTTGATTATAAACTCAATACCCTACCTTAATCAAAACATACCTAAGTTAAAGTAGACAGCCCTACCTTAACCTAGACTAGAGCTAAACTTAGAAAAGACAGCATAGGCAACTTAGAACACAGGACAACCCCCTGGAAGGTTTAAAACAATAATAGTCTAAGACAAGCCCTTAGACAATAGCTATAGGTCATTCCTTTCTTAGAGACTTAGAAAGAAATCACATTTAGTTGCCTTCTAAGTTTAGCAAAACCTTCACCTTTAAGAGCCTTGGTGAATATATCAGCCACTTGGTCATTAGTTGAACAGTAGTCCAATACTAGAACACCCTTAGCAACTTGTTCCCTGATGTAGTGGAACTTAGTTTCTATGTGTTTAGTTCTTCCATGTGATATTGGATTTTTGGCTAAGTTAATAGCTGACTTATTATCCATAAACAGAGTTATAGGATTAGTTAACTCCACACATATTTCCTTAAGCAAGGTTTCTAACCAGGCTGCTTGGGTGGCAGCATGACATGCAGAAATGTATTCTGCTTCACATGATGACAGAGCCACAGTGGCCTGTTTCTTAGAGCTCCAGGAGATAGCAGCCCCTTGAAATAGGAACACATAGCCACTTGTGCTTCTTCTGTCAACCTTGTCTCCACACCAATCTGAGTCACAGTAGCCAACCAGCTTGTTATTACCTGTAGACCTGCCATTAGGAAAAAACAGACCATAGTTAGTGGTACCTTTTATATACCTTAGGATGCGCTTTGCAGCATTCAAATGAATCTGCAAAGGGCTGTTCATAAATCTACTGGTTACACCAGTAGCATACAGTATATCAGGTCTACTGTGACACAAATATCTCAGTGACCCAATTATTTGTCTATAGAAAGTTGCATCAACTTTAGTAGCCTCTCCCTCTTCTGTCTTAGTCAGGTTTCCTTCAGCTGGATTAATTGCAGGATTGCAATTTTCCAGTTCAAACCTTTTTAAGATCTCATTGGCATATTTTTGCTGATGCAATATCATTCCTTCATTTACTCTTAGGAACTCCAACCCAAGAAAATAAGTCAGTTTTCCCAAGTCAGTCATTTCAAACTCTTCTTTCATAGAAGATTTGAAACTTGCTATCTCTTTAGCACTACTACCAGTCACAAGTAGGTCATCCACATAAAGGCATACAATCAGTAAGTAGGAATTTAGGTTGCCCTTAACATAAACACCATACTCTGTAGTGCACCTAGTGAAACCATTTTGAATAAAGAATCCATCAATCCTTTTATTCCAGGCCCTAGGTGCCTGTTTTAATCCATACAGTGCCTTATGCAAATGAAACACATAGTCTTCCTTATTCTTGTCCACAAACCCAGGAGGTTGGCTTATGTAAACCTCCTCCTCTAGAGGACCATTAAGAAAAGCAGATTTCACATCTAGGTGGAACATTTCCCACCCTCTACTACAGGCTAGTGCAGTCACTAGTCTAATAGTCTCATGTCTAGCAACAGGGGCAAAAACTTCTGTGAAGTCAATGCCTTGTTTCTGTTGGAAGCCACGTGCCACCAGCCTTGCCTTGTATTTAACTATGTTTCCATTAGGATCAAGCTTTAGTTTAAAAATCCATTTAACACTAATAGCTCTCTTTCCATTAGGCAACTTAGTTAAAGTCCAAGTTTTATTTTTTTCAATAGATTCCAGTTCCTCTAGCATAGCCACTTTCCACTCCTTGTTTTTTAGAGCTTCAGCATAGTCTAGAGGTTCAGAATCTGCCACCATAGCAAAATGGATGATATCTCCATCATCATCCACCTCATTATCCCTTACTAGGTCATAATCAGCCAGCCTACTAGGTAGATTTCTGACTCTAGCAGGCCTAATAGGATTATAAGCACCACCAGTTTCCTGTTGAACTATCTCAGGTGAGTTTGGCTCAACAGCATGTTCCTCAACTTGAACATCACCTTCAATAGGCTCATCATCACTTTCATCATCATCAATTCCTTGATGATGTTCTGGTAACTTAGTGTTACCTTCATTAACCATAGCAGAACCAGTAGAGCCTGCTTGCTCCTTTTTATTCCAGTCCCATTCCTCATCCTCAAGTATAGTAACATCCCTTGATATTTCTAATTTTCCTGTTAGAGGATCAATTAGCCTGTAGGCACCAGTAGGGTGATAACCAACTAGTACCATAGGTTTGCTCTTGTCATCTAATTTCTTTCTCTTAGGATCAGGTATGTGTCCATAGGTTAATGATCCAAATACCCTTAGATGTGTGATACTAGGTTTTTCCCCAGTCCACATTTCCTCAGGTACCTTATCATCTAGGCCTCTAGTAGGACACCTGTTAAGTAGATAAACAGCAGTAGAAACTGCTTCACCCCATAGATCTTTTGGGAGAGATTTTAATTTCATCATGCTTCTGGCCATGTCCAGAATTGTCCTGTTTCTTCTCTCTGCCACTCCATTGTGTTGTGGAGTGTAGGGAGAAGTAACCTCATGGACAATTCCATGACATGTACAGAAGGCTTCAAACTCTTTTGAAGTAAATTCTCCTCCCCCATCTGATCTAAGAGTCTTAAGCATGTTTCCACTTTGTTTTTCTACTAAGGCTTTAAAATCTTTGAACTTAGTTAAAGCCTCATCTTTTGTTTTGATCAGGTAGACCCATATCTTTCTTGAAAACTCATCAATAAAGGATAAAAAATATTTGTTCCCCCCTTTTGAAATCACATCAAATGGGCCACATATGTCTGTGTAAACAACCTGTAGAAGATGTTTAGACCTTAGTTTTAAATCTGTCTTGAACATCTTCCTGGGTTGTTTACCCAACAGACAAGTGGTACATGCACTAATAGGTTTCTCAATCTTAGGTAAACCTTCCACTAGGCCTTTAGAACTAAGATTTTGAAGACCCTTATAGTTTAGATGCCCATATCTCCTATGCCATAGAACACTTTCAAGATCAGTGGTAGCACTAAGGCATTCTGCCTCTATAGTGCTAATGCTGGTCTTAAAAGTTCTGTTCTTAGCCAACTGAGAAGTTAAAATCAGTTTCTCTTTTTTATCAAAAATTTTGAGTTTAAGGTCTTTCATAATAACTGAAAATCCCCCCTCTATAAGTTGCCCTAAGCTGATTAGGTTGCAGCTCATACCTGGGACATAGTACACATTATGAATAGTGACTACCTGACCATCCTCTTTCTTCAACAGTATGTTGCCCATACCTGTTGCTTGTAAAGACCTATCATTGGCACATCTGATGGTAGTCCTTTTGTTAGGGTTGAAATCCACTAGCCAATCTTTGTTACCTGTAAGGTGATTAGAACAAGCAGAATCCAAGTACCATATCTCTGTAATACAGCTCCCATCACTCTTAGTTACCACTAGTGCAACATAGTCTTTACCTTTTTTAAATTCAATGTTAGTTACCTTAGTTTCTGCCCTAGGTGTAGGTTTAAGGTTATCACTTATAGCACTAAACACTACATTACTGTCAGAATCAGAATCCTCTTTTGCAACATTAGCTTCTGTTTCTGATTTAGACTTATTCCTGGTTGGGCATTCAGTGGCATAATGCCCAAATTTATCACACCTATAACATTGAACCTTAGATTTATCCTTCTTCTTAGAATCACCCTTATTCTTAGAATTAGGTTTAGATTTAGGCTTATTTTTGTTAGAGCTAGGTTTAGAGGAAGACTTACTGTTGCCAGGCTTTGAGCCTTTCTTACCTTTGCCTTTTGTGAAGAAGGCAGTGTCTTCATCATCACTGTCTTCATTGAGTAGATTGAGCCGTATCTCCTTGGCTTCTAATCTACTTTGCAGCTGCTCAACCTTCAAGTCCTCTACCCTTAGAGTGTCTTCAAGGCTGTTCACTGCAACATAGTATTTCTTAGTTAGAGATCTTAGGATTTTCCTGCAAACCTCTTCATCAGTAAATGTATGACCATTTAAGGTCATGGCATTAGTTATTTTCTTCACACGACCACAGTAGGTCACAACATCCTCATCACATTTCATCCTTAAGGTTTCAAACTGAGCCTTAAGAGCTTCCAGCTTTTCTTTCTTAGCCTCAGTTGAACCATTGTAGTAGGAATCAAGAGTATCCCAAGCTTGCTTGGCACTCTCAATTCCCCTAACTCTATCAAAATTACTATCATCTAATCCTATATGAATTAGATGTAATGCTTTCCAGTCTTTCTGGGTTTCTTCTTCAAATTTTGCATCATCTTCTGCAGTAGCAGGTGCTGTCACTGGTGTCACACCATCTCTGACAACCTTTAGTACTCCCTGGCAGCCAAAAACTGCCTTCATTTGGTGGCACCATCTATCCCAATTCTTTCCATTTAGGATGGGAATTTGAGCCCCAAAACTAGGATGTGTTTGCATATCCTTAGACATATTAAAACTGAAACACTTCACACACAGTTAGTTTTTTTTTTTCAAAAAAAAAGAAAGAAACTTTAAAGAGAACACAAGAATTTAGTAGAGATTAGAGTATATGCCCTGGATCGTTTATAGTAGCTCTGTGTATACCATGTTGAATTTTTGCTCACTTTCTATATTGAATTTGCAGGAGGGTGTACCATAACACTGAGGGGGGTGTAACTTGTAAGGCCCAGCTTTTACTTACAGCCCAGCCCAATGATGCAGATGGTGCAGAGATGATCAAACAATCGTTTTTGTTGCTCCCTGCGCACCCGAACCCGGTTGAGTAATTCCAACACGCGGGTCGCGCTTGACCCGAGGTATATATGCTGTGTTTATTCTCTCTTCTCAGAATAATCAAGAAACCCTAGCTCTCTTTCTTGATTCTCCGTTCTCTTCTTCTCTCTTCTCTCACTCGAACCTCGCTGCACCGTAGCTCTCACCACCGGTGATTGAAGCTGCGGTTCAGCTTGATTTCTGGTCAATGATGATCTCTGGTGATGATGAAACAAAACCCTCTTTGGTTTTGCTCTGAATCAAAACGCTGAGACCACAAACTCCTCTTCTCACTTCGCGATGAACAGCAAACCCTAGTTTGCTCAGAAACGCTTGATCTCTTCGATCAAGCTCACGATCCACCTTCCTTCAGGTAGACCTCCTTCTTCTTGTGAGTTTTTCTTTGATTTCTTTGATTTACACACTGTTCACGAAACCCTAACTTTGAATCTTCTTGATTTCTGCAGGTGTGGGTGTGATACGGTTTGAGACAAGATCAAACAAAGGTAAAATCACACTCTCTTGTGATTTCTCACCCTCTGTTCTCTTTCTTGAATAAAACCTAATCACTATTGTTTTTGTTGCATGAACTTGTTGAGTTTCAACTTGAACCTCAACCCAGAATACCTTCTTTACGCGTTAGCCTTCACGAACACTCTTCTAAAGGTAACCAGAACCCTTTCTTCAGCTTGTTCCTTTCTCTTATTTGTTTCTGTCACAGAAACCCTTTATCTAACTATTGTTTTTCTTATTTCTTGCAAGGTATGATCACACTTTGATTACACAACCAGAAACTCTCAAACAATTTGGTAGATGATTGGAAATTGAGGATGGAACAACGTACACAGAAAGTTGTAAAGAAAAAAGTAGACTTTTATTTTTAAAAGTAAACTATTTCATTCATATTTTTTGTATGTACATATGTATGCTTTATATAGCATTCTCTGGAAAAGATATAGCTGTTAGAGGTTGGTTGTTACTAGTTTAACAACCAAGGTTTGTTACATAACAAACTTGAATAGACTTTTAGGTTAGTTGTAACCAATTTGAATATTCTGTTATGTTAGTTAACAAGGCAGCCAAACAGCTTCTTATTTAAATAGCCAACGGCTATATATTTAAATTAAAGTAGGTTTTGATTATAAACTCAATAAAGAAAACATGTTGTCCAAAGCTGAGAAAGAATCGATGAAAAAGTGATATTGGTATAATGTTTTTTTTTTGGGTCGTAAGTGTGAATAAAGAAAAAATTTGAAGACTTATGTTTTTTTTTAAGGTAGGTGAATAAGCAATGGGCTGGGCTGGTTGGGGTTAAAAAAAATGGGGCCCTAAAATTTTTTTTTTGGTGGAGGCCCTGTGCAATTGCACATGCCTGCACACCTATCAGTCCGGCCCCGTTCAAAGCTACAACTATAAAAAGTGGACATATCTGCCCCACTCCTCAATGCAACTGCTTGAAATTTGCTTGGCCAGCAGTGTTTCGAAATGTTATGTTAACTGCTACAAATCCTGCTGCTACCACGGCTAAAAAAAATATAGTATAAGTGAGGAAAACACATATACAGCTAAAATTTTTAGTTAATTTGTATTTTCAAAAATAAATAGTACTTCACATTGTTATTAAAACTGGGCCGACCCGGAACAACTACGGACCCAAGATTGAGCCGGCCACTATGACGAATTGGTTAAGTAATTGACCCGGTTATTACATTTTTTTTGAAATAATTTAATAGAGATTGGCCATGCGGTTCGACTAAAAATTTCACCTGTTCGACCAATAATCTAGTAACCCAGTTTCAGGGAATTGAACATCTCAAGTGGGAAAAAACTTGAGGAAATAAAACTATACAAATCTCACTATTAAAGTTTTTCTCTCATTTATTATATTGTAAACTCACTTTTTTTTTCTCTCTCTCTCTCTAATGAATGAATGGTTAGAATTTCACCGAACTCTTATGTCAGTTGAGAGGGATCTGGATCCTCTCCAGTCAGGATCCTCTCCTGTCACTCCAGTCACTCCAATTGGATCATCATCATACTCAATCTCAACCCTTGAATTATTTTATATTAAAAAAATTAAAAAAAATACAAGTAGAGAGAGATAGAGAGAGGTGACAGGAGAGATCCTGTTCCCAGTTGAGAGGATACTTTATACCTTTCATATTTCTCGCTTCTTTCAGTTCTCTAAGGGTATGTTTGGGAAGGAGTTTTGGGAGAGGAGGGCTTATTTTTCAAATTTAAATTGAATAAACTATAAAATGTTAATAAGCATAAATTAAGTGTGACTAAAATTGTTATATTGTTATCTAGCATGTTATTCTTTTACTTTTTTAAAATCTCAAATGTATATTAAAATATAGACTAGTCTTTTCTAAGCCTTCCCCTCCACTCCCCTCCCAAAACCCCCTCCCAAAAACATACCCTAAGGTATTTTTCTCTTCACAACTTATTTTCATCAACAAACACACAAAAAGCATGGTGCTTACAAAAAAAAATTAGAGAAAAGAGAGGTAAAAAGACTAAGTTGTACTTACCAAATGTTGGGGAGTTAAATGTTGTCCATCCATCGCCAACACTACGGTTGCCGGTGATGACTGTGCGGTTGATTCCGTCACCAATTATCATCAAAAACGCTTTGCTTTGAGGGACAGAGACATATTCTTCATAAACACCCTCTTTAATAAAAATCAAGAAATAACCATCAGTTGCATTAATAGTAATATTTGGAGCAGCAGCAACAGCATCGTTGATGGTCGTGAAGTTTCCACTTCCATCTTTACTAACAACCACAATGTCCCTAACGAAAACACCACTATCATCATCACCACCCTCATTGTTGTCTTTTCCTCTACCTCTCCAAATAGCTCTTGTTCTATTTGACATCTTTAAAGGTAGTCGACCGTTTTTGAAATTAGGATGCCACCCTGTAGAATCCCACAATGAGTTGTTTTTGTTTTCATGCACCCAACCCTTTTTGAACAAAGCAAGTGAAACACTATTGAGTTTGTTGTCATTAGAGAGTTGGGTAATAAGATCATTATTTATGCTCGAATTGGAAGCTTCTGTTATTAGTCCATCTAAGCATGTTTGGTGGTTGGTAATAACAGCACTGAGAAGGGTTAGAGTATCATCAACTTCAGAGGTATTGAGAGTTTCATTAGTAGTGGTCTTGAGGGAAAAGTTATTGGATTTTGATAAGTATTGTGAGCTAAGTTCAGAGAGAAATAGGCAATCTTTGAGAGCATTAATTGTCTCTTTGGATAAAGTGGACCGTTGACTAAGATACAAGTTTATTGAGTTAAAAAATTTGCGGGACTGAAACATGGATTTTTGAACTGAGAACCTAGCAAAGTCATGGACTTTGGCTGTTTGGTTGGGAAGGAGAATTCTGCAATAAGATGGGTATGGAGAGAAGTTGCAAATGGGTTGAGGGACAGGGATGGTATAGTCAATTGAGAGGACTGGGAAAGCAAAGAAGGGAAGAAGAAAGAAAATTGAGAATGCAGCTGCAGAAAAGAAGACCTTCGAACCCATTTTAAGAGATTAATTTCAGATTTGTCTACAGCCATATATATATATATATATATATATTATATATATATATATATATATATATATATATATATATATAAGTTTGAGTTGAGTTAAATTAAAACTATGTTATGTTAGTGCAACACACGATATATACTTTGATTCTGAGATGGTATTTTTTTGCATGTTTGTTTGTCAACAAGCCAGCAGCAATATTGTGGCATAACTTTGTCAGCTTGGCAATGATGTAATGGCCAATGGGTTCCATGTAGAGGCGATCGATCGTAGCTAAGAAACATAATATAAACATTTATACATTTCTTGGTGTGAAATGATATGGGCATGACTGTGATCAATTTTAATTTGTTAAGATTTCATTACTTTTTTTTTGCAACAGCAAAGAGATTCAAGATAGACACGTAACCTATACAAAAGAAATTCTCCCCTGCTCCCCTGCCAGCCGAAACCCTTCATTATTAATAAAGATAGAGAGAGGATACATGTTGATGACTAGCCGGGTTATTTTACTCGGGTTGTTTGTAACCGGGTAGCAGGTTTCTGTTTTACCTAGTTTATGGGCTAGGTCTTTGGGCCAGTCTTTGGATTGTTTGGTTTGGGCCTTGCCCTCTATTCAATGAAATCAACCCAATCTTTCACCAAAAAAAAAACTAATTAATTCTAATTAAAATTCTAGTTTACAAACAACAAAACCAAATTTTCTTTAGCCCAAGTTCTCGTTGCAGGTTCTGGAATGTCTCTGTTTTCAAAGCCTTGCTTTGTCATGATATCAGCAATTTGGTTCTATGATATGTAGTGAGTCATGTCGATTACTCCTCTTTTTACCAAGTTTCTTAGAAATGGAATTTGACATCGATGTGTTTGCTTCGTCCATGTAGCACTAGATTCTTAGACATCTTTATAGTAGAGAGTTGTTGTCACAATATATCACATAAGTCCCTTTCTGAAGTAGGTCAATTTTCTCAAGAATTCTCCTAAGCCATATTGTTCGGCATGCACAATAGGCAACGACAATAAACTCGGCCTATGTGGTAGAGAAAGTTACCACATGCTGCTTCTTTGAGGACCAACAAATGCCTCATTATCCCAACAAAAACACATAACCAGAAGTTGATTTTCTATCATCAATGTCCCCAGCATAATCACCAGTGGCGAAGCTAGCATAAACTTTATGTGGTGGCCAAATATAAAAGTTTATCTATGTTTTTTGCCCCTCAACTTTCTTCGGTTGATGGGTTTGGTCATTCTATTTTACTTTTGGTGATTTTGCTCCCCTAATTAGTAACTTTGGTCCCTATGATTTTTCATTGCACTTTTGGTCTCCAAAAATCAGGGATATTGTGCAATTTTGATCCTCCATTTTCAAAAAAATCTAAGATTTTTTAGGACCAAAAGTGCAAACAATTCATGATTTTGAGGTTAAAAATTGCCAAATTAAGAAAATTAGGGACCCAAGTTGTCAAAAGTAAAATAGAGGGACCAAAATAAAAGGAAATGATAAAATATATCAAATAAATCTTAGCGGTGGGTTGCAACCACCACTGAAATAAAATTTAGTTTAAAAAAAATTTAAGTAAATTATAGTGGCGGTCGCAACTACCACTAATCATCAAGTACCTGCTAGAAAATATTGAGTCTGCTAACCGACGCTAAAATAGTTGCTTTATGGCGGTTGAGGCTGATCGCCGCTATTCTCCCATTTTGTTGTAGTGAACTTAACAAAAATCACCATATTTGTTTGGGATAATAATAGACTAATGGACTTAAACTAATGAATTTATTATTGTTCTTTTATCTCCTTAGATAAATAAACTTGATTGAGGCAGCTAAATATATATTATTAGGGTAGCTAAATATGAAATATACATATTCATTCAAATACATATATTATTTTTGGGGCAGCGAAGACTACCCCAATGTTACACTACCCTCCACCCCCGTGTAGGCAATGAATTCTTCTCCTCCACTGTTGTTGTGATGGATGCCAAGGTCAATTGTTCCTTGTAGATATCTGAAGATCCTTTTTGCTGCCTCCAGATGCTTATCAGTTGCCTTGTCCATGTATCTACTGATTAAGGAGACAACAAACATCAAATCTAGCCTTGTTGCTGTAAGATACATCAAACACCCAACTATCTACTTGAAATTTATTGCATCTAGCTTCCTTCCATCCCCTTCCCTGGACAACTTCGAACCTGAGAAAATGGGGTTCAGAACTGGTTTACAATTACTCATTTCAAACCTGTTCAGAGTCTCTCTTGCGCACCTTGCCTAACAAATGGAAATTTCTAATGCACCTTGCTTCACTCCAACTCCCAAAAAGTGATTCATTCTCCCTAGATCAGTCATATCAAAGTTTCTCTTCATGGAGGACTTAAATTCTGCAAACCATTGTTCACTATTGCCGGTGAATATTAAGCCATCTACATAGAGACTTACAATTAGCAAATTGTCATATGTGTTCTTAACATAAAGAGTGTGTTCTGAGGGACACTTCGGGAAGCCTTCCTTTGCAAAGTAGGACTCAATTTTCGTTTGTATACCTTCTCCTCTTCTCCCCTTCTAAGGTGCCTAGGTGGTTGCTCAATGAACATTGTCTCTTTCAATTCACAATGCAAGAAAGCGCATTTTACACCTAATTAACTAATAAACGCACCATTCTTTTAAGGCAGCTACTGCCAACACAGTTCTTATATATATGATCCCAACAAGCAACTCGTTATATACCAATCTTCTTGGCTCCCTTTGGTAAGTTGTCAGTTCCCATGTGCCTTTTTAATTTCTCTATTGCTTCTATTTCAAGATCGATGGCTTTTTTTCCATTTTTCACTTCTTATAGCATCCTCAAAGGTGAGAGGATCTTCTGCTTGAGCGACCACAACAAGGCTAAAGTCTTCTATGTATTGGAGCTCATCCAACTCTACTTGCTCAGTGACATATCCTGTAAATATGCAGGTTTTCTCTTGATTCTCCCTTCAACTAGAGCACTTCCCTGTTCTACTAAACTGTCTTCATTAGTGTTTTCATTTGCAGAAGCATTTTGCTCCTGAACATTTTCACCTGCATTTCTTGTTTGATTTCCTGCACTAGTACCAACGACACTTCCCTCTTCTTCTTTCTCTTCCAAATCAGCAACCTGAATTTTGCTATTTGAGCCTTCTTCTCTCCACTTCCATGTTTCATCCTCACAAATTTTACATCCCTGTTGATCAATATCCTTTTTGCAATAGGATCATAAAGCATATAGGATTTTGACTCTTCACTGACACTATTGTCTAGCTTCTTTCTTTGTGCATCATGTACGTGGAGATGAGCTACACACCTAAAAGTTCTGAAAAAAATGCACTGAAGACTTCAAGCCGCACCAGGCTTCTTCAGGTGTTGTTTCGTGCAGAGCTGTAGTTGGACTTCTATTTTCCACAAACACTGGCCATTTTACAGCATCTGACCAGAATTCCTTGGGCAATTTCTTCTCAGAGAGTATACACCTAACCATGTTTAGTATAGTTCTATCATGTTTAGTATAGTTCTATTTTCCCTCTCGACTAATCTGATTTGATCGCAATACATCTCAGAAACAATAATACGTTTAATCGATCAAAGCAGATATTTTCTCAATGGATACTTGATTAAGATTAACTAATGTAAACTTGGCTACTTTGTAAACTGCCATATTAGTATATTACCCAACAACGTTCAGGCTCAGCCAGACTTAAATTCCCTCTCAACATAATTAGACTGGAGTCTGGAGCAGTGTTTTAAAACTAGGTCCGGCGACCGACTCGGTGGAGGTACCGGGTCACTGAGTCAAGGGTCGGACCGAGGGGTCGACAGTTGAACCGCATGACCAAAACCGGGACTGCATGACTCGGACTCGGTCTCTATTTCGCGAATTTTCAAGACTTATATAGTATATAATATAAATTTTGTCCCTGTAAAATTAATAACTATGTTTATTTTATATCTACTAAAATATAAAAATTAATATCTTAATTTATTAATATTTTTAAATTTATTCATACATAATATTAATCTATTTTAGATCACACAAATTAATATGTACTCAACAAATATGGTGCTTGTTTTTGCTAATAATGCAATAATAAAAAAGAAAAAGATGAAAAAGAGCAAAAGAAACAGACTAAACGACGTCGTTTTGATAAAAAAAAAATTTAAACTCACAACCCGGTCCGGGTCGCCGGTTCACCGGTTTTTGCAAAACCCTGCCGAGTCACACCGGTTTTCACTGATTTGCTGCATATCTGATCCATACGGTTGACCGGCTCGGTTACCCCCGGTTCCCGGTTCGACCAGCCGGACCAAACCGATTTTTAAAACTATTGTCTGGAGGCGATTTCTGCCCATGCCTAAAAGAGTAGAAATTTCTCAAAATTTAACCTTTTGTTTTTTTATAATTATAAAGGCTGAATTATGTAATGTAATTGAGGTGACTCGAGGGTCCCAGTTGGTTGCATTGACAATTTCAGCGGCATAGAAACACCAACTCTAGGTTCGAATCCAATATCACAGGAATAGTATTGAGCAAAGCAAGTGAATTTGAGTTTATAATGCATAATGATGAAATCCCAAGGCTAGAAGTGAAGTTTGGAGCGATTTAAGAAAGGAAATAAGGCAGCAAAAAATGGCTATTTAATCTGTGAAAAGGAATGACTATAGTCCCGTGTGGGTACGCTAGCGATCCACGTGGTTTTATGAGCGAAAGCGATCCACGTGGTTCTATTAGCGAAACTGTTACAAACTGATCCAATTCCCTCCTTTATAGCTTGTAACTCGAATTTAATGGCCTGTCTATAGATCCGTGTGGGTACGCTAGCGATCCACGTGGTTCTATGAGCGAAACTGTTACAAACTGATCCAATTCCCTCTTTTATGGCTTGTAACTTGAATTTAATGGCCTGTCTATCATTCTCTGCCTATAAATAGCAGCTTGTTCAGAGTCCAAAGGCATATTTTGTTAGTGTAAAATTGCTCTCAAAGTGAATCAAAGTTCTTATTTTTTTTTTCTTGCATTTTATTTTCTTGCAGTTTTAGTTTCTTGTTCTTTATTTTTTGTTCTATACATTTCCAGCACTTTACTTTCAGTCCTTTATAGCTTTCTTTTACTTTCTGCAATTTACATTCTCGTCATTTATCTTTCTTGTCATTTATCTTTCATGTCTTCTTCTTCTACTCCCTCATCTACTATGATCATGTGTGAGTAGATTTCCTAGTCTTGGGATTGTGGGAAACAATCCAATGATGGGTCCCTAATCAATTCTAAGACTAGACTCTATCTTATTAGAACTTGGTTTTTAATCTAATCCCATCGTATCAACTCATAAATCAAATATCAAACGAAAAACTGAAAGGTGAAGTTTGATATTGGACCTATGAGGTTAGACAAGGCTATCAAAACATGAAAATGAATTTTAATAGTCTTGGGATAATAAGGTTGCGTTTAATGGGTCTCTGTGATGATCAACCATGAGAATAGGTTTGATCGTTGTTTCGAGACACATTCTTGTTTTCTGAAAGGAAACTTGAATTACACCAAAAGAATACATTGTCCTTAAAACAATTTCGATATAAGATAGATGATAGTTAAGGGACTATTTAAATTCCGTCATTGTGATTTGACCCATAATCCTGAGGCGTATTTTATATTCTGAATTTTAATCAAACTACATTCCTCTTCCCCAAAATCATTTCTTTTCAGATAATCAAAACTGAAAATTAGACTACGCGATAGAACCGTGCCCTTGCGGCCTATCAAATTTTTGGCGCCGTTGCTGATATTAATCGACTTTTTGGTACTAGTTAGACTGAAATTAATTTTTGCTTAAAAAAATATTGGTTACCTTTTCTGTATGCCTCCATAGGGTAATAGAAATATGTGGCAGAGATGCACCCCTTGGTTTCTCTCAACTTTTGCCCACAATTGTTCTCCTCCTTATACTTGCCATTCTCATCCGCTATCCTGAAACTAGGGGTGGACACGCTGTCGGGCGGGTTGGATTCGGGCCAAAAATGGCCAACCCATCTAAAACTGTGGTTTTGATTTCCAGGCCCAATTTTGTTAGTTTTGGGCCTCGACTATTTCGGGTCGGATCTCATCAGATTGCGGGTTATTCGGGCGGATTGTTGCGGGTTTCACTTCCAGTTTCACAGTTCAGAAAAACCACAAGTTTGATAATGTTGAGTGCGAAAAAATAATAAATAAAAAGATGTTTAGATCTGGAAATAGAAAGAAGAAAGGAGTTTTCCATCGAGCTGCTGTTCCTCTTAACTTTTAAAAATCTCTTGGTAGACCCACCGTAAATATGTATTCATCATGAAATGAGAAATATCTTTACGGGGGAGTCCACCAAAAAATTTATAAAAGTTTAACCCTTGAAAACCAGTGTTGCTTTTTCTTCAAAATTACAGGGTATGTAGATCTGAAAGAAATGAAGGTTTTAATATGTTGTATTTTGTGTTTTAAGGTCTAAGGTGATCGAAAATAGAGGTGGAAGGAGGCGATGGAAGAAGAGGAGGTGTGTTGGAGATGGTAGTGTGAAGAAGAAGAAAAAAAGTGAGAAAAGAAAACAAAATAGGGTGTGTTGAAGATGTACGAAGATGATGAATGAGTGAGTATGAAAGAGGAGAGAGTGTTTTGAACGTGGAGAAAATGGATTTTCAAAAGTAGCTAGTTTTCAAAAGTAGGTGGTTTCAAGGAAAAACTGGTGGTTTCAATAAAGTAGGTGGGTTTGTTGGCTTGTCTTATCTCTTGTGACTTGTCCCGTCAACAAAAAAGCTGGTATCTCCTTGTTGTCCGGGCGGGTTCGGTTTACGGCGGCTTATATTCCTTTACCCGCATCCGACCATTTCAACCGTGTAGAACCATTTGACAATCCACTGAAATCCGATCAACCGAACCGGCCCGACCCGCACCCATCATTTGCTCTCGGATTTGTCGGGTTGCGGGCAGGTCGAACCAACTTGTCCACCCCCTACCTGAAACTACTCAACTACTCCCTCTGTCCCATATTATATGTCATTTTGGGTCATTTCACACATATTAAAAAAAGTAGTTAATTTTGTATGGAAAAGAGAAATTGTGAGTTAGTTTACCAAATTAACCTTATTAATGATGACATTGAGAAGATAAATTAGTAGAGTTATGAAAGAGATATTATTAAATAATGAAGGGTATAGTAGGAAAGAAATATTAATGTTTTATTGGGATTCTAAAAAGTCATGTATTATGGGACAATTTTTTTGGCTAGAAAATCATATAATATTGGACGGAGAGAGTATTATAATTATGTGTCTTGTGAAAAACGTGTCTTTTGGCACAGCTCACGATAATGCACAGATCTTGTCCAGTTGCATTCACTTCTAAAGTCGGTAGTGGGAAGCAAAGACTTGCCATTCGTAAAACAATCCAATACGTACGGACACTAACTAGACACAAGCATATGCACATGGTAAATTCTACCATACTCATTCAGAGTTTGGTGGGTATGATACCTTCTAGGTAAGATGAGTTCAATATTTATTTTCTTAACAAAATATTTAAATAAAAAAAATGAGGTGTTATTGAGTGATTAGATATTTGGATGTTGGGTATCATACCTAAAGAGTATGAGAGTCTTGACCTATGCACATATTGGTCGATATCCTTGTTGCAGCTTTTAATATTTACTTACAATTATTACTTCATCCGTTCCAAATCTTTTAATATTTACCAAATGACACCCGGAATAAGCTAAAAAACATTAATTAAATAAAATATAGTCTAAAATACTGGTTTGCAAAGGAACACTACCCAGACGAAGTCAAAGTCTCATTGTAGCTATTTAAATGATCTCTTCCCTTCTCATTTTTTCCCAAATCTTGCAACCAAAACTGTTCCACAAATGATCTCTTCCCTTCTCAACCATGCCATAGACGAAGTAAAAGTCTCATCCTCCAACTGCAATGGTCTCAAAACTATCCAAAATCTCAGCAAACTAGACCAAAGAGCACTCGATGATTGTCTCAATTTAGTCGACACAACCACCGAGGAGCTCAAAACCACCATCTCCTATCTCTCTCAAACTCGTACAAATACAATAACCTCAAAGCCATATCATAATTGTCAAACTTTTCTGAGTGGTGCAATGACAAACCTGTACACGTGTCTCGATGGCTTTGCTTATAGTAAAGGTAATGTGAGAAAGAAAATAGAGGAAAAGTTGTATAATATTTCTTATCATATTAGTAACTCACTTGCTATGCTTAACAAAGTACCTGGAGCCAAAAAGATCAGCTCAAAGTCTGAAGCTTTTCCAGGATATGGTGAAATGAAAGACAGGATACACCCCCTCACGTGCAGCACTATTGGAATACCATATTAGAATGTGGATTAGGCCTAACTCAACCCCACAAAACCAACTTAAAATGTGAGAGTTGCCTCTTTTTTATAAACCCTCTTGAGACCTTATCACTAGTCTATGTGGGACTTGGGATTTCTCCCAATAGTTATAAAGATAGAAAGTTACTACAAACTCCCGTGAGTGAAACTAACTTCAATCTTGTTGTGGCTAAAGATGGTAGTGGCAACTTTAAAACTATTGGAGAAGCAATCGATGCAGCTCCAAACTCAAGCACAACGAGGCAAGTACTACTAATTTTTTATGTGTTTTGTTTTTGGTATTATGTGGCTTTTAACTAACTAACTGTAATGTTAATTTATAACAGGTTTTTGATACACATAAAACTGGGGCATACTTCGAGAATGTGGAGGTTGCAAAGAAGAAAGCAAACCTAATGTTAGTTGGAGATGGGATTGGAAAGACTGTTGTGAAGGCTAGCAGAATAATAATGTATGATAGAGTAGTGTGATAAGCTATATGTAATAAATGTAGCTATGTGATAAGTGCATCTATGTATTGTAACCAATTCGGTTATAGGACTAACTATGGTTAGCTAGCTAGTTGAGATCTAACCACAAGTATATATTGTATAGCCAAAGTGTAACCAGTCAGATTAGAAATAATGAAATATTCCAAAACAGTTTTCTCTCTCCCATTTTCACCTTCTATCATGGTATCAGAAGTCACGTTCCATCACCACCGTTGCTAATCTCGCTTCCGCCGCTCCGATCGTCTTCTTCGGCGAGCGTGCGCTTTCGTTTTCTCTTAATGGCCAGTGATCCAGTTCTTTCCTCTCAGACAAGCAGCGATGCTTCCCAATCGGAAGCGAACGATACGTTCAACTTCAAGAAGGCTCCGAAGCTTGGAATCAAGCTTGATGAGAAGAACTTCTTGCTCTAGAACAAACAGGTTGAGAGTGTTGTGAAGATGCACAAGCTCCAAAGGTTCCTAGTGTCGCCAATCGTTCCGTTGCAATACGAGTCCGACGCCGATCGACTCTCCGGCAAGGTTTCTGCTGCTTACGAGCAATGGCTCGTTCAAGATCAACCGATCTTCTCCTGGATGCCCACCACTCTTTCTGACGTCGTTATGCCACGAGTCCTCACCTGCGATCACTCCTATCAACTTTGGGAGCGGATCCATGAGCACTACTATGCTCATTTGAAGGCTCGTTCTCGCCAAATCAAATCGGAGTTGAAATCAACAAAAAAAGGCTCCAGGTCTGTCACGGAGTACATCGCTCATCTTCAATCTCTCGCAGATTCTCTCTCAGCGATTGGCGTTGACGTGACTGATGCATATCTCTGCGACACTGTTCTTGACGGCTTACCGGAGGAATACAGTAATTTTGTCATGATGATGTACAGAAGGACTGATCCTTTGAATCTCTTTGAGCTTGAATCGTTGTTGTTGGTTCAAAAGGCTCATTTTGACAAGTTTAAGCAAGAATTTGCCGGCGCCACCGCGAATGTGGCTCAGTCAGTTGGCTCAAATAGGTTCAACAAATAGGATCAGAATCATAACCCGAACGTGCGTTACAGCTATTCGTATGCGTGTGGCAGAGGCCGTGGGAATCGTGGCCGTGGACGCAGTCGCTCTCGCGGTGACGCTAACCGTAACAACAGCAGCAACAATTCTCAGCGGCCTGTGTGCCAACTTTGTGGTAAAATTGGACATCCTGTTGCTAGTTGCTGGTGTCGATTTGATGAACATTTCGTTCCTCCTCCACCTTCAGATCAGTCACAGCAATCAAATGAAGGTAAACCGGATGCTACTGTTCACACTGATGACACTGATGCAGCGAATGCTTTTCTAGCTTCTGCTGCCTCTGATGGCATAGGTATGAGTTCTATTCCGTTGTTTATTAGACCAAAACCTTGGAAGCTTGATTCTGGTGCCTCATATCACATTACTCCCTTTGCACATCACTTCCACACCAAAAGGCCGTATAGAGGCAGTCACTGTGTTCGAGTTGGCAATGGTGCTCGTACACCTATTAATGTTATAGGGACAGCTAGATTTAAGTCCTCTTTTGCACCTAACAATGTGTTTATGTTGACTGATTTGTTGCACGTCCCTGGGATCACACACAATCTTATTTCTGCTTCACGGTTTGCTGCTGACAATGATGTCTATTTTGAACTTCATCCTACTGAGTGTGTTGTGAAATCACAGGTATCTAGTAAGCCATTGATGAAAGGACATGTTGGAAAGGATGGACTTTACACTTTCATGGAGTTATGTGAGCCACCCTTACATAGGAGACCACCAAAGGACCCACCATTAGCTCTTGTTGGTGAACTTGATGGACATTTGAACACTACTACTTGTAATAAAAACTATATGTTGTGGCACCATCGCCTAGGCCATGCGAATAGTCGCATTGTTTCAATTGTTTTGGATTTATGTAATGTGAAAAACTCTTCTAAGGATACCTTTGAGTTGTGTCCATCTTGTTGTCTTGGAAAATCCCATCGCCTATATGCTCCACCTTCCCCTACTACACGACACACTACACCATTTGAGCTTGTCCACACGGATTTATGGGGACCATCACCCTCCCCCTCTAGTTGTGGCTTCTCCTAATACATTGCATTTGTTGATGCTTGTACCAAATATACATGGCTCTACTTCCTTAAGCACAAGTCT
The DNA here is from genome assembly GCA_039519185.1 of Astragalus membranaceus. Lineage (NCBI taxonomy): Eukaryota > Viridiplantae > Streptophyta > Magnoliopsida > Fabales > Fabaceae > Astragalus > Astragalus membranaceus. Next base: position 164,429,852 of record CM076854.1, read on the forward strand.
GATGCCTTTAACGCCTTTAATTTTTTCATCAACTTGTCCAAACACAATACAAAGCCCAACTTAAGGCTCTCCAATCCGATGGAGGAGGAGAGTTCAAACCTTTCACCAAATACCTAGATGAGCTTGGTATTGTTCACCGGTTCACTTGTCCCCACACCTCACATCAAATGGCACAGTTGAACGAAAGCATCGTCACATAACCGAGATGGGCCTTACACTTTTAGCTCACTCTTCTCTTCCCCTATCATATTGGGATCATAGTTTCACAACCTCCGTTCACCTTATCAATAGACTCCCCACACCAACACTACCAAACACTATCTCCCCTTACCAAGCACTTACTCATAACCAACCCTCCTACAAGGACCTCAAAGCCTTTGGTTGCCTTTGCTTCCCCTTACTCACTCCCTACAACAAAAACAAACTCCAATTTAAGAGTACTCAATGTGTCAACCTAGGCTTGTCACTGATAACTCTCCATTTGTAGAGTTATTTAGGCATTTCTACTCTTAAATCATTGTAGGTTTCCATGCTTAGGCTAGGAGTTATGTGAATATATGTGTTAAATCAAGTAAAAGGGAGTCAAGAACTGAAATGGAATTAATTTGGCACAATTGGTGCCTTTGTGAAGTTTCTGATGTTTTCTGTCTAAATGCTATAGCATCAGGTGCTATAGCATCACTCTGTGCAGCAGAACTGGGGTCCACTTGAAGACAGCAGCAGGAAACAGATCTGATATGCTGCCACCCTACTCTGTCCAGACAGCACGTCCCTATTACCACAACTCATGCTGATACAACCACACTCCTACCACTTGCTCCACACCACTTGTCCACTTGCAAGAGACAACATGCTTTAGTTGGTAAAAAAAAAGACCCACTTGTCCACTTGCCTCATCCACTTGCAAAAGAGAAAGGAAAACCACTCTATAAAGGAAAGCTTCACTTCCAGCACCAAAGGATGGACTTCCAGCACAAAATTATCTGGTTTAGAAGAGGAAAAACACAGTGATAAGCTGTCCTCTTGCATCCATGGAAGATCCATCATCAAATCCATTAGAAGATTCTGTTCTGCTCATGCTATAGCACTGTCAGCACACCAGTTCATGCGTAGGAGTTGGAGGAGTGTATCTTTTGCGCATTCTTCTTCTACTTTCTGTGTTGGTGACATGAACTCCATTATTTGTAAGTTGTTGACATTGCTAAGCATGAGCTAAACACCTTGTAGTTGGATTGCTTAAGCTTTGTAATGAATCTTTATGTGTTAGTAATATAATATCATGATGTATGCATTTTAATCTTTGTGTTTTAATTCTTTCAAACCTGTTTTGGGTCTGATCAACTAAAATAGGTAGATTCATGGGTTCAGAAATGGTTCATGGATTGATCTCAAAGATTGATGTGAGTGAGTGGTTGTTTTAAGGACACTTAGAACAATCCTTGCCCAAACCTGGACATAGGAGGGCTTAGTTCATAGAGTGAATACTGTGGGCTCTTTAATAGACAAAGGTGAAGTTACTTGAAGCCTAGACATAGGATCTTGTCACGAAACCTTGGTGAAGGTGACCGAAAGGCACGCAACATATGCTACAGCACTCAATACTATAGCATCTAATGCTATAGCACTAACACAGAAGAGAAATTACTTAGTAAAAGCAATCCAACTAGGTCTTCACCATATAGTTTCCCATCTTTATTTCTTTGCAATCCTACCCTTTATTTACTGTTTCCAACTATTGTGTTTTACCTTACACATTGATTTGCTAAGTTATGACAACTGTAAATTAAGACCAATCCCTGTGGGTTCGACCTGTATTTCTACTGTATTACTTGTTGCGACTGCGTATACTTGCGTATATAAAATCCACAACAAGTTTTTGCCGCCGTTGCCGGGGATTGAAATTAATTTTACTGTTGAAATTCTTAGCTTTATAGTGTAGCTTTTACTTTGGTGTTTGTTTGTGATGCTACAGCACAGGATGCTATAGCATATGTACAGGCTCAATTCACCAGAATTTCAACTTAATCCTGTGATAGTTAATTTCCATTGTTTAGTTAGTAAGTTTGGTTAGTTTTGATTCTTTTGTTTAGTGTGTTCTGTTTTTCAACAATTTTTTTTCTTTCTAATTTGTATTGTACCTTGTGTTGTAATATGTTCTCTTTGTTGTTTTTAGTGTCATTATTAGTGTTTAGTGTTTTGTGAAAGAAAAAAAAATCCCACTTTATGCCATGGACCATTGGAGTTTTACCTTTCTGCAAGAATTTAATGCTCAACAACAATGTTTCAATTATGAGTCTCATGGAAATGAACAACAAAGGGGTTGTTATGAGACAAATCCATCTTCTCAAGCTCAAACCGAAAGACTACATGAGGACAACTCTAGCTTAAAAGAACTCTTAGCTCAATCCATTGAATTTATGAAGGTGGAGCGTGACAACTTTGAAAGGGGCTGTTATGAGACAAATTTCATGCCCATGATAACCCCAAATATGGATTGTGGCATGGGAAACTTTGTGTGTGAGCAAGAACCAAGTTGTCAAGCTCAAACCGAAGGATTCCAAGAGACCATCTCCAACTTCCAAGAATTTGCAGCTCAATCCCTTGAGGATATAAAGGTGCATAGTGACAACTTTTTCTAGTGTCAAGTAAGAATATAGAGGCTCGCCTTATGACAATTATGGAGCATATAAAAGAAGTGAGTTGTATTGAAGAGGTGGTTGAGCAAGAGGAAGAAAAAGAGAGTGTAGAGTGTGAACTTGAATGTGGTCATATGGAAATAGTGGAAGAAAATCAAAAAAATTGTGTAGTTGTAGAACAAAAAAAATTCAAAAATAGTGACAAGGAAGAAAAGCCAATGTTGAGGTATGAAAAGAGTCATGTGACAATTGAGACTCAACTCTTGGTAATTGAAGAAAATAGTCCTCCGCAAAATGAGCATCAATTTTTTCAAGAAAGGGGGAACTCCTATCCCAAATGCTTATTGGTTGGGGCATGGGAACACTTGCTTTCCTATGCCAAATACATGGGATTTCTAACAAAAAAGAGAAAGTGGAAGGATGATATTTTCTTCTTGTCCTATTATCCACCCTAACTTGGGTTTTGAATATCAAGTCTAGCTAAAGACTATAAATTAAGCGCTACTGGGAGGCAACCCAGATTTTTAGGACTAAATGTGTTTTCTGTGTGTTTTTGTTTTTAATTTTGCAGGTATGAATAAGAGGTCTTGTGGTATGTATGTGCTGTCAATTATGCAGAATTCTGATGCTGTAGCACTATGTGCTACAGCACTCGTGGCTGAGGTGTTGAACATGTAGTCCAATTAGTCAAAAAAGTGATGATGAGAAAAATGAAGGAGAGTGTAATGAGCAAGAAGAAGAGGGAAGTAAGGAATGATCCTCCATTTTTCATCCACCCACACCACCCACCCAAAACCTTTCCACCACACTTTCACCACCTAAAGCACCTTCTCCATCACAGAAGCCCACTTCTCACAATTTCATCCCTTCATCCACCCCACCTCAAGCGCCACCATCAAACCTTATCCCAAAATCTTCCCCATTTCCAAAACAACCCGCTCCACACAAGTCCCCATCTTCCAAGCAACTTCTCCCACCAAAACAAAAATCATCTCAGCCTCATAAAAGAAAAATTCACCAAAAACCCAACCTTCCACTGAGCAACCATCAAGAAAAAAAACTGAAGTGCAAAAAGTGAATGCTGTCACAGGTGGTGCTATAACATCAGTATCAGAAGGCAGTGCTGCTGCAGCTGCTGCAGCACCAAAAAAACTGAAGTGCAGAAAGTGAATGCTATCACAGGTGGTGCTATAACATCAGTATCAGAAGGCAGTGCTGCAGCATCTGCTGCAGCACCAAAGAAAGATGTAAGAACAAAAATGGCTGCCAAAAAGAGGTCAAGGGGACCTGATTCTGCTGTGAAGGAACTTGATTCTGTTGTGGCCAAAACAGATGATTGGGTCCTTCCTACTCCACCAGAGCCTCCATTGGCCAAAGATTCAATGCAAGAAGCTGTTTTTCAAAATTTGATGCACCAAGGGAGATACCTACCACAAGACTTAGTCTGGCTGAGGACTCTTAAACCAAGCGCTTCTGAGAGGCAACCCACAATTTTGTAACCAACCCTTTTGTTATTTTTAAGTCTTTTTGTTTGTGCAGGAAATTTGGAGATAAGTTGCAGAAGAAGTTATAGCACTTGGTGTGGTAGCATGAGATGCTATAGCATCTACTGAGAGTTTAAAAGAATCATCTGCTCCAGAAAGGAAGAACCCCGGAGCAAGATTGGCTGAGATTCAAGAAGATGAAGGTACTGAGATGGTGCAGGCAGAAAAGGAGAAAGCTGCTTCTGTGGCATCCAGTGCTACAGCATCGACTGCGGAGGAGGAAGTCCCCCAGAAACCCAAGAAGAAGAAACAAAAAAACAGACAAGAAACCATCCCAGAAGCCTAGCAGGACCAGCAACATGCTCAAATCTGGGTTAGCAAGAAAATGATCCCTTTTTCTTAGTCCTTTTTAAATTTATTGCTTTCAATAAACCTGTTGGGTGCTATATCAACAATATCAACAATAGCAACCACATCAACCACTACAGCAACACAACAACAATAATAACAACTTAACAATTTTAGTATTTTGCGGAATGCTACTTAACAACATTAGCAATAACAACTTAAAACAGTAACAACAACATTAACAACTTCTATTGAATCAAGCACTGCAACACTATTAGTTTAGTTCCAACAATCATGTAAATTTCTACATAACACTAGAAGTAATTGTTCCCATCACAATGACGACGGTACTAATTCACTTAAAGCCGCGCGAAGCTTAGGGATCATGGGACATCCCTATTGCTCATTATCTCACATACTCACTACTATAGAGTCAAACTACCCCCTTACCTAGACAAAATAACTTGTGTATCAACGAGAGCGAAGAAAATTTGCTTGTAGCGAAAGTTCAGCATTCAACGGGTACTCAACCGGCACGTCAAACAATTCATAGGTCGTATAGAGGATGAAATGTGACTGAAATAAAGTAATAGTAATTGTAAACTAATTATTTTGGAATTTCTAAGACTAAAACGAAGTCTAAAGGAACAAAAAATTGAATTACGGAAACTGTCTCATCGAAAAAGGAGTCTGACGTCAATTTCGCCGAAACGAAAAAGAGACTAGTGCTTCCTGAAGGTTTCAACGCGTAGAATCCGAAAACGACGTCTGTTTTTCCAACCGGAGACTGTGGTGGTCGGAGAGTGCAAAAATAGTTCGCCTAACATTACAAAATGCGACAAACGGTGCTTCCTTGAAGAAACGGAGGTTAGAATCGAATTCAGAAGATGATTTTGAGTTGGGTAGTGAAATTTGGGATTAAACCGTGACCTAGAGAGAGAGAGAACGAAATCAGAGAAGGAGAAGTTAAGGGTTTGGTGACAACGATTATGTTTGGCTCATGGAGAAAGAAGATGAAGCGTGAAAAGCTACTAAATAATAAAATAAAGAAGAGAATCAGGTAGGGGCGCACTTAGCAAATAAGGGGTGCAGCCAATAAAAATTTAAGAAAACAAAACTATAATACATTCCTTTTCTTACATGTTAATATATAATATATATATATATATATATATATATATATATATATATATATATATATATATATATATAGTATATAGTTATCTCAAAATAACAATATCAGTATTAATAATTATATCAAAATATGATTAATATCTAATAACACTAAACTACTAAAAAATAGTAAATAAATAAACAAATAATTCAAATAAGAAAATAGTAAAGTTTACTAAAATATATCAATTATAAAGGCAAACGCACCAAAAACATGTCACAAAATTTCTATTATATTCAAGTAATTAAATATGGAAAAAATGGGGTGTTACAATTAGTTGAGGATTCAAAATAATTTAAATGTAATATGTACTTCCGAGAAGTTAAAATGTGACTCATGCATGTGACTGTATCTGTCACATGATTTAACCTTGAGCAAAGAGACATTCAAGTTTAGAGAAGTCAACCCCCTAAATAGATCTCTGTTTCCTTGTGCAGTTGTGCGTGGAGGATTTCTTGGAGGATTTCTTGGAGTATTTCATCAACATATGTTGCGTTTAAAGTTTACTTTAGATGGCAAGGCGGCAAGGCGGTTTAATTTAGTATATATATGAAGTCTTAAGTAAACAACAAGATCATACACACAACATCTTGAAACAATAATACCTTTTATCGATCAAAGCATGTATTTTCTCAATCCATACTTGATTAAGATTAAGTACCGTCAATGAAGCTCATATACTTCAAAAATAGAAACGTATCCGTGTCGGATACGTATCCGATACCGACACGCACCTGATACTTTTTGATACGTACTCTTCCAATAACCTTTTAAAAAATATTTCACTCGATACTTTTCAGATACATCTTTTATATTTCTTACCAACTAAGGATATTTCTCAGATACTTTTTCGATACATTTTATCAACTAAGCACATGATTGTCACACATATATAATACACTTTAATACATCGGTAACTAAAAGACAAAATTATGTGTTTTTTCGTAACACAACCATAGAAGAAATAATACATTGTGATACGGGTGGGATAAATATACGTAACTATCTCTACTTGTTATGATCACAAGTATATATTTCTACAATATAATGATTATATATTGGCAAATGATATGCTTATGTGTTATTGAGCAACTACTAATAAAAATATTATAGTCTATAAAAAGTCATCTATTTATTATATCTACTTATATATATATATATATATATATATATATATATATATATATATATATATATATATATATATATATATATATATATAAAGTCATGTATGTGAGCTTCTCAGTCAATAATATTTTAGTTAGTAATTATCGCTCCCCTCAATATTTAAGGCAAGCTCTGCCACTGACTATTCGGATTATACGGTTTTGGGTGGTCTCGGTTACTTGTCCACCCCTACTTTTTATGACTAGTCACTGATACATAGATGTGTTGGTTGTCCTCCCTTTCATCCATATATTTTGTGTGATTTTTTATCTATTTGGGTGGTTTTTGTTCATCTCTATAAAATGCAACATTTCTGTTTTTCATATTTGTTTTTTTCTCTTTGTGTTTCTATTCCATTTTATTTTTTCTGTTATTTTTTTATATATTTAAATTTTAAATTAATTTTTTACTAGAGGATCTCAGCCGTGTCGTATTTTGAATATTTTCAAAATTTTCTCGTATTCCTGTATTTGTATCGTGTCATTGATCAGTGTATTATAATACACTATTTATAGCTTTTCACTTGGTGATTTTAATTGTGCTTTGTGCCTAATATTTAAGTCTTAGCACGTTTCTAGACTTTGGGTCTTAATTGAGCAATATACCAATTTCTTGATTAATTCTTGTTTTTATTGCATATTGGCTCCTGTCTACTCTGTAGGCCATAACTTTGGCTGTGCTTATCTGATTGAGGCGTGCAAGCGTGCGTTAAAAAGCTAAGGAACAGAGATACAATTCTTTTGTTGAGCTCGAAACCCAGTTCTGAAGTCTGGGAGGTTATAACTGCGAAATACCGAAGCAGTGCTGTATAAAACGGGTTTACGGGCAAATTTACTATTTTTATCGGGTTTTTATCATAGAACCCGTTTAGGGATTTAGGTATTTCGTTTTCTTTAAGACTAAATACACTTTTCAGAGCCGTCTTGGCTAGCTCTCTTACTCATTCCTACTTTCAATTTTACGTTTTGTGCCCTAACCTCCATGGAAGCTTAAAGCCCTAGATCAATCTATTGGTGAAGGGTGTTGCTGTAAGGATTTTGAGGTTCAGTGCTTAATGTTTATTTTCTTTTATGGTTTTAATTCTTTCTCTATCAATTTCATCTCCGTAATTCTTGCTGCAAATTCGGTTTGTGTTTTGCTTAATTACTCAAACTCTCTGATTTGCTTATGTGATTCATTTTATGATTCAGTTTTGCTTAATCACTTAATCATGATTCTGTTTTGCAACTTTCATTATACAAACTATTTTATTGCTTGTTTAATTTAGTTTGGATAGGAATTTATAGAGTCTATGACGCTTGTTTATAGGATTGATAGAATTCAGTTATGATGTTAATTGTGATACTGGCGCTTGTTCACTATCACGATTGATTGAACACACTGTTTTGGCGCTTGCTTTTAAAACGGTGCGAATTCATATGAACTGATTAACGCTTATTTAGTTAGTTTATGATCAATCAAGAATTATCAAACCTTGCACGAATCTTTATTTTAAAACCGATGATAAATCCAAGAAGCGCACCTGAAACCAATGGATTGATTGTTTATCTTTAATTGATTTTCTTAATTTGTTACACATCAAACACTTTTCCTAAAAAAACCCCCCTTTTATTGTTTATTTTGGTTCTTGATTTTGGTAATTTCATTATTTAGAGGTCCTCGAGAGACGACCAAGATCTCTTACCTTGATACTATATTTACTCTTTTTAATTATTTTGACCCGCGTACGATCGCTGATCAGTCATATCCCGTATTCGGGCTTCTCTGTACTGTAAACTTAGCTAATCTGCGAATTGCTATATTAGTATATATATTACCCAATCTACTTACCAACAACCAATGGCCGATCCATACATGAAAATAATTTAGGCTTAATTACTGTTTTGGTCCCCCTATTATGACCAACTCACGATTTTGGTCCCCAAAGTTTTAATTTGACGATTTTGATCCCCCTATTTTCCCAATTTGATGAATTTGATCCCCCTCTTAATTTGGTCAAAATTAAGACTCAATTTTGACTGACTCATCCTACGTGGCAGTCCGCGTAGACTGCCACGTAGGCACACCCCCCCACCCCCCTCGTAGGCACACCCCCACCCCCCATCCACTCCCCTCGTAGGCACACCCCCCCCACCCACTCCCCTCGTAGGCACACCCCCCACCCACTCCTCACCGTCAGTCTCTCTCTCTCTCTCCTTTCTCTCTCACCCTTCATCATTTTTTCCAGCGTGGGTGAGGAATCGGAGTCGGAGCTGGAATCCATGAGAATGATTGGGAGATTGGGTGATGCTGCTCTGAGTTTCGGAAGCAGGGGAGTGGTAGTGAAGGCGAGGATGGGTTTGGAATCGGAGATCTGTTTGGCGATTTCGCAAGAGGTGTTGAGAGGGTTAGTGGTGGTGATGATGGCGCCGAGGGAGATGACGGCGAGGCATACGATGGGGAAGTAGATAGAATTGGGAGAGAGGAGGAGGACGACATGGCCTTTTCGGATGCCGGTGTCGGAGAGAGAGGATGCGACGAGGGGAGGGGGAGATGCGAAGAGAGAGAGAACGACGATGGGAGGGGGAGATGCGAAGAGAGTGAGAACGGCGAGGGGAGGGGGAGATGCAAGAGAGAACGGCGAGGGGGGAGGGGGAGATGCGAGAGAGAACGGCGAGGGGGGGGGGGGGGAGATGCGAGAGAGAACGGTGTTGGTGATGGTGGAGGTAACAGAGGTTGTGGGGGTGGATGCGTGATGGCGAAGTGAGGGTGAGGCTACGGTGGTGGCGTCGGTGAGATGGTGGTTCGCGAGGAGGGTGAGGCCACAGAGGGGAAGAGGAACGGTGGAGAGGTTCAGGAGGAAGAAGAAGGTGGGGGTGGGGGTGGGGGGTGCGCCTACGTGGCAGTCCATGTGGGCTGCCACGTAGGATAAGACGATAAGTCAGTCAAAATTGACTTTCAATTTTGACCAATTAAGAGGGGGACCTTGATTTTACAAATTGGGAAAATAGGGGGACCAAAATCGTCAAATTAAAACTTTGGGGACCAAAATCGTGAATTGGGGAAATAGGGGGACCAAAACTGTAATTAAGCCAATAATTTATTTACGTGTATTTAGTAAAAATATTTTTAATTTACCCACATAAAAAATAGGGCTTGCCTCCACATAAATTAATTATATTTTGAAATGTTTATACAAAATAATTAGAGATATAAGAGAGAATAATTGATACTAATTTTATTCTTTTGTTCTTCTAACTTTCATTGTTTCGGTCTCTTCTAACACTAAATAAACACTAAATAAGAGATATAGAGCTTAAGTATTTTGTTTTATTTTAAGAGTAGAGGAACAAAAAAAGTCTTCTACAAAAAATATAGACCTATTTGCTTCATAAAAAAGGAAAAGTGACAATTTGACTATTAAAAAAATCAAATACTAGTCAAACTAGTCTCTGAAGAGGACTAAAATGTCCCGACAATTATTTTAAAAGGACTAACTTAATTGGTATTTAAGGACCAAATTCATACTTTTCAATTTGACTATTAAAAAGTCTTTCTTTCATCATTTTTTTTACCAACGGGACTGCCAACATGAGTGCCAACGAGAGCGGCAACGAGAGTGTCAACGGCAGTACCGACTTTTATTAGACTTTTTCCAACCCAACTATTTTAAACAAATTAATTTTTTATTTATTTTTATAATTTACTTAAACTAATAAAATCAATCAATTTAACCACCACTAATTGTCAAAAAAAATATTGTCAAAAATACCCATACCTTTAACAAAATTTTTTAAAAAAATCCAAAAAACTAAATTATTAAATTCATATTATACTCAATAATTAAATAATCTAAAATTTATTAAATTCATATTATACTCAATAATCTAAAATTCCAATAGGAGTGCCAACGGGAGGGCCAATGAGGATGCAAACGGAAGGGTCAACGGGAATGTATATTTTACGTCTAATGTCCACATGATTATAGATCAATGTAATTCTGATTGTCAACGGGGGTGCATATTCCACTTTGAATTTCAAATCATACATTTTGGACATTGTTCACAACTTATCAATATCTTCCTATTTACTTTATGACTTCATGGCAATACACCGACCATACAGTATCAACCATGCGTATGCACGGGTAAAAAGCTAATTATAATTATAAATGCTTAATTATGTAATGTAATTGAGATGACCTGAGTGTCCCTGCCTATTAATTAAATTAACTGTTTCAGTGATATTGAGACACCGACCCCAAATTCGAATCTAGATGTCAGCTCAAACAATTTGGTATTTCCAACAAAAATTGAAGTGACACCGGTGTTCCTAGTACAATAATGTGGACCTTGAAACGGGCAAAGAGTGGCGAACAAATTCGAAAGAATTTACTGAATCTCATTCTTATCTGCAGCATATAAGGCTGGTTCATATATATCCATTGGCACGGCTCAAAATTATGCACAGATCTTGTCCAATCGCATTCACCGCTAAAGTCTACTAGTAGTAAAGCAAAGACTTGCCATTACCAACACGACGGGTACAAGTGGTAGATATTTGGGTCTCTTAATTATTTAGTCATGTGTTCGATCTCTGGCCAGTACGTATGAAATATTTGTTGAGAGAGGTCAACCCCTTAAATAAATCTCAGATACTTCGAAAGATTAGTCTCTACGGTTACCGTGTAGAATACCTTGATTAAAAAAAAACAAAGACTTGCCATTCTTAAAACAATTCACTACCGACACTCCGTAAGCATACCATGCATATTGCATATTGCATATTGGTCACGAGGAGAATCATTATTGCAGCTTTTAATATTTGGTTACAATTATTGGTTATGAACAGCAAATATCAATAAATTTTTTGTTGTGCCTATCAAAACAAAAATGTGTTGTCAAAAAAAAAACAGCAAATATCTTCAGTACCTGTGTAACAATAATACTATGGCACTACGAATTTCTGCTTATTTAAAACTAGTATAAGGAAATATTATTGAGACTGCAAGTCACAGACTGCCCAACAGCATTAACTTACGTGAGCCCACTTGCATGGCTAGATGCAGAGAAAAGTCCTGTCTCGTGGCCAGTCTACCGAAGTTGAACATTTTCTTTTTGAGAAGGACCAAAGTTGAACGTACTTTTTCTGTATGCCTGCTGCCAGCCTGCCACCATAGGGTAATAAAAATTTGTGGCAGAGTGCACCCCTTTTTTTTTGATAAGTATGCACCCCTTTGTTGCTCTCAATTTTTGTACACAATTGTTCTCCTCCTTGTACTTGCCATTCTTCTCATCCGCTATCCCCAAACTATTCAATCCAATTATTATAATTAACTGTATTGTGAAAAAAAAGTACCTAATTTGGTCCCTTCCCTTTACTTATCAAAAAAAGTTAGCTAATTTGGTAACTTTAGTTCCCTAACCTCCACGCCACACTACACGGCCTTACTCGGAGATTATAACCACGGCTATTCAAGGTAATTATTAAGGGTATTCATAATCGATCCAATTCATTTGAAACCGCAGCGGCCGAACCAAAAAACCACAAACTGAAAACGGCAAAAAATGAAATTTTGGATTGGATCGGTTTTGGTTCTCTCACATGAAACTGTTCTAATCTATATAAATTATTTAATTAATATTATAAATGTAATTACAATATTACCCACATTTTATGTTTTACTTACTTATTGTTTACATTTTATTTTGGTTACTTTGATGATGTCTTTTTGGCTATATATGTATTTTACAATTTTTTGTAATGATTTAGTTAATTATTTTTCTCAAACACACTTAACTACTTTGATGATGTATGGTCTTTTGATGTTATGAAAGATGTTATTTTTTATTTTGCATTGTAAGTAATTTTAGAGAATAAAAAACCGAAATCCAATCCAATCCAAACTGAAGTAAAATCGGATCTGATAGGATTTGATTTTCAAGCCAAACCAATTGGATGATAAGAATACAAAACCGCAAGGATTGGATGATTTTCCCCCCAAAACCAATCCAATCCAATCTGCGGACACCCCTAGTAATTATTACTACTCAGCTCCTAAAGTATGAGGAAAAATGGATCGACGAAAGCAAATTCAATTTGATCAAATACATACGTTTTCATCGACCCACTTTTACTTATATTTATTTATATTTAGAGGAAGAAAGTATCATTTAACTAGAATGAAGATTAGATCCGTCGCATCAACACAAACAAGTATCGTGGTGTCTCATTGAAAAAACCCACATTATCTCATTTATGCACCCAACCACCCTATCCTATATATCCACCACCCTCCATTCCCACTTGACAAACCGATTAATCTCCTTCTCAGAGATCCAGCTGTTCTCTCCTTCTATCTATCTACCATGAGAGGGAAAATATCACCCATTCTCTTGGTAGCTTTTGTGCTACTTTTTTCTAGTAACATCAAAGCAAAACACCTCAATTCCCAAAACCACATCGAAGTAGCACACTCAACATGCGAAGGAACACTCTACCCAGACCTATGTGTCTCAACACTCTCGACTTTCCCAGATCTAGCAACCAAAACTGTTCCACAAATGATATGTTCCCTTCTCAACCATACCATAGGCGAAGTCAAAGTCTCATCCTCAAACTGCAGTGGCCTACGAAGAACTATCCCAAATCTCAGCAAACTAGAACAAAGAGCACTCGATGATTGTCATAATTTATTCGACACAACCACCGAAGAGCTCAAAACCACCATCTCCGATCTCTCTCAAACTCCTACCATAGCCTCTCAGCCATATCATCAATGTCAAACTTTTCTGAGTGGTGCAATGACCAACGTGTACACGTGTCTCGATGGTTTTGCTTATAGTAAAGGGAATGTGAGAAAGAAAATAGAACAGAAGTTGCATAATATTTCCCGTCACGTTAGTAACTCACTTGCTATGCTTACCAAAGTGCCTGGAGCTAACAAGACTTCTAGTTCTAATTCTGAGGCTTTTCCAGAATATGGTGAAGTTAAAGATGGGTTTCCTTCGTGGATATCTCCTAAAGATAGAAAGTTACTACAAACTCCGGTGAGTCAAACTAAGTTCAATCTTGTTGTGGCAAAAGATGGTACTGGCCACTATAAAACTATCGGTGAAGCAATAGCTGCAGCTCCAAGCTCAAGCACAACTAGGCAAGTACCATGCATGTTTTTATGTGTTTTGTTTTGGCCTTTATGTGGCTTTCTTTTCTAGAGGTTCAAATCCGAGTGATGATATACTTTCGGCAATTAATTGTTCGTTGAACTAGGCATTACTGATGCTTTGTTCTAAAATTGTAATTGTAATGTTATTTTTGTGTGATTATTATTACAGGTTTTTGATACACATAAAAGCTGGGGCATACTTAGAGAATGTGGAGGTGACAAGGAAGAAGACAAATCTGATGTTAGTTGGAGATGGGATTGGAAAGACTGTTGTGAAGGCTAGCAGAAATAATGTGGACGGCTGGACCACTTTTCAATCTGCTACCTTTGGTGAGTTTAACTCAAACTTACTACTACTACTACTACAATTCTATCTCTTTAGTATAGTTGAGTTTGATATGCATTAATATTCTTAAAATTTTGTGTTAGAATCCTATGATCACTTAAAAATGTGAGATGATTTTTAGTTTAATTTGTCACGATTCGTTGCCCATTCTAAAATATCTCGTGAGCATCCATCCACTAGGCAAAAGGATTGGAAACTGGAAAGCGATTGATCTGTCGGTCTATGGGTCCATGAATATTAGTACTATACGTAATCCAAATATCAATTTGCAGCTGTATCCAAATTTCCCCTATCAATCAGGTCCAAGGAAGGACATGAATTGATTCATATATGCTATATTGTCTATATATATATTCCCCACCAAAGAAAATGATAGTGTAGAAAAGAAACAAAATATCGAGCACCGGTAAATAGATTTTTGTCAACCAGATATTTTTGACAGAAAAAGAAGAAAATAAGTATGCCTGTTTAACCAAATTAATATCAATATAAGGACAAAAAAAAGTAATATCAATACAACAACAAGTTGTCATAAAACTACTTAAAAATACAATTTATTTTAATGGAATTGATACAAACACTAAGAGGCACCGTTTCATTTAACTTTTTACACCATAACCAGGATCCAGAAAATTTTGTGAGTAGGGGCAACAAAATTGTCATTAATATTTTTTATATAAGAAAAATATTATAAATTTAAAAAGTATGTAATTTTGTAAAAATAAAAATAAAAAATAATCCCAAAAATTATGTGTTTTGTGTCCATTTATTTTTAAATGTTAGAAGAGAGGTCAAAATTAGAAGAATATAAAAAAGTGTATGGATTTATCATCTCTTTTATAACTTTCTACTCATACTTTAAAAAAAACTATTTAATGAGGACAACATTTAATTTTATGTGGGGGAAAATTAATTCTATTAGGCATACTTCAACTAAAACAAATTAGTTTGGTACGTCGGGCAATTGCCCCTAATGTATAACACTTGCATTTGTTCCCTCTTCATAACAACATATAAATCAAATAATACATTTGTATTTTTTAGCTTGTATTTTGTTAGGAAAGAAGTACTTACAATGAGATAAAAGAAATCAGTATTTTCCTTTAAAAAAATAAAAGGTAAAAATCCCATCAAAAAAATAAAAAAAAGAGCAAAATCACTAAGCACTAAGCACTTATTCTATCTTTTCTTTTTCAAAAGAAAGAGGCTTTACCTTTTGACTTGGGTAACAGAAAGGGTCCACGGATATATATTGCTCCAACCCATCTGAAGGGGAATTCTGCTTTAGATCTATATGCCCTACTCTTCCGACATTAGGCCCACTTTGATAATTACTTTTTTTAAGCTTTTGCTTTTTTAACTTTTTTTATTTATATTTTAAATTATGAATTAAAGTTAATTAGTTTTATCTCTTGGTTCAACAGTCCTTCAAATTTGAACATGTTATGATATTGTGAATTTCAGCAACGGTAGGAGACAATTTCATAGCAAAGGGTATAACCTTTGAGAACTCAGCCGGGGCAAGCAAACACCAAGCAGTGGCACTAAGGAGTGGCGCCGACCTTTCCGCCTTCTACCAATGCAGCTTTGTTGCTTACCAAGACACGCTCTATGTCCACTCCCTCCGTCAATTCTATCGCGAATGTGACGTTTATGGTACAGTAGACTTCATATTTGGCAACGCAGCAGTCGTCTTCCAAAACTGCAACTTATACGCACGTAAACCCGATCCGAAACAAAAGAACTTGTTCACCGCACAAGGTAGAGAAGACCCTAACCAAAATACTGGTATTTCAATTATAAACAGCAAGCTTGCAGCTGCTTCAGATTTAATACCTGTTAAATCAACATTCAAGACTTACTTGGGTCGTCCTTGGAAACAATATTCAAGAACAGTTTATATTAATTCTTTCATAGATGATTTAGTTGACCCAGCTGGATGGTTAGAATGGGATGGCACATTTGCATTGGATACATTATATTATGGAGAGTACAATAATAGAGGTCCTGGTTCTAATACAGGTGGCAGGGTTAAGTGGAAAGGTTATAGGGTTATTACTAGTGCTACTGAGGCAAGTAAGTTCACTGTTAGAAATTTCATTCAAGGGAATGAATGGTTGAGCCCCACCGGTATTCCTTTCTTCAATGATTTGAGTTGAAGTGTCTCTTATTAGCTTAACCAATAGATTATTGGTGTCTCTATGTTATTATGTATTAAAATCATAAGTTTCATGTGTATTGTTGAAATGGACAACAAGTTGTGCATTTGTTCTTTGCCACGTCATAAAGCAATAAGTAATGAAAATAAGAAATTGTTCAATTATTCCTAATATTATTCTCTCCATTCCTTTTAATTGTCGATTTTTAAGATAAATATATTTTGTCATTTATATACAGTTGTGATAATTTAAGGTTACATTTTATCAACTACTAGACATCTTGCCCTTTTTATGCTCATTTCTCGTAATAAACTTATCTTAAGGATAACAAACATCAAACAACTGATAGAATAAATATCAAAATGCCTTCCAGGTCCAGGTTCAGATGATAGATAACTTGTACTAGTCAAACATATTAACAAGTTTAACTAACATTTTTGACATCAACAATTAGTACTAAGCATTTCTGATATAATCAAAGTTTACATAGACAAGCTTTCATAAAACTCCTAAGGATCGGCAGAACATGTTACCACACAAGCAGACTTTTATATACATAAGACTCTTATTGTCTGCTTTCACTCAATCCTTATAGCTGCCGAGACGCCAGCTTGTTAATTTGCATCATCCTTTGCTAGTGGAACATCATTTGCCTGGAAACAAGTTGTAAAGCACAGATTTGAGATCAATGCAAGTAATAACTCCCATTTCTTTCTATTAAACTTGATGCTATAAATTTAAAAGGCAAAGAGGATAGAGATGGTAAAGTTTATAATCCTCAATCACGCATCCCAACAAGGGAGACAATGAAGCGCAATGCAGTTGGTAAGACGTTTCTCCTACGCCCAAATAGTTTTGAGTTCGAGTCATATAAGAGGAGTGGGGACACTATTGATCCCCTTAAAAAAACATCCCAACAAGTGAACAAATGTAATATAACTTACCAAATCGCGAAACTTAAGAATGTAGAACATCTCAAGATATCGACGAGTTTCACGCCTCTCTAGCTTGGAAACATATTTCCAGAAACTATAAACTCCCGCCAAGGTCATCAGCCTTTCAGAATAGATCTTCCAAGTATACCTGTTTATTGTTTACTTAACTTTTTAGTGTCACATAATTAAAAAAAGCAACCAACTTTTACCAAAAAGCACTTACCTTTCATAAATTCTTTGAAGACCACCATCAGATATTTTATTCCAATGACTTGGGTCCTCCTTACATCGTTGGAAAAATTCAACCAATAACGCTGAAACTTGGTCAGGATGATAAGGATCAATATGGAATCCTGAAACACCATGCTCAATGATCTCAGCAGGACCACCATGACAAGTAGCAAATGTAGGAAGCCCAGAAGTCATGGCCTCCACAACTGTAAGTCCAAAAGCTTCGTAGAAAGCCGGCTGCAGCAAAAAAACAAAGAGTTACAAATGACGCACAAGCGGTTAATCGAACGGTAAAGAGAGATAAGTATAATACCTGAACGAAAGCACCTTTTGTATCGGCTATGTACCGATACAGCTCCCCATTACGTGCTCTATTTGTTTGGGCAGTAATCCACCGAAACTCGCCATTCAGATTATATGTTTTCATGAGATCATGCATCTTCTCAATTTCAGTAATTTCTTCTCTGTCGCTCGACTTCTTTACATCAATATAACCAGCTACTACAACAAGGTTGACCAGTTCCCTCAATTTGCTGTTCTTGGCATAGCTTTCCACCAAACCAGTTATGTTTTTAACTCTGTCTAGCCTTGCCATGGAGAAAATTATGGGCTTTGACCGGTCTGCCAGTGAACCACTGCTACATAGAGGCAAAGATAAATGGCCTGTTTGTTTCCACGTTCATGACCTTTCAAACGTACGAAAGAGTGTACAATACAACTAGTAGAACCTGTCTAAACTCACATTTAAGAGTACTCCAACGTGGAAACAAACACGCAAAAACTCACTATATGTCGTATTCACAAAATCATCTACGACAAATATGACATGCATCTAACCAGTTCTTAAACAGTTTTAGATATTCTGTTTCTTCTGATAAATAAACATACCAATGTCTGAGTGCGATTTTAAACAAGTCAATGGTTTGGTACTAAAGGACAAATAATGACTTTAAAGCAGTGTTATTAAACCCGAAACGGTCACTGACCCAGGCAATGAGTGGGTCACTGGTTGAACCGGTGACTCGCTAGTTGAATTGCATGACCCAGTCACAATTAAAAACGACGTCGATTTGAAGTAGAAAATAAAAAAATGAAAAAAAAAATGCTCGAACCCGCCGGGTCACTAGTTTAATCCCCGGTCCAACTAAGTCAAACCACATGAACGGCTGGGTCAAACGGAGTCATACTAGATGTCCGGTCCGGTTACTCACCTAGACCGGTCATACCGCCCGGTTCCTGGTTGGACCGGTCAGCCCGCCCGGTCTAGGTTTAATAACACTGCTTGAAAGTGGAAGGTAATGGACCATACTTTTTTAGTATGATGGATATCAGAGGACATTAAGACCCTCTAAACCATAGAATTATCAAATTAACCATAAGATCAACTACTTATAGAGCTATAAATAAACCCAGATTAAAAAGTTATGCAACTGCAATAGACTTACATGTACTCCTCGGTCTGCTCGGTATCATATAATAGCTTTTCAAGTGAACCATGCAAGGCTGAGAGCCTTTTCTGCTTTTCAGAGTAGGGAAAATATATTGCCATATCTGCTCCAGGAGATACAATATTGAACTTGGGATCAAAAACATCAATGCCATGGACAACCCTATATAGTCCAGGAAGAGTAAAAGCGGTGTGGCTCTCATATTGGCCAATAGTATTCTTCCTGGAAGCCAACATAAGTCAAGAAAATGAAATGAGTAACATTATTATAAAAGAAAATTACATATATTTATCATGAGAAAATTACTTACGATCCAGCAATCTCTTGGTATGTACTGGTGATGATAAAATCAGCATTATTCATGGCTATTAGGTCAGCAGTGAACTGACATGAAAAATGGTACTTATCCTCAAATTTCTTCCAATATATATCTGAATCTGGATATTTTGTCTTCTCCAGTGCGTGTGCAATTGTGCACTACACATGTGAACACATTCAACTCTATTACGTTGCAGTCTCAGTAGACGATAACACAAGCTATCAAATTTCGCATGGAAATATAATATGGCATAGAAGAGGGGGCAAGAACCTGTGTAACTCCCATTTTATAAGCCAATAGAGACGCAACAAGATTCCCATCACTGTAGTTTCCAATGATGAAATCAGGATAACCTTGTAACTCAGCAGCAATTTCACTAGCAACATCCTGTTGAAGTACGTGACCATCAATAATAGTTGGAAAGGTTAGCTTATTAGAACTCTTAATACGCTGCAACTAAGCTATGAAGCCATTTGATTCCTAATAACGGGTTGTGCTCGGGTTAGTACTTCAAGCTATAAATGTTAATATGGTTTACCTCTGCAAAAGTTTCCAGATAAGGCCATACATCAAACCTTGAGATCCATTTACAGAGAATTCCTTTCTCTGATCTGAATGGAACACGCAAAATATGTGTGTAGTCAGTACCACTGACTCTTTCTAGTCGCTGGTTGCATGTTGTCCCCTTTGCATCGGGTATTAACCTCGTAACCTTCAAACCAACAGAGAAATTTTAATTTTATTTCAACTGAATAAAAAATAAAAACAACCAACAATAATGCAACCTTGTCAAATAAGAAGAACCTGACTCGAGAAATTACACTTACAATCAGAATTCTAGGTTTGAAATCAAGTCCTTGTTTCTGGATTCGAAGGAGCATCTCATTCTCAAGGGCACGCACTTGATCAAGTATATAAACAACTTGCCCACCAGTGTCAGGCAAACCGAGGACATTGGCTTGCCCAAAGTAGCCATGAGGAGATAATATAACAACATTGAACACCATAGGCACTCTCCCAAGAAAAGTCTCTAGTGTAGAAGGATCAGGAGCCTGAAGAATATCCAATAGCAGATGCATCATTTCTAACACCCGCGCAGCAGTGTCGCCCCAACCTCTCTCAAATCCCATTTCTTGTAATCTACATTAAGAAAAGAGTCATAGGAAACAATTTCAATCAATTCTACTACAAAATACTCATACCATTCTTACTGCACATAAAGATATTTAAAACCCTTCATAGAACATAAGCTTACGCATATTCAAACTCGGAATAAGGTGTATCAGGCGCAAGCTTAGAAAGGCGATCCTCGGCCTTGGACAAAGCAGCCTGAAGTTTGGAAATGCTTTGTATTCTTTCATTTAACATCAGTGCCTGTAACATTATAATGGGGAGGGGGGATTCAGAGTGAAGTTACATTTTTGAATCTATAATCACTTCATTAAAAGTGAAAAATGTGTTACACGGCAAACTTACATGGCCTTTATATGTGTGAGCACGGAGGAAATCAACCAAGGGTTCCAAGGACTCTTTGTTATGAAACATAATTGAGGAAAGGTGGCGATTGAGAAATTGGACACCATTACCAATGGATGATGAGCGATTTGGACGAGGAAATGATGCATTAAATGGCTCAAAATCAAGCTCCAATACAAAATTATCATTAATCCTACAACACAATATAAAACAAAGAACCATTACAATAGTGACTGGGTTAATTTATTATCATAAAAGCTAAGCAGTAGATTTCTTACTTTCCATCTACAAGTTCTTCTTTGAATCTGAGATATTCAGCAACGCTCAACTGCTCTACATTGAGTTCAAAGACATTAACACGTACATATTCCCAAACACCAGGTCTTGGACGAACTGCTATTGCCACAAAAGGAGGCAAAACTATGGCTTCCTGTCACAAAAATAATGCCACACATTTTCATATGATATTAACTCCAAATCAAGGTCCTAAAATATTTCAAGAACGTAAGACTCATAAACTTTGAAGCATGGACTATCAATTTTGTTTTTAAAAGGTGAATAGATAAATCTTAATTCTCAATTTAAACTTTTGACATATCATATATGTGTTTGTGTTTGTTAATTTAGTTATCTTTATAATTATTTATATATATGGGGTGTCTCAGTGTCCAAGAGTCTATGCTTCATAGATTGTAAATATCATAAATAATTTTTATCAAAAAAATCATAATAAATGTCATAAATAACCTATTTGGTTTCAATGATTATTTGTTTGATATACTAATTGATGAGAGGGCAACTGAACTGACCTGTGCAGACTTGATGATTTCGCCAAAGGGACCATTTTTAAGATCATGTGTTACATGATCCTCACTAAAGATATTTTCAAGCTCGTCAATCAAACTATGGGGTTGCAAAATCCCTTTCCCCTGAGCCACATACCTTCAACAAAAAAAAAACAGAGTCGACGAAAGTCATCATAATAGTAAATCAGAGACATGATAGAATATGAAAAGCAATATTAGTAACTAAAAGCAGGGGTTAATGATGAAGAAGAAAAACCTAGAGAGGAGAGAAGTGAGTTCGTTACGGTGAGCAGAGAGAGTATCTTCAACTCGGTCTCTGATACTGGGACTTCTACCAAACTTAGACATGACGAACGATCACTGGGTCTCTGTGTGTGGGTGAGTGTGTGATTGAATGTTCTTCTTTGCTTGCTCTTCTTGGATACGGAACTGACTGGGAAGTTAGAAGGAAAATGGAATGTTGAGTTTGGATAAAGCCAAAGAGTTGGAGAGAGTGGTGATTGCAACGTGTCGCGTTGAGCAGAGCACTGGAGCAGAGTTTTTTAGTCAGAGAAAAAGCGACAAGGTGGTGTACGTGGTGATCCTTCATTAGTTTGTTTTGTTCCATAATATTGTCGTTTTTGCTATTGGTTTAATAAAAAAATTAAAATTAAAATTAAAATTATATTTATATCATTGTATTTTTATTTTTTGGGTAAATAAATTATTTAATAAATCTACTATAAATTATAAAACGATTATATTTATCATAACCAGTAAATATTTGTTATTTTAAGTAAAAATTAAAAAAAACAAAAATTGACTAGAGATTATTAAATAATATTTTTTTTTCAACTTATTAACACTGGTGTCAATCTTATAAAATGCACCATATCTTAAAAATGGTCCTCATCAATTAACACTGCCGACATTATGTAAAGCTTTCGAACAGCAAAGATTTAGTTTTGTGATAACATTGTCGACCGCAGAAGAATTGTATTCATTTATGTTGGTATGAGTTACACAATATCTTAAAAAGAAAATAGTTTGTCTACTCATGAAAACAAATATGAATTAAAATAGCTTGTCTATTAATGAGAAAGAAATTGGATTGTAAATTAAAAAGTACATAACCTTTTGTACGTAGTTTGTAAAACACATTTTCTAGCTAGCTTTATTATCTAGCTACCTTGATCGGCAATGCCTCCTCAACTCAGCCCGAGGAACCAAAATCTCATAGTTGGATCTGCTATGAGACCGATCCCAGAACCCGTCTCGCAACAGGTCCCACCACAAGGCACCCCAGAAGGGCATGTAGAAGACTTTCCAAATTCATCCCAAGCCCGGAACCCAGATGGGGCTATGGTAACTGGGAGCTCGGGGAGAAATCGTCCCCCCCTCCTTCTCAAGCAATCTTGGTTCCCGTCGATGTTGTTCAACAGCTCGTCCATCTTTTGAACCATCAAACGCAACAACAGAGTTACCGATTTACCGAGCTCAAAGCCGAGGTTGCTGAGCTTAAGGATAGACATATCCCGGATCAGATCTCACCTCAGCATAATCCTCCAAAGAGAAATAACCCCGCGCGAAGGCAACACTGATCTCCCGCTCGAAGAAGGCATTATCATCCATCTCCACCCCGCCGACCGAGGGGGAATGGATCCCATTCTCCCCCCATTCGGGTTGAAGACGAAGACAACTCTGTTTATTCATCCCAAGTGTCGCGAGTGAAAGGGTTTCAGCGAAGAGGATTTTGAGGGTTCTGAAAGTTGAAGATTCAGTGATTTCAGCGAAAGGGTTTCAGCGATTTCAGCGAATGGGTTCTGAAAGTTGAAGATTCTGAAAGTTGAAGATTCAGCAAGTTCAGTGATTTCAGCGATTTCAGTTGAAGCTTCTGAGAATTGAGTGAGGAAAACGCGAAAGTGGAGAGGGAAAGTGAAGAGGGAAACGCGAAAGTGAAGAGGGAAAGGGTTTCAAAGTTTTTTTTTGACAAAAAAGGTTTCTGAGAGTTGAGAAGAGGGAACACGAAAGTGAAGAGGGAAAGTGAAGTTTCAGCAATTTTTTGGGTTACATTTTACAAGTAGTGGGGGTTTTTTCTTGACAATTTGTGGGGGTTTTAAACCTCCTCAAATTGAAACAAAATTTTTAACTAATCCCACGGAAGATTCCTTTTTCACTGATGAACGGAGGGGGTTTTTAAAACCTCCACAAAAAACCCCCGCTATTTGATCAGTTTTTTGTAGTGTCAAGACTAACTGCTTACTACCATCTTTTGTTCTAGTGATAGTTGTCTGATGTGCCGGTCTAGTGTAGGGTCCACTCCTACTATGAGACTTTTTATTAGGACTCATATTTCACCATTAAAAAGAATGGCTCAACACCCATAAGGCGTAAGAAATATCACATAATGTGAATATCTTATGAATGATACAAACAAAGAATAGCCCACTCAAAGGCTAAGTCTGATACTCTACCCAAATATATACCTGGTTAGCATTCGATCTGGATCTAACTCGACTCAGTCAGTGTGACCCTAACTCACAGTCCGATATGAATCGAACTGCTCTGATACCACTAAATGAGACGACCCTCGTCCTCATCATAGTAACCCTTTACACTTAGTCTCATAATCTCAAAGACGGTTAAATTTAAAACTTTTCATAATTATATAACTGAACATATCTCCCATAAATAAAGACATAATTTTAAAAGTTTTACAAAATATGTGGCAATCTAAAGTCACTCAAACATATATCAGAGTAAAACAAAACAGCGGAACATAAAATAAAGCCAGCAAAATAACTAATGGAACGAGACTCAAAAGACTGACACACTGGCTAAACCACACCCAGGGTCTCTTAACTGAGACACCTGACTTCTTCATCATATTACACTGGTATTCTCAGTGCTTTCAACGTTCATAGTGGATCCCTCTGCTACAAGTGGCTCTTCAATTGGATCTAAATGATACAACAAATATACAAAAGAAAAATATGTAGGGCTAAGATACAAGCAAGTCAGAAAAATGGGAATATAAGGTAAAGCTCAATTTAAACATGTCACAAGCACATCAAATCAATTATTTCTTATCTTCTATTCTTTATTAATATCTTATTTTCCAAGTTCTATCTATGAGTATGTTTCAATACTAAATGCTGACTCTGGCCATATCCTTATGCCACTAACGTCCCTACTATGCTTCGGCGACGCCACCCGACTGTCACAATGGAGTCCGAGTGTAATAAGTCGTTCCTGCCAAAAAATGATCAGAGTAATCTAAACCTAACATTACTCCATCCGGCCGATAAATATAGATATGTCCTACTAAGGACCAGGCCCGGTACTTAACCTCGTGTGTCCCATACCACACGACTGTGGACTTACAACACATGCAGTCTATATGATTTTGTTTGCTTACATCTTAACCTGTATGCCTTACTCATTTTGTTGATCAGTACCTTGTACTATCTCTTGCACAACAGTTAAATATTCATTCCACTTTATATCTTTATAGTCTTAATTCACTTTCCACACTTAAATTCTTTATGTACATCCTAAGTTTATTTTCTTCATAATTTGAGTCTTGTCATTTTTTTACAAAATCATGCTTTCAATATAGACAAATAAATAAATAAGGCATTTAAGTAATTCAACAAATAATCATATAAGACATGGGAATATTTTACGGCACTTAAACTAATCAAACAAGTCAAAAGGCAACACAATTAATCTCACTAGAAATATCTCAATCAATCACACAAACATTCAAATAACAATATCAAATTTTCCTATGCCTTAACCGGTCTTTGACGGCCTAAACTTCACTTAACTTCAACTCCGAGGAGTAGTCAAATGATCTTTAGGTATCGCTGACTCTTTAACTCTAGTAGACCTTGGGTCACTCTACACATATTTAAATTAAAACTTTACGCTAACCGTCCCGATGAATACGGTACATTGCCCCCACCTGAAAAATAGCACGAATGCAATACTCCCTCGATAACTTCGACATGTGCTCGAACACTAACACAAAGCTACGAACACGTCGACGGTATGATCGGATTAGGCTCTTTAGAGGTTTGGGTGGGTTTAAAAAGAAAGAGAAATGGTGTAAGGTGTATTATGCTGGTCGATGGCTTTGAATGAATTGATATCAAAGAGCCATGGGAGAAAAACACATGATATCAGAGAGGCATATTAAAAATAAAAGCACTCAAAGCCAGCAACGAGAGAAAATGGAGAGAAAGAGTTGCTACTTGTATTCCTATAAATTGAATGAATGACACATCTCATGGGTGGATGGCCTTTTATAGGCATGAAGTATTACTATTTAGTTAAGGCAAGTGTTTGGTGATGAAAAAAATGGCAGTGGCCGGTACAACAAAGGTATGGAGAAGAAAAAAGAGAAACGTATGGTAATGAGAGAATGGAGAGGAAGAGGTTTCATTTACTCTCACAACAGGTACACATGCATGGCTATTTATAGCCTAAACTAGTCGAAGACCCGTGCATCCGCACGGGGTTAGTCGTGTTGTGTTTGTATTCAACTGAAGTTGTAAATTTTCAAATTGTAAGTATTTTAAAAATGTGAATGTTGATGCAATAGATAAGTTTCAGAGAATATGATTATAGTCTTAAAAACATAAAATTTCCTGCTCTATACGCATTCAGTCAAATATTACATCCCCGAGTTAATGTGAAGTCAAATTAAAAGTACAATTCAACAAAATTGGGAAGTAATATTACAAAATCAACAAAGTTAGCATCAAGTAAGTAGCAAAAATGAAGCCCAATTGCAAAATGTTTGCTTCTGATCTCCAGAAAAAATCTTCATCAGAAAGTCAATCCTTGCAATCTAATAATATTATATATTAAAAATTCTATTAGCCAAAACCAATTGGTAATGATAGATTATAGTCATAATATACTTACAATGGTTATAGATTTTGGAAGACCTCCTTGAAGACAACATTTGTAGTTGATGTAAGTGGTTGCTTTTGGCCATCATGAATAAGGACTTTCAATCCTTCTTTGCTTTGAACCCATGAAATTGCTACATATAATTGACCGTGGCTAAAAACAGCTCTAGGCAAGTATAATCCAACATTTTGTAATGATTGCCCTTGAGACTTGTTAATAGTCATAACATAACATACAACAATAGGAAATTGTCTCCTCATTAATTTAAAAGGCCATGGTGATTGTGAAGGAGACATTTTCATTCTTGGGATATATATAATATTTCCTATGTTTTTCCCCGACATGATCTTAGACTGTATGACATGAGTTGCAAGTCTTGTGACAATCAATCTAGTTCCATTGCTCAATCCTTCAGATTGGTCTAGATTCCTAAGAAGCATGATGGGAGTCCCTATCTTCAATCTAATTCTATGATTTGGAAGCCCAGATGTTCTCAAAGAATTTAAGAATTCGGGAGTCAACATTTGGTATGCTTCACTTTCATAAGCTTCTGAATCATCAATTGAATCAGAACTTAAATACCCTCTTTCTTCACCTAGTTGTCAATATATTGTAAAATGAATGATCAACTATGAAATCTTAAGACTATCAATAGTTCATTGAAAGTAAAGAAAGTAGTTAATAATTCATAAATATAGTTAACTAACCTGGAAATAACTTCAATATGTATTCATTTATTTCATCCACAATCTCAATGGTAGATGCTAAAATTGCCCTTGATTTCAAAAAATCTTCATTTTTGTACTCTTCTATCAAATTTGGATAGATTGTCTTCACAATGGCCTCAATAGGATCTACAAAGTCAGTAATTAGAAGTTCCTTTGGTATGTCAATCTCAGCATATCCATCATTTGGTTCATTTATCTTGCCGTCTCCCACATCGAGGATCCATTGACTAAACTTTCGGAGATCCTCTGAATTACTATTGTTCAACCCATTTTGCAACCGCATATTTTTAGTGAGAGTCAATACTTCGCAACGATCCCAAATATATGAAGAATTTAGTGAAGCATGAACAATATCAGAACGACTTCCTCTAGGGACCACAGGCAAAATCTGTCTAAAGTCACCTCCAAAGATAACTATCTTCCCTCCAAAAAGAGAAGAATCATCATCTTTTAGACCCATCATATCTCGCATGGTCCTATCAAGTGCTTCAAAACAATGCTTGTGAGTCATAGGAGCTTCATCCCAAATGATTAACTTTGTAGCTTTCAATAGTTCTGCAAGTTCACTTCCTTGGTGAATATTGCATGTGGAGTTCTCCATAGCAGGGACAGGTATTTTAAACTTTGAGTGAGCTGTTTTTCCTCCAGGCTACAATAAAGATGCAATACCACTGGATGCTACAGTTAGTACAATATGGCCTTTCGAACGTAATGCAGTAGCCAAAGTATTCCACATGAAGGTCTTTCCAGTGCGTCCGTAACCATATAGAAAGAATACAATGGCTAAATAAAATAGTTATAGATCTGTTTAGGGACAGCTTATTGTCTTAGTGAGTTTGTATTTTAGTAGTTATTATTATTATTATTATTATTATAGTTAAATAAAATAGCCTTGGGTACCTCTATTTTGAGGATAGAGCTGTCCTTGTGCTTGTGGAGCATTAAATGCGGTTGTGTCTTTGATAGTGTGAGGTCGCTATCCATCAATTTTATATGCCTGCTTGGTTCCTAACCATGTAAAGATGTAACTGAATAAATGATATTAGTTCATACTATTGTTGAGTAAGTCAAGAAGTGGCAAATTCTGTACCTGGTTTATTTACAACAACGTTAGTTCACATGTGTCCATCATTAAAGTAACATCTGTCAGGGGTGTGGAGGGAGAGGTTGTATACTATTGATTTGTAGTTAAATCAAGTATCCATAGGGTCTGCAATGGGTTAAATTTTTTGAAGATATCTTCCTAGTATAAAGTAAAAGGTGATTGACCTGTACTTGTGATTTGTGGGCATTAAATGCTCATGCTTCTCCAACCTACATGAATGGTTAACCGTGTAAGTAACCAAATAGATTTAGTTCAATTTGTTTGTGAGAAAGGCAATATAATTCGATTTGTTTGATAAAGTTAGACAAAATCTTTTAGAAAGGCAAACACCTTGAGGCAATAATGTAAGTAACAATAATGCTTTAGTTCAAAACTTATCAGATAAAGGGCTGGTAGATGCTGCAATAGGACTGATAGCTACTGCAATAGCTTCTGCAGTAGCAGTGATTACAAAATGGCTTCTGCAATAGGACTGATATCGGTTGTTTGGTTTTAAAAAATGAAGGTCATCTTGAAATGGCTTATTACAAATCAATTTCACTATAATTATGCTTTCCAAGATATAATTTCAGATTGATATTATGTTGTTGCTCTAAATAAACTGAAGGTTGCATGCATAGAATGGCTTATACCAAATTGAGCAATTATGCTGTCCATTATGCTTTTGGTATAATTGGTTTGCTAGTTCTAATTTACAGGTCATAGCTACCATATGCTTCCAACTTATCAAATTGATCTAGTAAGTGAGATAGTGTAATTGAATCAATATAGTAACTGAGATATTGGTTTGAATAGAGGAATGGAAAATGTAATTTATTTGCTGGAGCAGTGCTGAGTTCTTGCTGAATGTTAAATAGCAGCATCCTTATTATTTTGTGTTGGAAGTATTTGTATAAAAATTTAGAATAAGTTTGAGTGTAGACCTGCAAATTCAACTTTATTATATGAATTATTGCTCCCTTCATTCATATAATGTAAAGATACTATAGTAATGTTGAAATAGCTGTTGAGAGTGCAAAGAAAATCAGATTTATCCAAATGGTATACAATATTGATTGCTGGATGATTTAACTTTAGCAATTCAATGGAGAGAAAATCAGATTTATCCATTTATGCAATAGTGAGATGATGGCAGTTGCATGTGGGATTTGTTCCTGTTTTGGCCTTTATTTAATTACTATTCAATTTGACATTGCCTCTACATGAGATATTGTAGCAGGTCAGTCAATGACAATTATATAAAGGGAGATCAATATTGATAGTCAGATACATACCATAAATGAGATTTAGTCACAAAATAAAGGTAATCCTTTGTCATATTACTTAATAAAGGTTGCATAAAGTTGTGACATATTCATAGTGACATTCAAAAGCTAAGTAAGTTTGTGGAATCCAAGAGATAGAATTAGAGTTGTAACATACAAAACACAAAATGGTCAACTGAATGTTTGTGACATTCAAAAGACAAAATTAGGCAGGTGTTAAACCCCCTATTTAGCTCTTTAGTAGTAGAAGAAACAGCTTCATTCTGTTTTAATGAATTTTTTGACCTTTGTAGATGAGCATTGTTCAAGGGCCCAATTCTGAGTTGTAGTGGCCATTGGTTCCTTTTCTGCCGACTTCCTCTTTGCAGGAGTAATAGAGCTACCCAAATTTGGATCATGTTCAGCTATTCCAGACAAAGAATGCTGAAAAAAGTAGGAAAAATTGTTACGGAGGGTGGAGGATGTCAATAAAGTAAGTATATTGTCATGCAAGTTAACAATGCTTACAGTATCAAAGTGAAGTTCTTCAAGAGCCCTTCCAATTGGTGAGCCTTCAATCAGTTTGGAAGAATGCTAAATAATTCATGTTTTAAGCAATTGATCAGTTGGAACATTGTAAGTATAACATCGAAGAATGAAAACGTAAGATTGGAAATTTACCTCATCAGGTTCCATTTTTTCAAGAATTGCTTTGATTGTTTTGTCATCCTCTTTGACCTCATAAACATTGCATGAACCGAACCTAGGTTGAATCTTAACTTTTGCTGCTATATATCTGCCCAAAACGCAGTCTAGAAGTTCTGGGTAGACCCTATCATCATCCTCTCCATCCCTAAGATATGAAAAATCAAGTAATTGTTAGTTTCAGCAGCCATATACTCCTAAAATAAATATTAAAATTAGACAATAAATTGAGAATTTAGTTTTAAAATAAAAACAACCGAAATGGACATGCCTGAATCATTCGTTGCTTGAGTTGACCTGCCGTTTGACCAACCATATGAAAGACTTCGTTATCCCAAAAGGTAAATTTTCCGACATCTTTTCCATGTGCAACTTCCACTTCCAGTTTATACCTAAAAGATATTGATAAAGATAGAGTAAATATTGACATTGTGAAGATGAATATAAGGCAAGAAGAAAGACTCATTATGAACTCAGAATCACCTTAGTATATAAACCTGACTTTCGGATCCACAATCACATTTCCATATACCATCCTTGAAGACAACCTTTCTCATACATTTAGCTTTAGTGCATCAAGGGTAACTCCAACCATAATTGGTGAGGATGAACCTTCTAGTTTCAGCAATGGTTAGACAAAAGATTGCCTAGATGTGACAAAACGATAAATAATGAGATAGTGAGTTATAGGATGATATAAAAAGAATGAAACAATGTATCTTGTATGATGTACAACCTCTAATACAATTGATTTGAGCAATTGTCTTGATAGGAGCATTGAAAAATCTGTCTTCTTGACTGAATTGACTTCCTCTAGTTGATTGAGTCATAAGTTGTGAAGATGATTGAGGCAACAATTCCAAAGGAAAACTACAATATTGGACATGTAAATGTTAAAAAGGAATGGCATGGTAATAGTTGAAATGTTGTGTTAGAGAATTTGATGTCTGTCATTGTAAGTGGATGTACGAACCCTTTTAGGAATTGTTGCATTTGTGGAATATTTTCATTGATCAACAACTTTGACCCACACCAGGAATTAGAGACTGAATTGGGGAAGTTATCTAAGTTAAGAGAAACAGGTAGTTAGTTGTGTTGCACTTGAAAGAAAAGTATGCATGAAAAACATCACTCAAAATTATCCCATGTGACAAAGTAAACATGTAGTTGTTATAATTGAGTGCAAGAAAGACATGATATTAAGATCACACCTGTTTTCACAATTCTTGCATGTGTTAAGATTATGATGAAACATAGTACATCAAATGACAAATGTGCATATATAGAATACAGACATTACAAAAATAGGTAAATCAAGGTTTTACCTTAAATCTTTCAAAGAGATAACCACCTTTGGATGTTCACCAGTTTCTTTGACATGCACCACTTCATTTAGTGCTCCAATTATATCTAAAAAAGTTGTTAGTTTTATAAGAGGTAAGCTAGAATGAATTGTAGAACGAACTTAGGATTATCCATCTCTTGTAAATTAATCACCTAGTAATACATCAGGACGACACATCCCAGTATGGATTTCAGCATAGTCTTTGAAATCAAAAGCAGATTGTGGTATATCGTTCAGTGCAACTGGTCTAAGACTTGTAGCCCAACTGACTACCATTTTGTAAGGATGATCACATGCTTTGAATTGTAAATCATTGAGATGAACATCAAAATTTTCCATTTTATAAGTTTCTCCCTCTTTACAATTTGCGTTCCATGTATTGAAATGTATTTTTGGAACTATCACTTGAATTTTGTCGCCCTACGAAGTGCTAGGAAAATGCGTTGTAAGTTATATTAAAGTAAGAGATAAGAATGTAAACAAACAAAATGAACATAAAGTTACATAAAAGCAGAAGGTAATGTACATTTGCATCCATAATGACGAATTCAATGTGAGGTTGGTTAGTCCTGCTAGTCATAACCCAGAGATCTGTCACTCTTACAGCGAGCTTCCATGTTGGTTTGTTTGCATTGATGTCCCTCACAGTATCAAAACTTCTGGCCATGAGTCCTAATGCAAAGGCAAAAAGATGATCTGTTATGAATCAAAGTGCAAATAAGTTTTGTGATGCTAACAATCTATTAGTTACAGTAACATCGCTATCATTTATCAATAAAAAAGCTGGTGAGTTTGATACCATTTCACTGATTTTGAAGGGATTTAAAATGACATAACTGTATCATTTATCAACAACATGTGTGAGCAAAATGCTTTCCAAGATATAATTTCAGATTGATATTTTGGTAGGTTCCCATTTCTGTTAATTTTAGTATTATGTGGTCTGTCCTGAAAACTATAAAAACATTGTCTATTCATCTGTTTTCATTTAATGCAATGATTTTCATTTAAGGTTGCATAATATATTAATAAATGCATGAACATTGTATATTGAAGAGCAATGCAGTCAATGCATATATTTTCAAGAGATGAAACAAACTCTTCTTCCTGTCATGGCAGTCTAAATTATTATGAAAAGGCAGCAGGAAATGCTATGTCAACAGAGTAATATGTAGAACCAATATTAAGCTGACTATTTCAGTTATGTGGTTCTTCATTTTCAGATAGGTTCCTATTGTTCAGTTATTACTCCTCTTCATTTTCACAGATATATTTATGTCATTAAACTGACATTATAAAGACAGAGAAATAACACAAATACATGTTATACAGTGCTTCAATATAAGGTTCCAATCAACAAAAATGAGATGAAGAGTATTACTTAAAATGATGCTGGGAAAGCAGTGAAAGTTGGTTTCCTTGCTGGTTCGAGTTTCCTTGCTGGTTCAGGTTTCCTTTCGTAGGGAATGGGTTCAAGCTGAATGTGTAATAATCAAGAGAAATAAGTTAGTAAATCAAGAGGAGAGCATAACATTTTATGTTCCAGTCGTATAGATCTAAAAAATAAAATAGTAAATCAAGAGAAATAACACAAATACATGTTATACAGTGCTTCAATATAAGGTTCCAATCAACAAAAATGAGATGAAGAGTAGAAATGAAACCTAGATGCTGGGAAAGCAGTGAAAGTTCGTTTCCTTGCTGGTTCGAGTTTCCTTGCTGGTTCAGGTTTCCTTTCGTAGGGAATGGGTTGAAGAGTGTATGGAGATGTAAAAGTGAGGCATTGGGTTAGTTTATGGCATTGGGTTTTGTTGTTGTCTTATCCAAGGTTCTGGTTTCTTCTCCTTTACTCCTTGCTGTTCTATTTCGGTTAGTTTATGGCATTGGGTTTTGTTGTTGTCTATTGTATAAATGTTTCCAATGGATAAACATATGAAACCTACAAAACCCATTAGATAAAGAGAGGGTACGCAGCTAATAACAGGCTACCTACGAAATAGCTGATATGAAAGCCTCTCACGCAAAATTTCAGCGGCAGTTTTGAAATGTTGAGTGGAAATTACAAAAAGGAACAAACTGGCAGTGAAAATTTTGGAGGATAGATAGGTAATTTTGCAGGTAGTTTAATGGCAACAATTGATAGTAGACTTCTTACTACAAAATTATATCAAACATATAAAGCGAGGCGAGTGTCTCCAACATGCTTTTGGCGCTAATCCTTCACCCTCCTCTCTCAACATTGCGCGCGAAATCTCTCTTGCCGCCAATCCTCAGTTTCTCTTTCATCTATCTCCCCACGTGCTTTCTTTCTTCTGCCCAACACTGCATGTCAAACACGTTGCGAGATTTTGCAAGAGACACAAAGAGGGAGCCTGATCTGCGATTGTAAGAAGAAAGAAAGAAAGCAAGATCTGGTTGCAAAAATGGCGAGTCGATTCTTCTCTTCTTCCCCCGGTTCGATCTCGATGATCGTCACTAATACACCTTCGCAGGAACTCGCTCTCACCAACCTCGCCTTCTGCTCTTCCTCCGATCTTCCCAAATTCGCCGTTCCCGGTCACAAGAACCTCTACCTCGCTTCCATAGGCGATTCCTTCGTCTTCTGTCTCTCATATCCTCCACCACCTTATTGCCTTAATTTTATTACATTTTTCATCATTTTTTTTGAAAAAGTAAATCGTGTTATTCGATTCAGAAGTGTAGAATTAATAGTTTTTTTTTTCAAAATTATTTATCGCAATGCTGAATGGTGGAAATTTATGCATGGATTAATTGGATTTGTAATTTTTTATTTGTGACCTTAACTGAGAGAATACAGCTCATGAAAGCATACGCAGTGGCCATATTGCGTTGAATTCCATTCAACGTAGGTGTGCAAAGGTTTCTTCAGCTGAATCTGTAGCTGTGAGCCGGTTAGTTTTTTGTGGTTTGTGTTTTACTTCTTAGCGTTAAGTATTGACCATTCATTTTGCTCATGATTTGATTTGTCTGCTGTTTAAGATTTGAGCCACCTGAAAACTTCAACCTGGCAGTGCTAAATCTTGAATTGGACTTCATTAAAAGGGTTGGAAACAGGAGTGAACAGGTATGTTGTGTGGATTTGAAGAAGTTCATTGTGCTGTCATCTATTTGTTGCTCATTAGAGTGGGTGGTTTAGCATTACAAATTTAAAATGGTTGGTGATGATCTGTTTTGTAGATTGATGTTGTTGTACTGTCCATGCAAATTCGGAAGAGATTTCTAAACCAGGTTGGGTCTTTCACAAGATCAGTTATACCCTTTACTTAGTTAATGTTGGTGGTTTTTGTCATTAATTGGCTACCTTTTTGAGTAATAAAATGCTGGTCATCTCTTTCTATTATCATGTTTGCTACTATTTGGTCTCCACTCTTTCTATATTTGTTGTTCTCTGTAAATTTGTACATATTGTGCTTTATTGATATAATTATGTTAGTTTACAAGTCATGACATTCATCTCTCATTTGTTACATTGGTTATGCTATGCATGCATTTGGCTCTCTCTGTCTTTACTATATAGCGAATTTGGTTGATTAGTATCATTTGCTTTGGTATGTGTTATATAATGCATTTGCAATTGCAGGGTGTTGATTACTATCATTTAAAGATTATTTTGCAGGATGTTGGTTATAATGGTTGTACTCCTGGGTTTTGATGCTCCTCCTGTTGTTGTCATTCAACTCTGTAGGCTAAAGAAGTTTCAAGGTATGTGTTTCTTTGTGTTAAAGTTTGGATAGGATAATTACTTTTTATTGTTTTTTTCCTCTGATAGATACATTACTTTTTGGTTTTTGATGTTTGTCTTTTAACGTGTGGTGTCTTTCATTTTCTACCACCATGGTCACTTCTGGAACTGTATTCACCAACCTATAGCACAAGTTTCTGCGCCTCCACCATTATCTCTGATGTTTGTCTTTTAACGTGTGTTGTCCTCTTCAATGTATAGAGCAGTCCAAATGCATGTTATCTGTTGCATGCCCAACTAATAATAGCCCTTTGTTATTGGCTTCTTA
This sequence comes from Astragalus membranaceus, assembly GCA_039519185.1. Classification (NCBI taxonomy): domain Eukaryota; kingdom Viridiplantae; phylum Streptophyta; class Magnoliopsida; order Fabales; family Fabaceae; genus Astragalus; species Astragalus membranaceus. The sequence goes on from CM076854.1 coordinate 164,465,582, forward strand.
CATCCCTTTATTTACTAAATGATACAAGCTGGGCTACAATTAAAATTTACAGAAAGTTCATAACTAATAGATTATAATAATGTTCCTTAAAATTGGCTCATTATTGAATTCCCCTACTCTTTCATTCAGCTACTTTGTGGTCCTGCATTAGTGTTCAAAAGAAAACAAAATCATATTCATATATATATATATATATACATATATATATATATATATATATATATATATATATATATATATATATATATATATATATGAATCTTTATGCTTAGATATATGATTTTGAAAAATGGGTAAAATGTTTTTGATGCTAACGAGATTCTTGAATTATTTGTGCATCTATTGTTTGGTTGATCCTTTGCAGTAAGTAAGAGGGCCTCAACTCTACTTGCTCTGCAGATTACTTGAAAGCATGGGATGCTAGACATTGATATAGTAAGTTATTCTCCTTCCCTTCCTACTGTCATCTTTATGGTGTATATGGTAGGTTCTTCTCCTTCCCTTCCAACCTATCATTTTTTATTTATGAACTTACAGTTTTTTTGTTAGTTTTATATGATCAGGTACCATGCAAGCTGCTATCTTTCAGCTTGGAGTCATGAATTAAAATAATCTGCCATTTTTTGTTTGAAATTGAACATTATCATGAGGTGGATTGGTGTGATCTTATATGATCATTGCATTTGATGAGGATCGGGGATGAACAATGTGGTGTCCTTCTAATTGATTGCCCTTATATTGCAGATAAGGTATTTTACTGGATTTTGTATTTAACTTCAATTAAGATGTTCTTAGCATGGCATTGTTATTTTTATGATTTGTTTTTTGTCTTAAGACATTTGACTGCTTCTAATCCACATGTGACTTTAGAGTTGTAGGCACATCCAATCTGCAGTAATAAGTCATGGTGATGGAGTGTCTTAAATGTGGCTCTGTACAACTGTGTTCATATTGCATGGCTTTGCCTCTAATATTTTTCTTTGCTATTTGATTCTTTATTGCACCTTCAGGCAATGCCTATTGGCCACCTTCATCTGGCTACTGGCCAAGTTCCAAATTCAGGTCTATGAGCTTTTACAAAGGTTTAGAAACCTCTGTGGACCTCAACACCAAAGTTTAGATCAAAATGCATTAAGAATTTGGCTTGATAGAACCTCAGGTATAAATCTGAATATTGGTTTCAATTCACTTAAAATTCATCATCTACTATATTATATATCATTAAAATGTAACAGAAATTTGTTTTTGGTTAATTTAACAGGAGGAGGCTTCACGCCAGTTCGTCCATTTATAGCACGATACTTTGCTTCTTCCATTGAGCTCCATCCTGTCACATGACTTCTTCTTCGTCAACTGAGTCAGGTACATATCAATTGTCCCGACTTTATTTTGTGTTTCTGAATTTGAAAACAGGAACTCCTTATGAAAACTATCATTGAAAAATTTGCATGATTTTGCTGAATCTAGATTTAACCTTTGTAAGCTTGCTTGATGTTCTTGATTCATTGATTTGTAGATTGATCAATTCGTTTTGGGAATTCAATGGCTTCCTTTAAGTTATATTTACTCAAAAGATGTGGACTGTATTTATTTGAAGGCATGCACACACGCACCCAGTGGAGAATCTTTCTTCCTCCAAAGCCTATATATTATATAAGCAAAAAGAAGCCACTGTGATAAACAAGCCCATTTGCCTCAATTTGCTTCTTCTTCTTCTACTCACACTTCAATTATACTCAGCAACATATATACAAGAATCATATATCTTAGACATTCAGTATTTGAATTCAATTATATTTTGAGCTAATGAACTCATGAGAACTAGGCTTCTATGATTATCTTTCAACAGGTGGGAATTGGCTGACATAAGAGGATGTGATACACAACTATCTAAGATATTCAAATTTGACATCAAGTTTGCTTCTAAAATTCTATTACAAGCCACTTCCATTGCCTAGCAAGGGCAAGAAATGGAGCAGTTGAAGGGGTCCATGCCTTATAGCATATGTTTGATAAAAATGTAATTTTGTTGCTGGAAATTTCAAAGTTGAGTTTTTGTGTGTTCTTTTTTTTTTCCCAGATTGAATAAAGATCAAATTTTGATCTATATATGTGGAATGCTCAAGTGAATACTGCTCAGCACTACAAAGTGTGTCGTGTCACTGTGTAGGGCCTATGTTACAGTATTTTTCTATCAATGATCTGTTTGGCATTTGTTGATGGGTGATATGCTTGATAGCTGTAAACTTATAGATGTATAAATCACGCAATGATATTGGAGAATATAGTCTTCATCTGAATGTAAAAAGAATTTAATTTTGTCTCGATTGCATAATACCTTATCCACTGAATTTTAATTTTGCCATGATTAATGAAATTTTATTTGTTGAGTTTAAAGGCGTGGACCAAAAAGCCTTAAGATGCATTTGGTTCAATATTTGTTTCTTCCCTTATCATTATCATTTCTTGAGGCCTCATGAATGTAATTCCATTCAGATTCAGACTTGGAATTCAATGAAGCTAGCAACTCCAATAATTAGCTTCTTAGTTATTTGACCATGTTGACTATAATATGTTGGTATCTATTGACTAACTTTAGTTATTAATTGACCACTTGAATATACAAGACGCCTTCTATTTCTTCTCTCTCTGTTTGGATACCAAGATTTGTAACTTTATAATTCCATTGTATATGTTCTTTTTCATATGTATTTCTGCACAGCTTTTTCTTGCATTAGTGTTAGTAGGGCCTGGAACATGTGTGACTAAAAAAGTATCATCACAAACGGAAGAGGTATTTACATCAACTAAAGTTAGTCGACCCCGTGCATCGCACGGGTGCTAAGACTAGTAAAATCCAAGGCAAGTTGGCAAGTTGCAAGTTTGGTCTAATGAGGAGCTTGGAATAATGCCTTCTAAATATTAAATTTTATCTTGTAGCTACATAGGCATCCTTTAGGGCGGTGGTGCAACATCAACTTTATCAACTCAATTGTTTTATTTTGATGTTATGAACTAGTTCCAGTTAAATGTTATGAACTTAGTTTGTTATATAAAATTTAGAACTTTTGTATGTGTTTTTTTTAGCATGAATTTAGTTTCTTTTAATACTTGACATGTAAATATAAAAAATAAGCACGTTTATAAAATTTGTACAATAAAGATACATATGTTGAAATAAAAAAAAATTAATTATAAAAAAAATAAAACTGACAGGCTTGCGGCGGTTTACAACCGCCACCATATTTAAAAAAATAATTTTTAATCGTTTGCGGCGGTTTAGAACCGCCACTAGCTTTAAACGTAGAAATTTGGGTCGCACTGTTGCGGCAGTTACAAACCGCCGCTAAACGCGCGGCCGTTTGTGTGACGGTTTCCTGAACCGCCGCGAGAACACCCTGCCGACGCTCAAATCCACGGCACTTCCTGAACCGCCGCCAGAGGCCATTAACGGCGGTTTAAACCGCCGCCGCTGTGCATTGAAACCGCCGCCATCCTCTGATCATAAAAAAATGATAATAATAAATAATAGTAATAAATAATAATAATAATAATAATAATAATAATAATAATAATAATAATAATAATAATAATAACTTGATTTAATTTTTGTGAATCATAAAATGGTCTTGGTTTGATTTTATAGGGAAAGTTTTGGAGAAAACATGACTTTTACCCTTTCACGTGTTTGACAAAATCCCCTAAAAATACACTAACATTTTTATCATTCACCCAACACATAATTGAATATAGATATATATTACTTAGTAATTATTTTTAATTATACAAGGTGGGTCTAGTTAATTTAATACGCACACATAAGAAAATTTGGGTGTTATACATAGATCTCTCTCTAAGCCGTAAATAACACAACAACAACAACAAAATTTAAAATATGTCCTAATAATTATTTCGAATAAGTGGGGTGTTACACTTTGGGAGAAACTCAGGGTAATATCAAACAAAGACATCTCAAATAGATTGTTGCTGAAGGAGCAACTTCAAAATTTACACATGGATGATAGTATGAAAGTTTCTAATCATATGTGCTATCAATGGTATTGTCTCTAAATTAGAAGCTATTGGAGTCAAGATTGATGATGAAGATAAAACACTGAGACTCATATGATCTCTTCCACCTTCTTATGGGCATATCAGACCTGTTTTGATATATGTGAAGGAAACTTTGAGTTCAGATGTTGCAAGTAAAATTATTTCAGAAGAAAGACAATTGGAAAGTCTGGGCATGTTATGAAAAATTGTCTCGGAGGAGAAGTATCAAAACAGTGTTGAGGTGAATGCTTACATACAATGTCTCCTTGTTATATATGGGAGATGATGATCTTATCTAAAAATGAGAAGTGTACAACTCCTTGTCATTGTCGCACTGCCATGGAAAAGGATAAGTTATTGCTAGCAGATTCAAAATAGCACATGTCCATTGGTTGACATTGATGCAAGGTTTGTTGTGAGATTATGTCGAAGTCTTTCGACGTGCACAAATTTCTTTTAGATAAGCAATGATTTTATTCATCCGAAGTACAAGGCGTACTCGGGAGGGAAAATGGGGGCCTCGTTAAAACCTCCAAGAGCCAAAACCCAAAGGAAAAAAGACTCAAGGAGAAAAAAGAGACCCCAAAATTACATGTTTACACTTGATACACAATCATCTCCAACAAGAAAAAAGCAATACAATTCATTAATACTACATCCACCAATAGCACCAATCTCCTGCTAATACTTCCACATTCCCACGCCCAATCATTAGTCCTTCACCACCCTTTCCTTAAGCCTTATTTCCAGCCATCCATTATACAGCAAAACTCCGCAACTTTGCCTGATCTTCCACCCTTGAAATTGTGAAAGTGTTGTTTGTGAAAGATTCTGTAACACCCCGGTATTTCTTTAACAAAGAAACACCTAAATATACAATTTGGTATAAATCAGAGTATAAAAATTCCTGTTCAGATATACATCTTTACAAGAAACAGCGGAACTACAAAAATATAACATGATACAAGTTCGAGTCATAAGACCGAATACAGAGACTACATCAGAAGAATCCAAAACATAGATGGAAGATTACATCTCCAACTTCTGCTCGAGCCTGACGACTAACTGTGCCGCCTGCTGTCCTTATAACCTGTTCTCTGTAAAAACAACAAATATGGATTGGGTGAGACAACTTGTCTCAGTGAGTCCTATCGTGCCCCCTCACTAACACTCGGTTCAATTTATTAAACCGTTTACATAGTTAAATTATAACTATTTATACCAATATATATACCTAGCCCATTACCGACCGTGCAAAGCCCACAATCCCGGTGAATGAAGTGCTACCATATATATTTTAGCCTTGTCAATTATTATATAATTACAAGTTTTACCAAACGAAACGTCGACCGTGCAAAGCCCACAATCCCGATGAGTCGTGAACCTATCTTAGCATAAATCGGCCGTGCAAAGCCCACAATCCCGATAACCCACGAATTGACCACGCCAAAACGTATACAGGGCCTAGGTAAGGGGTCATGACTACCCTCCCTAGTATGCTACTTGTCGGATCGTCACCCATCGCGATACATATGACAATACGTATCAATTCTCGAGAGTTAGATAATCTATATCTTTTTGATCACCAAAGGATCAATCACATAAGCCTTTTAGATCATATATATCTTTATCGATCTATTCCCCGTTTAGATGAATTCAATAGTTAGACATCCGGCGTTATAATCATTATTCAATTTAACATATATGAATGTATATTCAGTCCATCCATTTAATAGGCGTACCCACACGTGTACTAAGTTTCGGTTTTCAAAACCAATATTTGTCTTCACCAGACTTCTAAAAATCATGAGTTAAACTCTTTCAAAACATAGAATTTCAGAATTCACATCACACCTTTAAATAGGGTTTTTAATAAGCTTCAAAACGCAACTGAAAACACTTCGATCGGACCCCCGGATCAAAAGTTATAGCAAAAACAATTTCAATTAGGTTTGCTGAAAATTTCACTGCGCCGCGACGCGGACAGGGTCTGTCGCGACGCGAAATTACACAGAACCAAAATCTTTGAAAAATTTTGACTTGGTCGCGTCGCGACAGACACGGGTCGCGACGCAATGGACACCAGAAGGTTCAAAATTCAGTTGTTTCGAAATCAGTTTCTCCCCAAAGCGATTCCAATTTATACCGAGACTTCCCATGAACCCCGGGACTTAAAAATAGATGTTTGTCGACAATATTCATATTATATTCCAACACATAACCAGGGTATAGATATATATATATATATATATATATATATATATATATATATATATATATATATATATTCATAAAAATCGTAAAATAGCGTTTTCTGACGAAAACGGTTTTGACTCGAATAAACGTTTCTCGGTTCTAGAATTTTCGAAAGCTGAACTATCATCGTAGGATTCAAAAACAGGATACATTCAGAACAATCAAATTAACCCTAATCGTGAGTAGAACTCACCGGTTTGACGAGTCCCCGAGAAGTCGCGTCCTCGCTCGAACAACCGAACCGTTAACCAGTCGAACAATCCCCGTAATCACGAACACGCTCCGAATGCCTCAGTAACTAAACTCAATGGCTCCACTTGCACAAACAGCAACTCAATCATTCACTCTTGCTACTGAACTCCTCTCCGGGTAGATAGAACTGATGGCTCTCGAGACTTTGGCGAATCGAACCCAATTTCGACGAACAATGTCCAGCTCTCCTTTCTGTTTTCCAGAATCATGGCACACTTTTGCAACAGCCATAACTAGGCCAATTCGTTACCAAAACTATCCAAACCGGTGCTCATTGTGAAGCTAATCTTGTCTACTTTCTGATGGTCAAGGATTCACACGCATGCATCCAGTGGTTTGGGAGATATCACCATGACAAGGTGACTGGTCCAGGATAGTGCTTGATTCTGAATCCGAAACTTGTGAGCATGATATATCTCTCATTTCTCCATGAAATCATACGGTTCTTGTGCCCAAAATGAAGATCTTGTTGTCTAGTTTCCAGAGGGACAAGAATCACGATCATTGGAGTAGTGTACAGTGAGATACGATGAAAACAATGAAGGTATACCATACGGGTTTCACCCAGAATTCTTGATTGACTTGATCATCATCATCCTCAATCACTTGCTATCACGAATTTGAGCTCCAATAGCTAACCTAAACATTCCAATACAGAACAAAGCTACTGGAATTCACCCTAATGCATTAAAATCAGCCATGCATCTTCAGTTTTGACTCCCTCAAGCTTAAACTTGAACATGCAATTTCAAGGAAAGCATAAAACTCCATTGTTGGTCAAGATGAAGCTTTGAAATTCGAAAATGGTAGAAGGGTGAGGAAGGTGACTGAGCTATCAGAAGGGGGTATCAATGGAAAGGGCTTGTAAAATGGAGGAGAATGGTACAAAAATTACTTACATGCATGAAGCTTGGGTGTTGATCCATTCCCTCTTTCTCCACTCTCTTGATTTCTCCTCCTCTTCCTCTCCATTTTCTCCACTCTCTTTCTTTCTCTATCTATTTTTCTGAACTTCAGCTGAAAAATGGGAATGAGGATGAGAAGGGTTATGTTTCAAGGGGCTAAGGGTTTTAATTGGGTGGAAAAGACCAAATTGCCCTTGGCCCATTAAGTCTTAGTTTTGAGGCTAAAACCCCAATAATCTTATGGCTTTCCGCTCGGCATAGGTTTTCTCGACTAATCCTCATTCGAGTCGAGACTAAATGCTCACTCAATTGATACGTCTTCGATGTGAGGCGAAATGACGATTTTACCCTTCAGTTGAATTGTTCAATTAAATTATGACTAAGCCACAATTAAATGTAGAGTAGGATTTCTTTGGACTTTTCCTCGACTATTAATCCCCGAGACACGACCAATTATTCCCACAAATAATTACTCTGTCTTAGGCATCATAGTACGAGTCTTTAAAAATTAGGGATGTTACAGATTCTGACTAAAAAAACTTAGTATTTAAGCGCGTCCATTGTGACTACCTACTTGGTGCACGGCTTACGGTCTTCATACAACTACAATGTCAAATTTTCATGGGCTATGAAGTTTGACATAGAGAAATTTGATAGAAGACTCAATTTTGACTTGTGGGAAATACAAGTCAAGGATGTTAATATAATTAGGAGTATCAACAAGATTTATCAACACATCCTTGATATAAAAAGGAATAGCCTTAGATAGTCGTTCTTATGGGTTTCTAATTTGTTTTCCTTAATCACACTTTAATATTTATAAATTTAAATATTTTTAAATTATCAAGATTTGTAACTTTATAATTCCATTGTATATGTTCTTTTTCATATGTATTTCTGCACAGCTTTTTCTTGCATTAGTGTTAGTAGGGCCTGGAACATGTGTGACTAAAAAAGTATCATCACAAACGGAAGAGGTATTTACATCAACTAAAGTTAGTCGACCCCGTGCATCGCACGGGTGCTAAGACTAGTAAAATCCAAGGCAAGTTGGCAAGTTGCAAGTTTGGTCTAATGAGGAGCTTGGAATAATGCCTTCTAAATATTAAATTTTATCTTGTAGCTACATAGGCATCCTTTAGGGCGGTGGTGCAACATCAACTTTATCAACTCAATTGTTTTATTTTGATGTTATGAACTAGTTCCAGTTAAATGTTATGAACTTAGTTTGTTATATAAAATTTAGAACTTTTGTATGTGTTTTTTTTAGCATGAATTTAGTTTCTTTTAATACTTGACATGTAAATATAAAAAATAAGCACGTTTATAAAATTTGTACAATAAAGATACATATGTTGAAATAAAAAAAAATTAATTATAAAAAAAATAAAACTGACAGGCTTGCGGCGGTTTACAACCGCCACCATATTTAAAAAAATAATTTTTAATCGTTTGCGGCGGTTTAGAACCGCCACTAGCTTTAAACGTAGAAATTTGGGTCGCACTGTTGCGGCAGTTACAAACCGCCGCTAAACGCGCGGCCGTTTGTGTGACGGTTTCCTGAACCGCCGCGAGAACACCCTGCCGACGCTCAAATCCACGGCACTTCCTGAACCGCCGCCAGAGGCCATTAACGGCGGTTTAAACCGCCGCCGCTGTGCATTGAAACCGCCGCCATCCTCTGATCATAAAAAAATGATAATAATAAATAATAGTAATAAATAATAATAATAATAATAATAATAATAATAATAATAATAACTTGATTTAATTTTTGTGAATCATAAAATGGTCTTGGTTTGATTTTATAGGGAAAGTTTTGGAGAAAACATGACTTTTACCCTTTCACGTGTTTGACAAAATCCCCTAAAAATACACTAACATTTTTATCATTCACCCAACACATAATTGAATATAGATATATATTACTTAGTAATTATTTTTAATTATACAAGGTGGGTCTAGTTAATTTAATACGCACACATAAGAAAATTTGGGTGTTATACATAGATCTCTCTCTAAGCCGTAAATAACACAACAACAACAACAAAATTTAAAATATGTCCTAATAATTATTTCGAATAAGTGGGGTGTTACACTTTGGGAGAAACTCAGGGTAATATCAAACAAAGACATCTCAAATAGATTGTTGCTGAAGGAGCAACTTCAAAATTTACACATGGATGATAGTATGAAAGTTTCTAATCATATGTGCTATCAATGGTATTGTCTCTAAATTAGAAGCTATTGGAGTCAAGATTGATGATGAAGATAAAACACTGAGACTCATATGATCTCTTCCACCTTCTTATGGGCATATCAGACCTGTTTTGATATATGTGAAGGAAACTTTGAGTTCAGATGTTGCAAGTAAAATTATTTCAGAAGAAAGACAATTGGAAAGTCTGGGCATGTTATGAAAAATTGTCTCGGAGGAGAAGTATCAAAACAGTGTTGAGGTGAATGCTTACATACAATGTCTCCTTGTTATATATGGGAGATGATGATCTTATCTAAAAATGAGAAGTGTACAACTCCTTGTCATTGTCGCACTGCCATGGAAAAGGATAAGTTATTGCTAGCAGATTCAAAATAGCACATGTCCATTGGTTGACATTGATGCAAGGTTTGTTGTGAGATTATGTCGAAGTCTTTCGACGTGCACAAATTTCTTTTAGATAAGCAATGATTTTATTCATCCGAAGTACAAGGCGTACTCGGGAGGGAAAATGGGGGCCTCGTTAAAACCTCCAAGAGCCAAAACCCAAAGGAAAAAAGACTCAAGGAGAAAAAAGAGACCCCAAAATTACATGTTTACACTTGATACACAATCATCTCCAACAAGAAAAAAGCAATACAATTCATTAATACTACATCCACCAATAGCACCAATCTCCTGCTAATACTTCCACATTCCCACGCCCAATCATTAGTCCTTCACCACCCTTTCCTTAAGCCTTATTTCCAGCCATCCATTATACAGCAAAACTCCGCAACTTTGCCTGATCTTCCACCCTTGAAATTGTGAAAGTGTTGTTTGTGAAAGATTCTGTAACACCCCGGTATTTCTTTAACAAAGAAACACCTAAATATACAATTTGGTATAAATCAGAGTATAAAAATTCCTGTTCAGATATACATCTTTACAAGAAACAGCGGAACTACAAAAATATAACATGATACAAGTTCGAGTCATAAGACCGAATACAGAGACTACATCAGAAGAATCCAAAACATAGATGGAAGATTACATCTCCAACTTCTGCTCGAGCCTGACGACTAACTGTGCCGCCTGCTGTCCTTATAACCTGTTCTCTGTAAAAACAACAAATATGGATTGGGTGAGACAACTTGTCTCAGTGAGTCCTATCGTGCCCCCTCACTAACACTCGGTTCAATTTATTAAACCGTTTACATAGTTAAATTATAACTATTTATACCAATATATATACCTAGCCCATTACCGACCGTGCAAAGCCCACAATCCCGGTGAATGAAGTGCTACCATATATATTTTAGCCTTGTCAATTATTATATAATTACAAGTTTTACCAAACGAAACGTCGACCGTGCAAAGCCCACAATCCCGATGAGTCGTGAACCTATCTTAGCATAAATCGGCCGTGCAAAGCCCACAATCCCGATAACCCACGAATTGACCACGCCAAAACGTATACAGGGCCTAGGTAAGGGGTCATGACTACCCTCCCTAGTATGCTACTTGTCGGATCGTCACCCATCGCGATACATATGACAATACGTATCAATTCTCGAGAGTTAGATAATCTATATCTTTTTGATCACCAAAGGATCAATCACATAAGCCTTTTAGATCATATATATCTTTATCGATCTATTCCCCGTTTAGATGAATTCAATAGTTAGACATCCGGCGTTATAATCATTATTCAATTTAACATATATGAATGTATATTCAGTCCATCCATTTAATAGGCGTACCCACACGTGTACTAAGTTTCGGTTTTCAAAACCAATATTTGTCTTCACCAGACTTCTAAAAATCATGAGTTAAACTCTTTCAAAACATAGAATTTCAGAATTCACATCACACCTTTAAATAGGGTTTTTAATAAGCTTCAAAACGCAACTGAAAACACTTCGATCGGACCCCCGGATCAAAAGTTATAGCAAAAACAATTTCAATTAGGTTTGCTGAAAATTTCACTGCGCCGCGACGCGGACAGGGTCTGTCGCGACGCGAAATTACACAGAACCAAAATCTTTGAAAAATTTTGACTTGGTCGCGTCGCGACAGACACGGGTCGCGACGCAATGGACACCAGAAGGTTCAAAATTCAGTTGTTTCGAAATCAGTTTCTCCCCAAAGCGATTCCAATTTATACCGAGACTTCCCATGAACCCCGGGACTTAAAAATAGATGTTTGTCGACAATATTCATATTATATTCCAACACATAACCAGGGTATAGATATATATATATATATATATTCATAAAAATCGTAAAATAGCGTTTTCTGACGAAAACGGTTTTGACTCGAATAAACGTTTCTCGGTTCTAGAATTTTCGAAAGCTGAACTATCATCGTAGGATTCAAAAACAGGATACATTCAGAACAATCAAATTAACCCTAATCGTGAGTAGAACTCACCGGTTTGACGAGTCCCCGAGAAGTCGCGTCCTCGCTCGAACAACCGAACCGTTAACCAGTCGAACAATCCCCGTAATCACGAACACGCTCCGAATGCCTCAGTAACTAAACTCAATGGCTCCACTTGCACAAACAGCAACTCAATCATTCACTCTTGCTACTGAAATCCTCTCCGGGTAGATAGAACTGATGGCTCTCGAGACTTTGGCGAATCGAACCCAATTTCGACGAACAATGTCCAGCTCTCCTTTCTGTTTTCCAGAATCATGGCACACTTTTGCAACAGCCATAACTAGGCCAATTCGTTACCAAAACTATCCAAACCGGTGCTCATTGTGAAGCTAATCTTGTCTACTTTCTGATGGTCAAGGATTCACACGCATGCATCCAGTGGTTTGGGAGATATCACCATGACAAGGTGACTGGTCCAGGATAGTGCTTGATTCTGAATCCGAAACTTGTGAGCATGATATATCTCTCATTTCTCCATGAAATCATACGGTTCTTGTGCCCAAAATGAAGATCTTGTTGTCTAGTTTCCAGAGGGACAAGAATCACGATCATTGGAGTAGTGTACAGTGAGATACGATGAAAACAATGAAGGTATACCATACGGGTTTCACCCAGAATTCTTGATTGACTTGATCATCATCATCCTCAATCACTTGCTATCACGAATTTGAGCTCCAATAGCTAACCTAAACATTCCAATACAGAACAAAGCTACTGGAATTCACCCTAATGCATTAAAATCAGCCATGCATCTTCAGTTTTGACTCCCTCAAGCTTAAACTTGAACATGCAATTTCAAGGAAAGCATAAAACTCCATTGTTGGTCAAGATGAAGCTTTGAAATTCGAAAATGGTAGAAGGGTGAGGAAGGTGACTGAGCTATCAGAAGGGGGTATCAATGGAAAGGGCTTGTAAAATGGAGGAGAATGGTACAAAAATTACTTACATGCATGAAGCTTGGGTGTTGATCCATTCCCTCTTTCTCCACTCTCTTGACTTCTCCTCCTCTTCCTCTCCATTTTCTCCACTCTCTTTCTTTCTCTATCTATTTTTCTGAACTTCAGCTGAAAAATGGGAATGAGGATGAGAAGGGTTATGTTTCAAGGGGCTAAGGGTTTTAATTGGGTGGAAAAGACCAAATTGCCCTTGGCCCATTAAGTCTTAGTTTTGAGGCTAAAACCCCAATAATCTTATGGCTTTCCGCTCGGCATAGGTTTTCTCGACTAATCCTCATTCGAGTCGAGACTAAATGCTCACTCAATTGATACGTCTTCGATGTGAGGCGAAATGACGATTTTACCCTTCAGTTGAATTGTTCAATTAAATTATGACTAAGCCACAATTAAATGTAGAGTAGGATTTCTTTGGACTTTTCCTCGACTATTAATCCCCGAGACACGACCAATTATTCCCACAAATAATTACTCTGTCTTAGGCATCATAGTACGAGTCTTTAAAAATTAGGGATGTTACAGATTCTGACTAAAAAAACTTAGTATTTAAGCGCGTCCATTGTGACTACCTACTTGGTGCACGGCTTACGGTCTTCATACAACTACAATGTCAAATTTTCATGGGCTATGAAGTTTGACATAGAGAAATTTGATAGAAGACTCAATTTTGACTTGTGGGAAATACAAGTCAAGGATGTTAATATAATTAGGAGTATCAACAAGATTTATCAACACATCCTTGATATAAAAAGGAATAGCCTTAGATAGTCGTTCTTATGGGTTTCTAATTTGTTTTCCTTAATCACACTTTAATATTTATAAATTTAAATATTTTTAAATTATCTTCAATCACCGGTATTTCAAAATTTAAAAATTTATAAACCGTCCACTATGTACTCTCTAAACATGGATGGTTATATTACCGTCGTAAAACGAAAAATTGAATGAACTCTAGGTTAACAATAAGCAATGTTAAACTCCTCAAAACAAAATATTAAAACAATAAATCCAATATATATATATATATATATATAGAGAGAGAGAGAGAGAGAGAGAGAGAGAGAGAGAGAGAGAGAGAGAGAGAGAGAGAGAGAGAGAGATGTTAGCACAATTGAAAAAAACAAACAGACGAGCACTGCATTCTCGATTATGTTTTTGTTTTTTTATCATTTTTTAATGTAGACAATTGTGTTTGATAAAGTAATCCTTTATTAAAATGTTTTTTATATATATTTTTTATGCAATGAAATGCAAGTTTAAGATATAAAACTCATGTTTTTATAATATATTTAGCATACGATGAAATACAATGTTTTAGTCACATAATGTAATTCACCTTCTTTACTAGTGAATTACAAAAACATGTAAATAATCAAATACTTTGTGTTAATTAAAATAAGATAATTTATAGTAAAAGATAAATGCTCCATGATGCTTCTAACTACAATCTTTGGATGAGTGGATAGGGTAATGTGGTACCCAAGTGGCATATTTTAAAAACAATTTTCATGTGGGTTTATTTGTGCAACATGCAAAGCGGACATTTGTTGAGATTCATGAAACTCGTGTTATGTTGCCTCAATTATCACATTTGTTTTCTCAGTAGTTTGTTGATCGGAGTTTCCCCACGAGAGATTAAATTAAATTTAACGCAGGTGTGGCTCCTTTGGGGGCATGGGCGTTTTAGCAACATATATATGAGTCTTCAAAAGTTCTTAGGGTTATTGTTTTTGTAGTTTTTCGCAATATATAGGGTGTTTTACGTGTCTAAATGATGGCGTATCTCATGACTGTATACGTACGTAGCTTGGGGTAGGGTTTTCGCCTTTTCTAAGTAAAGAATGATTCATTAATGACGGTTTTTCCAATTCTTTCCAAATGTCCTTCCGTGCATTTAAAATGGGGCAATTTTGTTTGACATTGCTCACGTGTTGGGCAAGAGTTGTAAAGTCCTCGTGCATTTTGAGAAAGTAATCAATTGGCAAATTGGCCGGGGGTGCTTATTCGTTGAGTCATGATTTTTCATGCATTTTAGTATCTCCATTCACGTTATTATATTCATATGGTCTTTCGCTTGTTCCTTTTAGCCTGATCATCTTAAGACCTCTCAATTAAAATAATAATAATAATAATATTAATAAACGGATAATTATTTAATTAGGGGAGCACAATGGGTGTTCCAACTCGTACAAAAGGGAGGGGCCTCATTAAAACCTTCAAGAACCAAAACCCATTGAGAAAAAGAGTACCCCATAAAAAGAAATCACCAAAAAATACACCAAGACAAATTTGAAACAAATTAATTCCCCACCCTAATATTAATAATGTTAGTTCGGAATTTAAAAATAGTTTTCGAAAATGAATAACCGAAGAGATTACTGGGATGAGTCGCGGACTATTTCGCTCTCTTTAAGACTTTTCGCGGCACTGCTCAAATGTGCAACAGGCTATCAACCACGACGTCCCCAGGATAAAACAGCCCAGTTACGAATATCGATCACTGCACAGTGAATAGTCGCTCGAGATAATACACCTCAATTTGGTTTGAAAAAACCACTCTGAATATGGTTCGTAAACCACTTTAATGGAGTAGAAGAGAAAAGAATTATTTAGGGAGAAGAGAGAAGAAAGTCGGTAGTGCTTCAACTTTCGGTGTATTGAATGATGTGAGGGAATGTCCTATTTATAGGAGAGAACTCGACTTGTTGCGCAAGCCAAGCTGTTGGAGAAAATTTCTCAACAGCTAAAAATGGCCTACTTGTTGTGCAAGTCAAGCTGTTGGAGAAAATTTCTCAACAGCTAAAAACGGCTCTGTCAGATGCACAAACGGCTAGTTCAGCGTATCTGGACGCACAAAAAAATAAATAAATTACACCTCACAGCCCAAGCCCAGGCCCGACCGGACGGACAGCGGCGGCGCGTGTATGTGGTGGTCAGTTAGTGTGCATGCTCTCCCTTTTACCAAACTGGGTACCCCTTGGGCCCCAACCCAAGGTGTGAAGTCTACACATATAAGCACTCTTAAAGTGCCTAGTCTTAGCAATGTGGGACTTTTTACAATTCACCAACACCAATGTTCCAACAATGCCCCACTTGAATTTAAAAAGAAGTTTCAAAAGTAGCGTCAAACGCCTCCACAAGATTGTGCATAAGCAGAGGTGTCATTCGACTTGAACCTTTGCATAGCGGTTAAGATTTAGATTCATCAAGAGTGACTCGCACTCTTGAACTCTATCTCTAATCATCAAAACCACACACAACTTTTTCCATAGGTGTATTCTCAAAAGCCCGTGCTTTTATGGCCTTGCACGTCTATCCCAGTTTAGTGAACGCTCTAGGAATTTCTGCCAAGAATTCCATAGGAAGCGGCCCCACTTCCACATTCACAAAGGTGAGTCTATCAGGAGTACTCCTGTAGCTTCGTACTCCACTCCACATAGAGTATAGATTTCATTAAGAGTTTCTAATACCTCAACCTTACATTGCTTCAGGAATCATGCTTTTTTACTTATAATAGCATGTTCATCTCCTATCACTTCACAACTTGTTATTACCCATTGAACCTAATTCTTGGGATCATCTCCAGTCTTTTAGGTCGGATTACCGTCATGAGTGACTCATGGTTCTAAAGGCAGTAGTCCCATCCTTTGAGATGTATTTGGGACTTTCTCTCTGGCTAATCTTTTCGTCAAAGGATCAGCTAAGTTCTGATCAGTGCGTACATG
Source organism: Astragalus membranaceus (assembly GCA_039519185.1). Classification (NCBI taxonomy): domain Eukaryota; kingdom Viridiplantae; phylum Streptophyta; class Magnoliopsida; order Fabales; family Fabaceae; genus Astragalus; species Astragalus membranaceus. The sequence continues at coordinate 164,482,369 of CM076854.1, forward strand.
ATCCACTCTCACAGCTCCTTTGAGAGTAACCCTCTAACTGTGTTGTGCTTACGACGTATTTGTCGTATTTTACCGTTGTAATATCGATTCTCTATTTTTGCAATAGCTGTGGTACTATCGCAGTGGATCAACACAGCTGGCATCGGTTTTTCCCATAAGGGAATCTCTGCTAATAAGCATCTTAACCAGCTAGCTTCTTCACTAGCTGTTACCAATGCTATCATCGCAGACTCCATAGTGGACTGAGCCAACATGGTATGTTTCTTAGATTTCCAGGAGACGGCACCGCCGGCTATACTGAATATATAGCCACTAGATGCTTTGGAATTGTCTGATAGAGTATTCCAATCAGCATCACTGTACCCTTCAAGTACAGCTGGAAATCTCTGATAATGTAATCCGAGATTCATGGTCCTTTTAAGGTATCTCATGACTCTCTCAATAACATGCCAATGCTCGATACTAGGTCGACTGGTAAACCTGCATAGCAATCCCACGACATAGGCAATGTCGGGTCTAGTACAATCAGTGGAATTAGGCTACCAATGATGCTTGCATATTCCGTTTGTCTAATACTGTCACGGTGGCCTATCTAGGACCCTAGTCCAGGGTGGTCAAACGAATTAATTTAACAATTTATATATATCGTTGTGTAGAAATTTTTTTACTACGTCAGTCAATCACGAAATAACACATCATAAAAAATGTTTGACTTTATCTCACCTACCTTAAAAAAATTTACAGCGATGGTGTATACTAATTAAACATATTTTGCTTTTCTAATTTCGTAATTTTGGACCTTGTGATTTTTTCATTGCACTTTTGGTTGCTAAAAATCATGGATTGTGCAATTTTATTCCCTTATTTTTCCAAAATTCAAGATTTTTGAGGACCAAAAGTGCAAATAATATATGGTTTTGAGGGAAAAAAATTGTAAAATTAAGAAAAATGGGGACCAAAATTGTCAAAGTAAAATAAAAATACTAAAATCACCAAGTTAACAAAAATCATCATATTTTTTTGTGATAATAATAAACTTTTTTTGATCAAATGAGACTAATTAAACTAATGGACTTGTTATTGTTCTTTTATCTCCTTAGACAAATAAAGTTAGTTGGAGTAGCTAAATAACATATTATTGAGGTAGCTAAATTTAAAATATACCTAATTATCCAAATACATATATTATTTTTGGATAGCCAAAACTACCTCATAGTTATACTACCAATCGCTTCTGGAGCTGCAATAGGAAATAGTAGCTAGGAATGGAAAGAGAAAAATAGTAGTAGGATGTGCAAAAAATAAAACTAGGAGTGTCAAATTATATTTTTCATAGGCAATGTAGGTCCGCCGATGCTGTCACCAGTGTTCTTAAAGATTTTGACACTTGGATCATACAGTGAGCAGGCAGGTTTACAATCAAAGTAGTTATATTTCTTTAAGATCTTCTCAATGTAATGAGATTGATCCAAAGAAATTCCTCTCTCGGACCTAGTAATCTTAATACCGAGGATTACACTTGCTTCTCCGAGGTCTTTCATATCAAAGTTGTTACACAACAGTGATTTCACTTTATTTACGGCATGAATGTTTGATCCAAATATGAGTAAGTCGTCTACATAGAGACATTTGTCACTTTCATTTACTTTGAACCCATTCGATATAATTAGATTATCAAACTTCTCATGCCACTGTTATTAGGAGCTTGTTTAAGACCATACAGAGACTTATCCAACTTACAGACCTTGTTTTCTTGCCCGTGAACTACAAAACCATCAGGTTGCTCCATATAGATTTCTTCTTCCAATTTACCATTTAAAAAAGCAGTTTTGACATCCATTTGGTGTACTTCTAAATTATAAATGGCAGACAATGATATTAGTACCCTTATGGATGTAATTCTAGTAACGGGTGAAAATGTGTCGAAGAAATCTATATTCTCTCTTTGTCTAAAACCTTTGGCTACATGGCGGGCCTTGTATTTGTCAATAGTACCATCAGGTTTTAGTTTCTTTTTCAAAATCCATTTACAACCTATTGGTTTGCAACCAGGAGGCAAGTCAACTAAGTGCCATGTCTTGTTAGACTCTAGAGAATCCATCTCATCATTTATGGCTTCTTGCCACAAATCAGCATCCAATGAAGACAGAGCTTCTTGAAGGCTAGTTGGATCCTCCTCTAATGTATAGACCGCATAGTCGGGTCCATAGTCTTTAGCAACACGTGCTCTCTTACCTCTTCGAGGTTCTATTTCCCTTTCTACATTTTTTTCAACGCTCCTAGGCGCAGAAATTTGACTAGTTCCGGTGCCCCCACTATTTCTTGATTTAAAAGGGAATTTGCTTTCATAAAAGTCAACATCATTTGACTCAATGATCACCTTTGCATTAAGGTCGTAAAACTTGTAAGCTTTGCTACTTGCTCCATACCCAATGAATACACATTCATAGGCTCTACTGGCGAGTTTAACTCTTTTTGGGTCTGGGATCCTGACATAAGCCAGACAGCCCCAAGTTCGAAAATAAGACACATTTGGTTGCCTTTTTTTTATCATTTCATAAGGAGAAATTTTATTTCTAGACTTAGGAACTCTGTTCGGTACATAACATACAGTTAGTAAAATTCTCCCCCCCACCAGTGAGTTGCAGGTGAAGAAGGTCAAACTACAGGCACTCCGTAAGCAGTACGAACTGCTCCAGATGAAACCTAGTGAGAAGGTAGGTGACTACGTGTCTCGCGTAGTCACTGTGACAAACCAGATGAAAACCTGTGGAGAAACGGTTACAGAACAAACAATAGTGGAGAAGGTACTTCGATCCCCCACCCTTCAGTTTGATCATATAGTGGTAGCTATTGAACAAGCCAAGGATACCTCTGCAATGAACTTAGAGGAGTTGCAAGGTACCCTAGAGGCACATGAAATGCGTCTCAGTGATAGAGGACCTGAGAAAGAAAGTGATCAGGCACTCAAGGCTCAAACCAGTAAGAAAGGGACTGGTGACAAGTCAAACTGGAAGGAGAACCAATGGAAGAAAAAGAAGCAGCAATGGCTGAACAAGAAGAATACTGAGGGTGGTACTGCAGAGAAGGGGGATTCTGCAAGTAAGGGAGGGAAGAAGTATGAGAAGGGGAATTTTGATAAGAAGAAGGTCAAGTGCTTCAACTGTGACAAGTACGGGCACTTTGCAGATGAATGCTGGTCCAACAAGGAGAACCAGAAATAAGAGGCTAACATAGCCAAGGGTGACTCTGACAATGAGCCAGTCCTGCTGATGATGGAAACAGCAACTGTCACTGTGGTGGAGGAGCTGTGGTACCTAGACACAGGCTTCTTCAACCACATGACAGGGAATAAGAGGTGGCTGTCAAACTATGACAGCAGCAAGAAGACCAGGATCAGGTTGGCTGATGACAGGTACTTGCAAGCAGAGGGTATGGGAAACATCATGGTGAAGAAGAAAGATGGTAAATCAGTTGTGATAGAGGAGGTCTGGTATGTGCCAGGCATGAGGAGAAACCTGATGAGCGTGGGGCAACTCATTGAGAAGGGGTTCTCAGTGAACATGGAGGATGAGCTGCTGCAACTCTATGACAAGAATAAAAGGCTGATTCTGAAGCCACAGCTAGAGAAGAATAGGACATTCAAGGTCAGCATCAAGGCAGCTGAGACTGAATGCTTTGCTGCAACTGAAGGTGCAAATGATAGTGTCTTGTGGCACAAGAGGTATGGCCACCTAAATTACAAAAGTTTAGGTAGTTTACATACAAAAAACCTTGTTGTAGGAGTTCCTCTAGTAGCTGCAGTTGACAAATCTTGTAATATTTGCATGAGAAGCAAACAACCAAGGCTGCCTTTCACATCAGAATTGCCACCAAGGGCAACACATGCCTTAGGTGTGGTACATTCTGATGTGTGTGGGCCCTTGCACTACAAGAAAATCGACGATTTCCGACGGCAATTTCCGTCGCAAATGCAGCGATTTTCGTCGGAAATTGACGTTTCCGACGAACTTTCCGACGGACAAAAAGTCGTCGTAAAATCGCTCGTCACAAATTTTTTCCCGACGGAGTTTTTCGTCGCAAATTTGTCCGTCGGAAACCCGTCGCAAATATCCGTGGCAAAGTCGTCGCAAACGCTGACACATTTTCAACGCAAATCCGTCGGAAATATTAAAAAAAAATTAAATTATACAAAATTAAATACATTTCATTCGAATTCAATTCTTTTTCTTTTGAACGTCAATTCAATTCTTTACATATACAATCAATGTTTACATCATAAGCCATCATGCAATAAATATAATAAAGCATTTCAACCATCATGCAATAAACATACATTCAACAAAAGGGTTCAGTTGCAAGGGTTCATAAAATTCTAAAAAGACAAACACATTATAAGGGTTTTGCATTCTGTGACTATTGGTCATTAGGTTTCCAAGTTCTCCTTGCCCTGCCATTAGAAAAAGAAACAAACTTGCATCAATATTGTAGTCTTTTCTTTCTTTCTTTCTTTCTTTCTTTCATTCCCACCTAGATATTTTAAAAGGTAAAAGAAATTCCTAACACAAAAACTGAGCAACCAAAGATAACATGGAAGTTCTGAATTGAGTTGGACTCAAGAAACCAGCAAAAAGATTCATTCTTGTATTAACATGCAATTACTGTGGCATGGCAAGATCTTGCAATATTGCAAGCATTACTGATAGGATCCATGTCCATAGTAAAGTTTAGAACTCAATCAGTATTATTACCACTGACAAAGAGTCCATTGAAGGAAATTTAGCCAGTGTCATCCTTACTTGGACACTCCAAGAAATTGGCTGAACAAAGTGTAATTTCATGATTCAACATGCATCTGAGTCCAACTACTCAATCAGTGAAGAGGCAAATAGCAAATCAATCATCTCTCTTTAACAATCATCTCTCTTTAACAATAGCCTACTTGGAACAGTTTGATAAACTTGAAGAAAATCACAGATAAGTACCAGGTTTTTCAAGTGATCCTTCAGGAAATGGAGATGGATTGTGTGGTCGGCAAGCTGCCAGTAGGATCATAAGAAGAATTACGAAGGTTCCAAGAGTAGTTCCCAGAATAGCCGCCTTAGATAATGTAACTGCATGGTCAATCACATATATCAGCTTACTCTGCATAACTTCACCACTACTTCATGTCAATTATGTTCAAATCAGTTTAAATTATACAGTACAACTTAAATTTTGCAACATAAATGATTCAGTGGGGAGTGACTTAGCAGGGACAGAGGCAGATTTAGGCATTCATCATAAAAAGCATACAGAATAGCATTCATAAGAACTAATAAGATAACCAATTTAATCTATTTTTCACTTTTCCGATTATTACATGTTAAAAAGCATACAGAATAGCATTATACATTCTAGCTGGTTGAAAACATTAGCACAAAGAGTAGATAAAGATATGATAATGCAAACAAGAATTGGAGAGTATATTTAGACTTACCACCAAGTTTGAGGGGTCGTTCGGACAAAAGGTCACACATGATTGATTGAATTGGAGAATATGATAAATTGGAGGTTTAATCTCATAATGCAAATAAGCAAGCCCTTTTGCCACATCAAGAATTATACTATTTCTTTGTGGCCAAGTCAACCTATTAGCACCAGAAATTGACAATTGGTAACTGAGATTTCCATTAGGCATAAAATCATAAACTAAAAATCTCCTCTTACCTTTCAAATTATGACTTGGAACACAACAACCTCTTAAAGCAAGAAGATTCCTATGCTTTATTTTGCTAAAGGACTTAAAATACCAACTTTGTCCTTCCAATCTGTGATGTTTTTGATGCATGCACAATTTGGACTTACCACCAAGTTTGAGCCTTCATGTGTGCACCTACACCTTTTAGCCAACAACAATACACAAACATATATGTATGTCAGCTTAAATTAAAAACCAATTCTCTGAATATGCAATATGTAAAAAGCAACCAATTGAATACAAGTACTTCACATTTGGCCACAGTTTTGGAATCAAACCAAACCAATCCACCTCTTCTAGCTCCTCACAAGCATTTTCCAATTTTGTAGCTAAATATGGATTTGGACTTTGAGATATGACGTCCAAAACAGCTTTTCTCATTTTCTGTGACTTTATTCTTGAACTTAGAGTACCATGTCTAATGTCACTACATATTTCTCTCCAAAGTTCTTCGAAGCTTCTGAAAGCTTGCACCATGCTGTAGACAAAAGCTGAGTTGATAAACTCTACCTGATCAGAGAAGAAGAGGCCAAGTAGGAGGTGGCAGTATGTTGATTGTTTATAGTCTCCTCCGAAAATTACTTCTTGAGGACTGCAACTATATGACTTTGTTTTTTGCTGTTTGATTTTGAATTCTTCACTTGCATAGCAATGTGTTGTGGCTGTTCCTACTGTTAAACCTCCTTATTGTTTTGTAACAATTGCTTCCATAAAGAAATTCAAGAATCTTTCCTCCTTCTTTAATGGGGTAAACCCTGTAAATTAAACAATGATTTTATTAGTTCATATATTACATATATCTCTAATTTTTAACATCTAGACCGTGACATTGGATATAGGAGCACAAGAGAATATTATTGAATGGCACACCTTGATCTATAGGCTGCTGATAAAGTGAATATTTGAAGTGTGGTTTGTGCACTATGGCGGGTAAAGGGTACAAACTTTTGTCTCCCATCTGTAGTTCCAGAATTGCAGAAACTGAACCACCATCAAAAAAATATAATAATATAAAATTTGTCCAAAGTAGTAATAACTGTAGGAATTAACATATGCGTGCGGCCTCTATTTAATATTCTATATTCTGATAAACGTGACCAATAAATAAATAATTCAGTAGTATAATGAATATCAAATCTCAACCTTTCCCCCACAAAAGTAAAGAGCAAAGAAGTGGAAAAAGAATAATTCATAAAGAAGTTTTATCTTTGAGATAATTAAGGTAAATGACTAAGATAATTAAGTTTTATGTCCTGCCGAATCATACACCAAATGATTTCAAAACTACATAATTCGAATCATACACCAAAACAAACACATCAAAGGAAGTACAGCCAAGGTAGACAGGTTCGTAATCCTAGGTAGGAACGGTGAGAGGTCATAGGTTCGTAAAGCACGGGTTCGTAGCACGAAACGTGGTTCCAATAAAATTGTACAACTAGTATATATATGCATATTAAAACATATGAATAGAGATAAAAATCATAAATAAGTGAAAAAAAATCACAAAAACACCATAAATACTCAAGAACTTCAATGCATACCCACAACATATAAGTCTTAAACAACATAATAAGGGCATAAAGGCACAAACATAAACATAAGTCATTACAAACAATAATACTCAACAAAATGGTTTAAAAAGAACACAACACAGTGACACAGAACAGAAAAAACAAAATCAGAAAACTGAGAAAGGAAAGAGGAAAACGCAGAATCAAAACAGAGAAAAACGCAGAAACTGAGAAAGGAAGCAAAAGAACAGAGCAGTAGAAGGAATACGAACTAGGAAGAAGGAAGAAGAGACCGCAGAAACTGAGAAAGGAAGCAAAATCAGAATTATTGAACGCCGTCGCTCAGTGAAAGAGAAGAGCGCGCTCCTGTCTACCTTGAGTACAGCTGCAATTAGCCAATTCAATAATCCTTTTCCAAACATATCGAGTAACAATTTAATTTTAATCAAGCCAAACAGCTCCAAACATTATAAATTAGATCCATGCATTTTATGAATAGCAAAAATGTACCAATTTTGTTTCTAGCTAGCTATACTTAACGTGAGATCCACAATGATTTGATTTCACAGGTTTTAAAGTCTCAAATACTTCTTGTTGCAATGTAGACACAAGCATTGGAGGGTTATGCTTACCAAACTCAAAGTTATGCAGGAACCGCAATGAATATGTATTTTGGGATGCCTTTCATCCTTCAGATGCAGCAAATGCTATTCTTGCAGAAAAGTTTTTCTCTAGTCTTTTCTCATCAGCTCCATCTGCAGCACCCAGTCTTTCACCCTAAATACCATACATCAATTTAACAGTGATACCAAGAAATTAAGAATATATGTTCTACTCAATCCCATTGCATTTTTTAACTAATGCAGCCATCTCTTAATGATTTTACCAAAGAGATAATGACATATACAAACTCAAGTATAAGTGTAAAACTATATCCATAAAATTACGTTTCTATTTGTAACTAATATTGCCATCTCTCAATGATGTTACTTAAGATATAATGGCATATACTAATTAATATCTTGTTATGTAAGCTCATGTTTTCTTGCTGCCACTATAGGTGTTACGGTTCTATTTTAAAAATGAATGAATTAGTGATCAAGATTACCCAAAAACAATTAATTATACTTGTCCTTTAACAGATCTACAACAGTGGATAAGAAACAACTCAACAATTAAGAGAGGAAAGTTTTATATATGAATTGCATCAAGTAAAGTTTTAAAAAAGTCAAGAAAAGTTTTAAAAAACTCAACAATCCAATTCATTTACTCACTCACTGCTGCACTCTTCTGTGTGTTGGACCCTCCAGAAACTGAGCTTCCTTCTCTCTTTCTATCTCTCACTCACAAAACCAAAACTTTTCCTTCCTTTGGATAAAGCCAAAGTGACAGTAGTAGTAGTAGTAGTAGCCATAATAGCAGCAACAGAAGCAGAAAACAGCAGCATAAGAAGCAGAAAGAAAAGATAACAGAGGAGATTACCTTCAGATTCTGGAGCTTTTGCAGATTGGGCAACAGCTTCAACTGCTTCCGCCGCACACACTGCTAACAGAAGGAAATGCAATGAAATCAAGATTCTCAGCCTAAACATTTAAACACCGTTCATCAATCACACGAAACAAGGAGAGGGAGAGTCGAATTTCAATTAAGGTGCAACAAATTAAGGTTAGGGTTTCGTTTAAAAAAATTGGGACAAATTAAAGAAAGTATGAAATTACCTGCAATGGAGGACGCGCAAGGAGAGGGAGAGTGGAAACGGCGGAGGACGAGAGTGAGGGAAGAGGGAGAACGGCGAAACGCAAGGAGAACGAGAGTGAGGGAATAGGGAGAATGAGAGTGAGGGAAGAGGGAGAACGGCGAAACGCTTAGCGATGTAGGAGGGGGGAGGAGGGCGGTGGAGGGCTGTGGAGGACGGAGGAGGGAGGTTCAGTGGAAGAGTGCAGAGGAGAGTGAGTGAGAGGGTTCGATGGAGCTGCGTAAAGTGAGAACTGAGAGGGTTCGATGAAGCTACATTGTGTTTTATTTGGTGTTACGGTTTGCGACGGACTTTTTGACGTTTCCGACGACAATCCCCGTCGGAAATTTGCGACGAAAAACAAGTTCGTCGCAAACGTGAGCGGGAATTTTAGCGCCTCTTCTGCTGCGCATTTGCGACGACTTTTTCGTCGGAAATCTGTCGGAAATTGCGACAGATAAGAGTTCGTCGCAAATGTTGGTGTCTAAAACAGGTTTTTCTTGTAGTGTTGGAAGTCCCTTCCCTAGGAGGAAACAAGTATTTTATTTCCTTTGTAGATGAATACACTAGGATGATTTGGATTTATCTGATCAAAGCAAAGAGTGAAGTGCTTGATCAGTTTAAGAAGTTTAAGAACTTAGCTGAGAAACAGAGTGGCTGCCAGCTTAAGATTCTCAGAACTGATGGTGGAGGGGAGTACAACTCAGCAGAATTCAAGAAGTTTTGTGAGGATCAAGGGATAGAGCATGAAGTGACTGCCCCCTACACGCCTCAGCATAATGGAGTGGCTGAGAGGAGGAACAGAACATTGATGGACATGGCAAGGTGTATGCTGAAAGAGAAGAGCCTGCCTAAGAGCCTATGGGGTGAAGCTGTTACAACAGCAGCCTATATCCTCAATAGGTGTCCAACCAAGAGACTTAAGGAAGCTGTCCCTCTTGAGGTGTGGTCTGCCAAGAAGCCAAGTGTAGGACACTTGAGGATATTTGGAGCATTGTGCTACAATCACATCCCTGATGAAAGGAGGAGGAAACTGGATGACAAAAGCTCTCCAATGATCCTTGTTGGATATCATCCCACAGGGTCTTACAAGCTGTATTGCCCAGCAACCAACAAGATTGAATTCAGCAGGGATGTGGTTGTAAGGGAATCTGAAAGTTGGGACTGGGAAGGTGGCAAAGTCAGCACAATGGCACCAGAACCAGTGCTGTTTGATGAACCTGAAACTGAAGCACCAGTTCAGGAATAAGAAATTGCTCCTGCTGCAGCTGAAGTGACTCAGCAACAGCAGGAAAACAGTGATTCTGACTCAGAGGAGGATCAGGAGGTGCATGCAAGGCCTCAAAGGCATAGAGTGTAACACCCCTTTTTCTACCCAACGGTTTATTAAAAAATATCAGAGTTTTTCGCGCCAAAAGAGTGTCACATTTTTCGAACCGGAAAACCACTTCGCAAACAGAGAGTACTTTAATTATAACTAACTTCTTTTCAAAAACATGCAGCGGAAATAAAAAGGTTTAACTTGGCAATCATACTTCAAAAGGTTTACAACTTAGAAAGGCATATACATAACACATAAGGAAAGACACAAGGACAACCCTCCCGAGTGCTACGTATCAGAGCCGACTCGACCATACTAGAAGAAGAATCTCTAGCCACCTTCAGTCACCGTCACCTGTAGGTTGCCGACATACGAGGCAACACGACGCAGTAGGGTGAGTCTTAATACATAGATAATAATAGATAAAACAAGAAACACAGTATAATAGGCACACCCGGAATACCATCAATTTAACTACACCATCAATACAGTTACACCAAATGCAGTTACGCCGAATACTGTTACACCAAGTACCGTCACACCAAATACAGTTACACCCAGAATACAGTTACACCATTAGTTCAAGAAGACGAAATCAAACACAGGACGTGTATGCAATGTATGAGATGCAACCCAAAACTCCACTGGGCATATGCATGTGGATCCATTCACCAAAATTTAGCCTTGAGGGCATTCACCAAAATTTATAATAAGGCCGAAGCCTAAGGCCGAAGCCTATTCACCAAAAATGCATATGATTATGTGACACCATGACAATGCATCAAGCACAACAAAATCACCAAAGTACGCCATAGCATATTCACCAATAGTTTCACTTATTCACCAACACCAAAAGAGGATCATAGACCCCATTCACCAATAATTATATACTCACCAATCACCAAGATATATTCACCATTAATATGCATCATAAACATCACAATCACATCACGACATCGTCATAAACATATTTATATTGCTCACCAATAATTTATATACTCACCAATCACCAAGATATATTCACCATTAATATGCATCATAAACATCACAATCACATCACGACATCGTCATAAACATCACCTTTACATTATTAGCCAGTTAGTACAGTTTTTAGAAACAACCCGAATGGTTCCCAGACTGGACAGATTCTGTCCTTCCACTTCAAATCACTCTAAACTGACTTACACTTGACCAAATGGAACAAAACCTTAGCCTTAACAAAAGCAATTTGAGTATAGTTTCTAATGGAAAAAGAATCGTTCAAATCAGAGTTCAATTGAAGACACAAGACCTGAAACACCGAACCTATACCTAGTTTAAGTCCAGAAATTTGACCTGACTTGAGACGCTCATAACTCGAGCTACACTACTCCAAATTTAACCAAACCAGTGCCAAAGTGACCAAAATTAAGTCTATTTTCTAACAAAAAAAGTCCCATAATTTTTTGACGAACAGAAAGTTCCCAGTTTTAAAAAATACCGAACCTATGTCCAGAATGCTTCCAGAATATTACCCTAACTTGTGGAATTCATATCTCGAGCTACACAACTCTAAACGCAACCAAACCAGTGCCAAATTAACAAGCATTCAATCAAGGTTTCGAAATGACAAACCACATAATTTTTCAATTAGTAAAACGTTCTCAGTCACTGAAATACTAAACCTATGTCAGAACATCTCAAAACAGTGAATTCAACAACACAAACAACCATCACACTTCAGCCACATATAGATATTATAAACATCAACAGCAATTTAAACAACTACTCCTAACACCTAGTACCCATGATTTCGTGGTTTATAAATTATTAACTATGAACGAGAGCCCCCTTACCTTATTGAAGAACTCGAATCCTTAGGCTTAGAAACCTTGAAAAACTTAGCTTTTCTTCTCTCTCCTCTTTTCTTTCTTGGTCACGAACTCCTCTCTTTCTTTTTCTCTATGGAAGCCACGAAATTCCTCTCTTTTTCCTTGCCTTGGCCGCCACTCCTTAGCTCTCACTCTCTCACAAAATCTAATTTTCTCAACTAATGAAACCCTAACTTAAAAACTCATTATTTATAGGCTCACTTAACCAATCATGGGCTTTCTTAGTTTATGACTTAATCATGGGCCTCCACTAACACCTCTAATTCGCCACCACCTATCCACATATACTAACAACTAATTATTTCTAATATTCTATCACATAAAATCCCTAAATAATTATTCCTGTCATTTTATTTTATTTTTCTCAAACACAAACCCTAGATAAGTAATTAAATAAATTAACTAATTATTTTGGGCTGTTACATAGAGTGCCTCCAAGGAGGCTAGCTGAGTATGACTTGACAGCTAACAACCAAGTTGACAGTGAAGGGGAACTGGTACAGCTTGCAATGTTAGCAGATGTTGAGCCACTTAGCTACACAGAAGCATTGAAGGAGAAAGTGTGGGTGGCTGCCATGAAGGAGGAACTCAGTTCAATAGAGAAGAACAAGAGCTGGAAATTGATTGAGTTGCCTAAGGATAAGAAAGCAATTAGTGTCAAATGGGTGTTTAAGGTGAAACTGAACTCAGATGGCAAGATTGCAAAGCATGAGGCTAGATTAGTAGCCAAAGGATTCCTTCAAAGGGAAGGACTTGACTACTTTGAAGTGTTTGCCCCAGTTGCTAGGCATGAGACAATTAGGATGGTAATTGGTCTAGCTAGCAATAAGGGATGGGGACTACACCACCTAGATGTAAAGCCTGCCTTCCTAAATGGTCCATTGGAGGAGGAGGTGTATGTGTTGCATCCTCCTGGATTTGAGAAGAAAGGACAGGAACAGCTAGTGTATAAGCTGCATAAGGCACTATATGGCCTTAAACAAGCACCTAGAGCATGGAATAAGAGGATAGATGCCTTCTTCCATGAACTAGGCCACAAGAAGTGCATAGTGGAGTATGGAATCTATGCCAAAGATTCTGAAAATGGTGATAAGACCTTGATCTGCCTCTATGTTGATGATATGCTGATCACAGGCAGCAACATTGCAGAAATCAGCAAGTTGAAGAAACTGCTGAATGCAGAATTTGAAATCACAGACCTTGGAAGGGTGAATTACTTCCTTGGGATGCAGTTTGTGTATGAAGACAGTGGAATAATACTGCATCAGGCGAAGTATGCTGGGGAAATCTTGAAGAGGTTTCAAATGGTGAACTGTAAGCCTGCTGTGACACCAGCTGAGGTCAACTTGAAGCTGGAAGCAGATGCAGATGGTGAAGAGGTAGATCTTACACTGTTCAAACAGCTTGTAGGAAGCCTGAGATATCTGTGCAACACAATGCCTGATTTAAGTTACTCTGTGGGAGTTGTTAGCAGATTTATGAGCCAGCCCAAAATGTCTCATTACCTTGCCGCAACAAGGATTTTGAAGTATCTTAAAGGCACGGTTAAGTCTGGAATTTTATTTCCAGCAGGGAAGAAAACTGGTGAAGCTGATGGCAGTTTAGTTGGGTACTCAGATCCTGATTGGTGTGGGGACAAGGTGGATAGAAGATCCACAACTGGCTATGTGTTCTTGTGGAACAAGGCTCCAATCTCTTGGTGTTCCAAGAAGCAACCTGTGGTTGCATTGTCTTCTTGTGAATCTGAGTATATAGCAGGTGCAGTGACTACATGTCAAGCAGTGTGGCTGAGCACACTGATGCAGGAACTGCAAGTGACAGTAAACAACCCAGTTACATTGCTGATAGACAATAAATCAGCAATTAACTTGGCCAAGAATCCTGTGCTACATGGGCGCAGCAAACACATTGATACTAAATTTCATTTTCTGCGTGAACAGATTGAGAAAGGCAGCATTGCAGTAGCCTACTGCAACACTCAGCAACAGGTGGCTGACATCATGACTAAAGGGCTCAAAACTGAGCAATTTCTGAAACTGAAGATGGAGCTGGGAAAGATAAATTTCTGACTCTGTGATTGTAACTGAATTAAGGGAGGGTGTTGAGTATTTGTAATTCATTTACTGCTTTTCGTAAAATTTGTAATAAGGGGTATATTGGTCTTTTCACTGTAATTGTTTTAGTTGTATTTGGATTATTGGTTGTAACTGTTCAGTTGGTGTGCAACTGATTATATTAGCTAATTGATACTGTTTGTAATACATACAATAGTTACACGGTTAATTGAAGTAGTAGTTTTATTCTTCATTACTATAGCATCATTTTCTTCCTTCAGTACCCGTGTTCCTCTGCTAGGGTTCCTCTTCCCGTTCCTCTTCTCCCTTCAATCCAAATCCCTTTCTCTCTGTGTGTGTATGTCCAGGATCTGTGTATGAATATAGTGGTGAGATTCAACAATAATTAGCCAACACAAAACACTGCTTTTAAATCTGTTCTGTACCTTACCTCGAGACTGGTATCCGATCCTAGATACCTAGTCAGATCCGAGATAGTTGGTAAACAAGCTCCTGATCAATCTGAGTGTGGCTCCGATCCGGGGTGGTGGTACCTGCAATGACACTCCGACGCTCAAGTCAGCAAGTGGACTGATTGCAAGTTAGATGGTTGGAGAGTGTGTACCTGCCAGAGGCCGACCAACCTGAGGTAGTGGTTCTTGACTCGAAGGGGTCCGATGTTGAACCGGACGACGAAGAGCAAGGGAGCACCAGCTGGAGTTCTGATGACAACGAAGTCGAGGTTGCCGAAAGTAGGAACCATGAAGATGAGCTCGATCGCCAAGGGAATCCCGTTTGCGAAGGAGGTTACTCCGATCAATATCCCAGTATCGGGGTTGGGCCGGTTGATGTTCCCCTGGCGCTCCCTCTGAATGTCCCTCGGGAGTACTCTTGGGTGTCGGAAACGCTGAGGGGGATTCAGTCAGTCTACCGGACCGGAGATGATTTGAGCCATATCGTCCACCGAATTTCCAGGAAGGAAGATCAGTTATGGAACGTGGAGGGGATGGCCGAGGGTCAACATGTAGCGTTTTGGCCAAAAGCGTTGAAGTTCGTCATGTATGGAGTGACGATCTTTGACATGAAGATTACCCCCCCTTTCACCGCCTTTCAGCAAGAGGCCTTGGGGATTCTGAATCTCGCCCCTTCCCAGCTTCACCCCAATGCATGGGCGTTCTTGCGGGCTTTCGAGCTTATGTGCATTCACTTGGAGAGGCCGATCTCCTCTGATCTGTTCTTCCACCTCTTCGAGGTCAACCGGAGGCACGAGGATGGGACCCAGGATCGGTGGGAGCATGAAAACTGGTAGGAGCGGAGCCCAAACCGTCTTGAACATCGGGCACAATCGACCCAGGGGCACTAGTACGATTCTCGACCGAATCTCTAGGATCAGAAGCCATCGCTTTGGCAACAACGGGGCGGTCAACGATCTCACTGAGACTCACCACGAAACTCTGAAATGAGAGGCTATGAGACGAGATTAAGATCGGAGGTCAGAGCAACTTCCAGAAATCAGTACAAGTGAGGGAGGTCCCCTCCCATATATATAGGAATCTGAGGACCTCAAAGTCGGCCTGGGCCTACGCTACACGGCCCAATGCTAGCCCCTAGACAGGCGCGTCCCTCCAAGCGCCATCATTCTCCAATCACCCTCGAACGGCGCGTCCCATGAATGACATCAGTCACAGGCGTGGAAATCGAGGTGCCACATTAAATGAAACGCCTCGAGTCACTCGGCTTACCTCGGTCTCAAATGAAACGCCTCGAGTCACTCGGCTTACCTCGGTCTCAAGCGAGTCACTCGGCCTACCTCGGTCTCAAGCGAGTCACTCGGCCTACCTCGGTCTCAAGCGAGTCACTCGGCCTCGGTCTCAAGCGAAACGCCTCGAGTCACTCGGCTTACCTCGGTCTCAAGCGAGTCACTCGGCTTACCTCGGTCTCAAGCGAAACGCCTCGAGACACTCGGCTTACCTCGGCCTTAAGCAAAACGCCTCAAGTCTCTTGGCTTACCCCGGCTTTGAAGGATCATCACGATTTTCCAAGAACAACAAGTCTAACCCGCCCAAGGGTGACCCGACTTGGGGGGCAACTGTTACGGATTGGGCCTTTGTGCTTAAGGCCCAACACCAAATGCAAATCCATCAACGAATGGAGGAGATCAAAAACCTAGATCCAATGGTTCCTATTGATCCCCAAAACCTATAAATAAGCATTCAATGCAAGCATTAAAGGTACACACTCTCGAACCATCTAACTTGCAATCAGTCCACTTGTTGACTTGAGCGTCGGAGTGTCATTACAGGTACCACCACCCTGGATCGGAGCCAGACTCGGATTGATCAGGAGCTTGTTTACCAACTATCTCGGATCTGACTAGGTATCTAGGATCGGATACCAGTCTCGAGGTAAGGTACAGAACAAAATCCATCTCCAACACTAATATTTCGTAGAATTATATTTACGAAGAATTTGATAATCTAAATCAAAAAAGTTAAGTTCACTCATAATTGTTTAGATCGTTTGCTCAGTTCACTTTGAATCCAAACAAAAACCAATTATGACCCGTCTAGTTCTTCGAAATCAATAGTAAGGACCTAGCTCACTTATTATCCCAAGTAGGTAGCTCAGTTGGCGAGCTAAAAGATTTTGAAGGAGTGCACCAAAAGAGTGCAAGAAGGAGGTCCTGGGTTCAAACCCCAAAAATTAACATTCCCCCACCACCACTAACATTGCTTATAAAAAAAAAAGTATATTTTGAGGGACTCAAATCTTTTTTATACCTTAAATATATATTTATTTATAACTTTCGAAGAGAACAATATACTTTGGTTGATAACTTTCGAAGAGAACAATATATTTTGAGGGACTCAATCTTTGTAGTTTTTTGTTTGGTTGATAATATGCGTTTGTCCTTTTATTTTTGTTTGTTCTTTTATTTTATTTGCTCAAATTATACAAAACATGACATAGTAAAAGGACAAATATGTTATGTGATTTCCCCCCTTTTAATGTTATTTATCTTTTAGATATTTCATTTGTATTTGATTCTTTATATGCTTACTAACTCTAAGTTATATTCTCACAGGTTGATTTGCCTTAGAGATATTGTCACTGAATGACAATGTTGGCTAAGATGTAGATGTTATTGGATTTAATTTCAAAAATCTAATACTATTTACCTAACAGCTATATCAGTTACATTAGTTGTTATTACAAGTTGTAATTAGTTAAAGTTGTTACTACCTATCTAACAACTATAACTAACTTTAGAAGTTTGTTAAAGATAATAACAAACTTCACTTACATTGTATATATAGCTATGATAGCAGAATGTAAATACAGATAGAGAATTCAATAATACAGTTTCTCAGTTCTACAGTATATACCCTAAAGTCTTTTCTGCTTTTCCTTTCTTCTGTGTAAGCTACCTTCATCATCTGGTTCTGAGTTTCTTGTGAGACAGCCCCTTCAACAAGTGGTTGAAGGTAAAACCTCATAAAGAAAAAGAGAATCAAAACAGAGAGTTAGTAACAATTGTTTCAGTGACTGAACAATTTAGAATCAAAGGAAATCAGAGATCAAGAAAGGGCCTGTTTCTCAAGGGAGAAACATTCTGATATCTGCTGGGTTCTTCAAGGCGTGAAGAACCATCTCTTGCAACTCAGCCCAGAAAAATAACAACAGAAAACATATTAAGAGGCATACAGTGAAACAAATCTGAACAGCAACAAATATCAAAGGAAAATCAAGCGTGATTTTACCTACTAAGACTTCTCAGTAGCAGATCCTTCAAAGATCTGTACCTGGAAAGCCAAGAACACAGTGTTAGGGTTTTGACGCAGCAAAACCTAACTAGAACAAAGAAAGAAGATCAGATCAGAAATTTACCTTAGTGACAGAAGAGGAAGCTTGAAATCAAGCATCACGCATCAGTCACAGAAGCAGTATCACCGAAGCCTCAACAAGCTGCAACCTCAGATCTCAGGTGACTCAGTATTCCAACCAAGTGGTTCTTCGCATCATCGTGATCAAGGATCATCATCGGTGGAGAGGGACAAGAGTTTCACCGCATCATCACCGCTGGAAGTACAGTGAAACCCTAGAAAAAGCTCTGAGAGAGAAGAGGAAAGAACCAAACCAGAAGCAGCAAGAAGAGAGAAGCAGTTCTTGGGTTTCTGAAAGAAAACCCTAAAAACAAGCCTTTTATACACCGGGTCATACACAACCCGCGTGTTGCTACAGTCTTCGGGTTCTGGGTGCCGCATGGATCAAGCCTGATCCAGCAGCAATTCTAACAAGGAAATACTTGGGCGCCTGCGAATAAGAAAGTGTTGTTTGCACCCTTGTGTGTCATTATACAGCCTCCAAGCAAATTCAATATCAATTGGTCAAATTACAACAGATGTGACCTCATTCATTGTTGGCAGTAGAATTTTCCAAAAGGCATTAAAGTACGAGATTGTTTATCCAATCCTATACACCCTTTACCGTTGATGTTTAGATGTGTGAATTAAGTAACATTATTTTGCCATGTAATACAATATATCAATTAATTTGGAAGCTCTTTGGAGGAGGCATGAAAAATAGTTTTGGGTTTTATTTTTTGTACCCCCTCATTCTCCCCTATACCCCCATAACCCTATTAAACCTCAAAATACCCCTCAAAAAATTAAAAAAAAAATTGATTTTTTTAAAACTTTTCGGAATTACCTCAAAAGAGGATAATTCCGGAAGCCAATTTTGTTGAGCTTTCCGGAATTATCCTCTTTGGAGGTAATTCCAGAACATGAAATTATGGGGGTATAAAAGATTTCCGGAATTATGCCAAAAACACATACTTCTGGAAGTCAAAAAATTGGCTTCCGGAATTATGTGTTTTTGGCATAATTCCGGAAGGGGTTTAATCAGTGGCAATACATAAAAAAGTACTAAGGATAACAACAGAGTTAGAACCTACAGAGAAAGAGGAAGAATCAAGAAATGTTTCAGGGAAGTAGAAGTGTTCATGTTCAACCCCGTATCTAATAATCCACCATAAGAAACAATTTGCTGTGGTGAATTGAACTGAAGATAAGGATTGCTATTCATTTTTCTGATGACATCCCCATGGCTTGAAAACTTGCATTTCCATCACAAGTAGGAAACACCACTTGTGTGGATAAAAATAAAACTCACCACGCTTCCGGAAATACCATACTTCTGGGAAGTCATTTTAGAAAAAAAAAAACTTTTACCTACGGACCAAACCGTGGGTAAAAGTCAATCTTTTTTAAAAGTTCCAAAACAACATTTTCCATACGGAAATACCCCTTTTTTACATAATTTCGGAAGCCTATTTTTTGGGAATTCCGGAAATATCTTTTTCACATACTTCCGGAAGCCATTTTTCACATATTTCCGGAAATTTTTTCCGGTAATTCCGGAAAAATAAAAAAAACACGTTCCGGAATTATGTTTTAATAAGTAATTCCGGAAATTTGTTGAAAAGTCAGGGGTAAAATTGGTAGTTTGGTCAATTTGGGAGGTATACGGTATAATGGGGGGTAAAAAAAAACTGCCAATAGTTTTTTAGCACAAAAAGTGTTGAGTAGTAGTTTTTTCCGCATTCAATAACAACGAAATTAACACTAAATTCACTAATTCCAAACTCAAAAAAACAATTAAATTTTGAAGCCCTCAATGTGGTCAAAATACAATTTTTGAGCAAAAAAAATTGTTGAGTAATAGTTATCCGTCTTCAACCACTACAAATTTAACACTGGCTTTCCCTATTTCCAAATTCAAAACCCTAAACCTTTATCTCTTCTAACAGTTACTTAAGCCCATTTTTCCAATAATACAAAAAATCATTTAATTAGAAAGCTCTCATGATGGTAGAAAATAATGTTTGAGAAAAAAAGTGTTGAGTAGCTTTTTTGTCCGGATTCAATCACAACAAATTTGACTCTAGTTTCCCTTATTTCATACTCAAAAGTCTAGCTTGTTATCTCTCTTCTAAGAGTCCCTCAGGCCTGTGTTCCCAATACAATAAATCATCTAATATGGGGGCTCTCAAGGTGTTCAAAAAAAACAGATAGGGTATGTTTGGGAGGGGTTTTGCGAGGGGAATGGAGGGGAGAGTTTGAAAAATATTAGTCTATATTTTAATATGTATATATGTATGTAAGATTTTAAAAAATTAAAAGAACAAGTTGATATATATCAATATAACATTTTTAATCACACTTGATTTATGTTTAGAGACATTTTATAGCTTCATCTATTTTAAATTGAAAAATATGCCCTCCCCTCCGAAACATACCCATAGGTTAAGGTTGTCAACGTTGAGTGGTTGGTTTAATGCAAGCCCTTAATTAGGACTCCAAAAACTGAGCAAAAATGGGGTTTCAAAGATGAATATTGGGTGTTTGTTCTGTTTTGTATTAAGAAAATTTGTGAGTAATTGAGTGTATAGTTTGGCACTAGAAGGATTAAGATGAGGTGGGGGGTTTCAAGGTTTATGGCTGATCTCTTCTTCCTTTCTCTCTCTCTCTCTCTCTCTCTCTCTCTCTCTCTCTCTCTCTCTCTCTCTCTCTCTCTCTCTATCTCTCTCTCTCTCTCTCTCTCCCCCCTACACTCCTCTTTCTCGACCTCTTTCTTTCTTTTCCCCTTCTCACTCTTTCTTTTTCTTCCAGCTGAGCAAAAATGAGAGGGTTTCCCTCTTTAAGGTGGTTTTATTTCGAAAGCAAAATGATTCAATAATGGGTTTGGGCCTTTGGGTTGGGCTTGGGATTAAAAATCAGATTTTTGTTTACACCCCTCTTCTAATGCATTTAAAAGACTCTACTAATAACTCAAACAGACAAGCCACTTCTTGTTGAACAAACAAAAAAAAAACAGACAAGCACCAACAATGTCCAGTTTAACCAAGAAATAAATCAAAATATGTATGAGACATAATAATAGTATTAAGGAAACATCAAATGAAATTCATCAATCATCACATAATCAAGTAAGGAAATAACAATTATTCTCGCATTTTCTTCTATTCAATTTTAATATCCTTAGTTCTAACTCCTAATAATATTCCAATCACACATAATTCCAACCAATTATTGAAAATTATATAAACTAAGTCAACCATATAAAGGATGTTAAGCAACCACCAATGTAATAATCAAAGTAATTACTTAATTACTTTGGGTATTAGAGTTTGAATCACATCTCTTGCCATTTGCCAATTTTATTTTAATGTAACGGTATGCCACGTGGCAGACATCTTTTGGTTCATGGTGTGGCATGTCAGTGCCATGTGGCAATGCTGACATGGAGTGGTGACATGGCATGTCAGTGCCACGTGGCACAACCATCCAATAATATGTTCGACCGTGGAACTTATGTCATTGTTGATGTCATCTCTGTTTGCCACATCACTTTTTTTTGAATTAAAAATTAATAGAGGGACCAAACTAGATAGGTTTTGTTTTTGTAGGAGCTAAACTATTTTTTGTGTGTGCATAGACTAAACTTGATCAAACGTATATTTATAGGGACCAAACATATATTTAAGCCAACATATTATGTTAATTTTTCGTGCATGTAGGAATCTATCTTGTCATGAATTCGACATTTTGATTTTTTATAATTTTTTTCTTTTTTTGACACAATTTTTATAATCCAATCTATCTTTTTTTGACACAATTTTTCAATCTATCTATCAATCGCTCAATTATATGTAAGATATGTTCTAACATATATATGCATGTATGATTTAACTGCCTATGACGATCTGTTCAACCACGATTTCATTCTACTCATATCAATTCTATGTAAATCGCTGATCCCAGGTGATTCGTTATGCTCTTTCTTTTGTATAATCTACTTTGATTGAATTTTTTCTAATGTTTAGCCATATGTTGTTCTGTCTCCCTGGATCCATGAGTGAGGCAATAATATCCGGATTTTTGACTATCTTTGAAAGGCCTGATCAAAAGAAAATCGTCAAAGTTGTTGTATATTTCTACGCCTTCTTTGTTGTGCCTCGCTCTACTGTTCTTTTTGATGGTGTCCAACATAAATCTCCAACGACTGTGATTTCGTTGATTAAATATGCGGCAAGAAAATCAACATAAGAAATGTAATAAAAGAAAATCAACAGTTGATTCTAAATTAATATATTTTATTTTTTGGTAGTAATCGATTGTTTTAACTAGTTCTATCGATTTGTATTTCAATTTGCAGGTTTTATCTCGAATTGAAAACATCAACACTCCAAATTATATTTCCGTCTGATGAGGTAGCAATGATTTCTCGTCTTTTTCTTCACCCTTTTGATCCATATTCTATGTCACATCGAAACACTTCATTTTGATGGTTATATCCTCACAATAAGGTTTTTTTTTTACTATGTTCGTGTGCGTAACTCCCATGATACTTTTAATCATTTCTCTGTATTTTCAACTTTCTTTCATGTCTTTTATAGTGATTAAGGTTTTCAGCTCATGATGTGTGTTCTACTTTTATTGTCAATAGCAAATCTATTTATACTATATAGTTTTGGATACATAACTTATGTCGAACCCTATGCAAATATATTTCACCATATATTTCCTTACCTTCTTTGCATGAAAATAAGCACCTAACATGAAAATAAGCATAACAAATTGCAAGTTGGTCATGTGATATAACAAATTGTAGAGTATAACATATGTGGTTAGTCATGTGATATAAACAAATATACAAACACAACACATTGATCTCTTTCTCTTACTATCAACCTCTTTGCATCCTCAACTAATTCACAAACTACATATATGACGGAAAATATATGCAAAGAGGAGGATGCGTGATGGAGGAAAGCAGAAGTCGATGACAATAAATAGTCAATAAAAATATACTTTGATATCAGAAAACAGAAGTATCTCGAAGCTTTCCAAGTCGTGATGATTACGAATTTGAGTAATCTCCCAACCTTGAACTCGATTACGGCTATCCTACATCGTTTCCCACGTCACCTTATTCCAGATTGGTGGTGCGTGTTAATTATTATTTTTAATTTTTTATATTTGTTTTGCAGGTAGTTGGGGTTGAAAATCTTAGAAATACGTGTTTCATGAGTGTTGTTCTTTAATGTTTCACACACACTACCATTATTGCGGACGTGAAGGAGAAGAAAAAGAAAGGGTTCCAGTGGTGGAAGTGTGTCCAGCAAATCTGTTCCATTTTTACTGAGATTTTATTATCTTGTTTCTACCACTGAGCTAGTTATTTTAATATTTGTTGTTAGTATTGGCTGTTTATGTGTATCCATTGTTGGGTGTGAGTTTTCCAGGTTAAAAATATCTCTGATATTTATTAATCCGCATTAATATTATCATGGGAAGTGCATTTTCTGTTATCCTATTTATCTGTACAGGTGCAGAAAAATATTTGATTAAAAGAGATTGTAATTATCCCTGATTTTTCCCAACATTCACTAATGCAAATCAGCCACTATATGATGAATTCATTAATCTTTTCAACATCTATTCTAGGACATGGAAATGTGAAAACAGTGACATAATCATATGGTTCTAATTGATTGTAGGGTTGAAAAGAAAAAAGAAAAAACAAAGAAACAAAATTAAAGAGTCTTCATTACAATATATAGGCTAAATAGCTGTTTTGGCCATTTATTTTTTTGGGGTTGGTGTCACTTTGGCCCTTTATCTTTTTTTCTCGTTTTAGACCCTCATGTTTTTTTTTGTGTCATTTTGGCCCCTGCCGTTAGTTTTTTCTAACGGATGCCACGCTGGCAGTTAACTGCTGACGTGGCGTCTTAAATGTCAGGGTTGACTTGGACCTGATTTGGTGATGTGGCACATAAGGGACCAAATAGAAATTCAAAAAGAACATGGGGGGCCAAATTGACACAAACACAAAACAGTCATCTTCTTCCTCCAAACACCACCTCCATCTTCATCTTCTCCGGCGAGCCACCACCACCTCCGATGAACCTCCGCCACCACCACCACCACAAACAGTGACATCACTTCTCTCTCTCTCTCTCTCTCTCTCTCTCTCTCTCTCTCTCTCTCTCTCTCTCCCTCCCTCTCTCCCTCTCTCTCTCTCCTCAAGAACACCAAAATTCTCAATTCTTCACCAAATCAAGCAAATAAATAGTGCATTTCATGCGAAATTTCACAAGGAACTAGAATCCATCACCAATTTTCACAAAAAAAGTGGAAGAACTTAATCAAAAACGTGATTTTCAGAGGAAAACGCGTTTTGGGTTTTGCAAATTGGGGAAACCTTCAAAACTCAACCAAAATTCACCAAACCACTTGCAATAGACTCGAAATTGGTGCAGTAGCTGCCTGTTAGCAAAAGATTTCAACAAAAATGATAAAGAATTGAGAACGAAATGGAAATATAGATTCACGTTTTACGATTTTTTGGGTTTTTCAATGACGAAGGGAGAGAGAGAGAGACAATGTCACTGTTTGTGGTGGTGGTGGCGGAGGCTCACCAGAGGTGGTGGTGGGTCGCCGGAGAAGATGAAGATGGAGGTGGTGTTTGGAGGAAGAAGATGAATGTTTTGTGTTTGTGTCAATTTGGCCCCCCATGTTCTTTTTAAGTTTCAATTTGATCCCTTATGTGCCACATCACAAAATCAGGTCTAAGTCAACCCTGACATATAAGGCGCCACGTCAGCAGTTAACTGCCAGCGTGGCGTCCGTTAGAAAAAACTAACGGCAGGGGCCAAAATGACACACACAAAAAACATGAGGGTCTAAAACGAGAAAAAAAAAGATAAAGGGCCAAAGTGACACCAACCCCAAAGATAAAGGGCCAAAACAACTATTTAGCCCAATATATATACTATGAATGAATGAGAGATCATAAAGAAACAAATGTCTTTACATAATTTATCAACAAATTTTGAGTTCCTTTGACGAGCATAATATGTCGATAAATCTGCATACCTAGAAATTCATTTCGGACAACTGAACATACCATCTTCTAAATTGGCAGAATCGATATTTGTCCCAGTCTGATCCAAATCTTCTTCTCCATTCCTTTCAGGTATTTCTTCCAAGGGCTTATAAGTGTAAAACCAAAGACATATTCCATAATAAATAAGATTTATTACTTGAACCCCACTAACAAGCAAGTAATAGTACTCCAATTTACCCCTATTAAGGTTCCTATCAGGCAACCAATTCCTTACCTTGTTGCCACTATATTTATGAATAAGTGTCACTATAAATGTACCAACATAGCTTCCAATAGCTATTACTATGCAGTAAATAGCTGTAGCACTACTCCTCATACTTTCAGGTGCTTGATCAAAGAGAAACTCAAAAAGTCCAACTGACATGAAAACATCAGCTAATCCATGTAAGCAATATTGAGGCACAAGCCAAAATACACTAATAGGAATAATAGCTTTTGGATCATCCAATAAGTTGTACTTAGCAGCAACTGCTTTTCTTTTGATTTCTACTGGTGCTGAAATTACTGTGGCTATAATGTTGATTACAAACCCTATTCCCATTCTTTGTATGCAAGTGATTCCAGTAGGATTCTTTGTAAATTTACGAGCAAGTGGAACAAAAAGGAGATCATATAGTATAACTCCTGTCATCATGGTTATCACACTGAAAACTGACATATTAGCTGGAGAGACTTGGAATGAGTGAGAGAGGTGGCGATCCATTGTGCGAGCTTGTTCAATGACAAAACTAGGTAGGTGTGCTGAAGCAGCTATGAGTAAAATTCCGGATGCTGAAATTGGAAGGATTCTTATGATTGATTTTAGTTCCTCAACTCTATGGATAGTGGCTAATTTCCATAAGCTTGGTTGTGCATTTGGTTCTATGGCCTCTTCCCCTGTGACAATTGCAGCCTTGTCCAACCATCTGTAGACAGTGGCGGATCCAGGATCTCGGGTTAGGGAGTGCAAAAAAAATTCATTATCAAAAGAACAAAGTATTTGACTTACCTAAATTGATTTGTGTGTAAAAGCATTCCTTCCCAAGAAATACCAGCATCAAGCTCCCTATTTTGGTACAAGAACTTGGGATCATTTGGTAAAGTCATTTTCCTCTTTTTCACAGCTGCCACAATCACTTGGGCCAAACGAACCAAAGGGCTTCCTTTAGGTTTCTCAGTCTTATAAAATGGTGAGCCCAACACAAAGGTAATAATGGATAATAACATGACAATGGTTGGTATTCCAAAACCCCAACCCCAACCAGTATTGTCTTGAATGTAAACCACAATGGTCAAAGCACTTAAAGAAGCCAATCCCAAGAAGAAAAAGTACCAATTGAAAATGTTCCACTTCCTAGAAGCCACACCTTTTTTGGTCATATCAAATTGTTCTCCTAAGAAGGGTACAACACAAGGTCTAATGCCACCTGATCCAAGAGAAATGAGGACAAGAGAGATGAAAAATATTGATAGTTGTGAAGATGTGGCTTCTTGGCAATTCAGTTGAGTTGGGCATGGTGGGGGGCGCAAATGTGGCAGTATAGATGATAGTGTTATACTAACCATTCCCTGCATGAAGTAAGAGTGTGACAAAATAATTGACACCACGGTATGTAATATGCTGCAATAAATGTAAAATGTTAAGAGCTATATGGTTGCTGTTTGAGCATCCATGTGCAATAACCCTTTCCCTTTTTGGTTTGTAGACGGAGTGGCAATTGCCACTAGAAACTCACGCACATAACTGTGAGATCCCGAGTTTGAGCCCAAGACAATATTCAACCTAACAATTTTGGTTTTTGCCAGTTGAGATAAGCCTTATGGATGAAATAACCCTTTCCCTAAAACAATGCATTTAAATAAAAAATTAACAAACTTGATATATATTGATTTTTATAAATCACTAAATGTGTTTTTGATCCCTATAAAATTTGAAAATTTTATTTTTAGTCCCTAAAAAAGTTTTATTCACTTTTAGTTCTCACATTTACTGTCGTCAATATTAGTAGATTAATTTTTAGAAAGTTAACTAAAAGATAAAACATAATACGAATAAACAGTTCACGTCTCATGTTATGATTGGAAAACCGCACCAATCACTTATAAACAAAAAACAAGCAACTGGTCTGATTCTTACCCAACAATATTATTTATATATAGATGAGTATTATCTTTCCTCAACAAGAACAACCAAGATTTACATTGACATCCCAAAGGCTAATGAGTTCATACAATCATTCAAGTGAGTTGCTTAAAAAATTTATAATATAATTTCAAATGTGTTTATAGCAAAAAAATATAATTAAATATGTCCAGGTGTAGGGATATTAATATGAAGAAATGGTCGGAAAACTAAATCGACCCAAGAAACCAAAGTATTCTATTTATTGCCAACAAAGGAAAGTTAAACCCAAAATTCTGGATGAACCACCAAACTTATTGAAAGAACTTTTAACCTACAAGAGTAGTAGGCGTTCAAATAATTTTAGAGCAGATATTCGGGCATATAATTCTATCTTTGCATTCACATCAAGGGTGCTAAAATAGACAATATAGTTAATCTAGACCATATGTTTACAAAATTAGTGGTTAAAATTATCACAGGATTTGAGGACTCATAACTGGAGAGGGGAAGCAACCTAAGTTTTTCTAGACCATATCTTGATGCAAGCATTGTTAAAGGCTTGAAGGATATATATATATATATATATATATATATATATATATATATATATATATATATATATATATATGTTTGACGAATATAACTGCATTGCCAAAGTATTTAGGATGGCAAGAGATAGACTATCTGGCCTAATCCTGAAAATGTGCTCATCAAATTAATTGGCACGAGAGTAGTTGAGTCGCCAATATAAAATGCCCACCTCAAGTGAAATTGCTGCTTTGATTGTTGTAGATTTCGGGGAATCTAATGGAAAAAAAGATATAATAATAATAAAGCACTAAACAGATGGCATCCAAAGACTAAAACTGTTTCATCATTCTTTATTAGCGATGCAATTATCCATTATTATTTCCATACGGTGAGGATGGATTTCACCTAGAAATTCCATACCATGAAATTGATGAACAGAAAACAGGTAAGAGGAAAAAATATTACAATTAAAGAATATTATGCATATAGGATACAACAATGTATCTCTCTATCAATAACTCTTATTTCTACCAGTCGATTATTGCAACAATAAATTGTTGATTCTTAGACGACAATAAGAAGATCGATTACGGTGGGTTAGGAAAAATCAATCAGTGTTGCGCACAGAACTATAAAAAAATGTATGTGATGCAATTGTACATACAATTGCAATCTTCATTCACACGTGATCCTCGTTATATGGTACAAAATTATCAAGATGCCATGACCATATGTAGAACTTATGAAAATTTCAACACTACTAGAATTTTCATCATTTCCTGCAGAATTTCCTGCGGATATTCATTAGAAATTCGCAGGAAACGGGTTTCCTGCGGAATTTTCAGCGGATTAAGGTTCCCAGTTATTTCGTTCGTGGATAATTGTTTCCTGCAGATTTTTAAATCGGTAGGAAATTTCCGCAGGAAGTCTGTAGAAAATTCCGCAGGAAATCTCCGCAGGAAGTTCCGCAGGAAATCTCCGCAGGAAGTTCCGCAGGAATCCCGCACGAAATTCCACAGAAAGGAATTCCATAGAAAATTCCGCAGGAAAGCCAAAATCTACGAAAGTTGTCAGGATGACAGATGATGCCAGTACATGCACAAGGGGCTCATCAAACTCTTTTCAGTTACTAAGAACATCCTTAGTGTCATTCAAACTGCAATCCTTGCTGTGCTTTCTGCCTGTGCTGATTTGGGTGCTCTTCTTGATTTGAAAATCCTTCAACTTCTTGTTTACTTTTCTCAGCCTAAAAAACAATAGTAAACAAATTGACAATTACAATGGAACAACTCTTAGTGGATACTTGATGAATTTCATTCTAGCTAGTAAGCAAACATCCATTGTCACAAATACATTTATGATGAATTTCATTCTAGCTTGTAAATTTTGATAGAATTCATAGAGAAAAGAGAGAGAGAGAGAGAGAGAGAGAGAGAGAGAGAGAGAGAGAGAGAGAGAGAGAGAGGAGTGAAACTCTGTTTTGAGTTCTTGAATATTTTCACTAAAAAAAAATCTGTTACAGAGATGCAGATTTATACAATTGCTTAACGTGTGCACCTCAGCAAGCTAAACCTATGCACACTTACAACTAACTTCATAATACTGTTAAGCAGAAACTAATCTAAACTGTTTCTAACAGATTAATCTTCTAGAAGATAACAGAGCAGCAATGTGCTGCAAACTGGTGCACGAAAGTGCACCCTAAGCTGACAGTAATAACACAGTCAATTACTACTCTTACACACCCCCCCCCCCCACAAGCTGAGGATGGGTGAACAAGTGAACACACACGAAGCTTGTTTCTGTAATCTAAGAGAGTAGCAGTAGGTAAGGCTTTAGTGAGAGCATCAGCTACTTGAAGATGACCAGGAATGTGAGTGTGTTGCGCCCGAAAAAGTCCCTGAGGGAATCTTTCTTCGTTTACAACTTTTTGAAAATCAATGAAGTCGCCACCAATATTTTTTATCAGGAAAATATTGAAGAAAAACCTTTTGGAAAGCGAATGGCCTTTTGGAAAACCGGAAGATTTGGGTTCGGGGGTCGGTTAGGCATAGGGAAGGTTTTAGCACCCCACGCCTCCTTTCTACCGAAAGGGAACCTTTAATTAAATGTGTGATTTTAAGTGCGGATTTGGAAAATACTTAAATTTACCCTTTTTTTCGAAAAGAGAGTGAAAAGACTTAATGAAAATTTTTATTTTTTGGCAAAAGTGTTTGTTTCTTTTTTAAGAGAAAAAAAATGTTTTTAGTTTATTGTGCTTGACGGAGGATATCCGCTCCTACGTATCTCCCGGTGCGATGGAGAATTCAAAGCTACGTAGTTCTGGTTTTTTGAAAAGGTTTTGTTTTTTTATCTTTTTGGAGTTTTTCGCAAAGAGGTTGAGCGTTCGCAGTGACCAAACAACAATGGTTTAGAGTGGTCGCACTACTAACTCGTATGAAAATGAATTATCATTAATGTCCAAACGGCAACGGCGCGAGTGGTGATTAATGACAATCGGTTTTTATTTTG
Source organism: Astragalus membranaceus (assembly GCA_039519185.1). Lineage (NCBI taxonomy): Eukaryota > Viridiplantae > Streptophyta > Magnoliopsida > Fabales > Fabaceae > Astragalus > Astragalus membranaceus. Next base: position 164,512,724 of record CM076854.1, read on the forward strand.
AGCATTGAAAAGGTTTTCACAATTGAAGGAGAGTGTTTGTAAGGACCAAACAACAACGGTTTAGAGTGGCCACACCACTAGCTCCCACAGGAATGAAATCATCACCCACAATCAAACGGCAACAGCGCGAGTGACCATTAGTGATGATTAATTTGATTTCGACGTTTGAAAATATTTGTTTTCGATGTCAGAAAATATTTATTTAGGGAAAGGAAATATATTTTTTTTAAGGAGAAACAGTGGATGCAATAGTAAAATGGGGGTGCGAATAAAAGGAGGGCTGCTGTATTATTAAAAATGGGGTGTAAACAGTGAGAAGGGTTGCGTTTTTAAAAGAGGGGGTGCAGAAAATGAAGCCCAATTCGCATGGGAGGGCCCAGTTAGCGAAACTGGGCTTAAGTGACAAAAAGGCCTTATGCTTGAGCCTGGGGGTGCGAGTAAGAAAAATAGATAAAATATTGGTTATTTAGTAACAGAAAAAAAGAATGATAATATTTTTTGATGAGTAAAATAATGTTTTTTTTAGAGGAATGATCAGTAAATGAATAATGATATAAAGCTAATAAAAAGGCAAATTCAAATAATAGGGAATGAGAGAGGGTCACGGTTGAGTATAATCAGAAGGGTATAAATAAATCAAATAAAACATTCATTTATCATTATTATTGTCCCAAGTTTTTGAACAATTGTTGACCAAAGTTAATGACCATTATTATTATTAATACAAAATGAATTCATTTATTATCATAAATCTGAAATTTGCAAAAGTTGCGATATTCAACAGACAAATGTAAGATTAGGAATACTTAAATCTCTCTATGAACATACATTTTTAACACCCTGATTAACCAAACATGACCATCATGCGCTTATATAGAAAAATAAGTAGACTAAGCATAATAGTGTTTCTATGGAATGTCACTTGAACACTGTCAGCATATATGATTTGCAAAGCATAACTTATAAGAAAATGGAGATGAGATAAAAAGAAAATTATACCCAATGTGCCTGTACAATGAATCACGTTTCCAGATCTCACAAGAACAGATCTCACCAACGGCAACAACGACAACAAAAATAAAACTATGAAAATTTTAGAAGAGGAAAATAAAACGAAAATTTTAGAACTCTCATTCACTCAAACATTTTAAGTACGGATTTTTGCCTCTTGCTCCTGGATCTCCATCAAAGCTTTGACCTTTCTTCTTTTTCTCTCCTAAACACCAACCGAAAAAACCTCTCCCTTCTTCATGGATTTGGCCCATATTTATACTAGGAAATCGGATTTGTAGTGCTATGCTTTCTCCTTCGTTTTTTTCATTGGTTCTTGCACTCATATCTGAAAATATGTACAAATCATTGTGTCTTCTCTTTAAAACCGAAACCACCTATGAAAAACCGAGAGAAGAGCGCATGGACCAACGACTTATCATGGGACCGTTGGCCTTTTGAAGGTTGGTGACGAAAATAGGGTTTGCGTGAGGGAAAAGAGAGAAAGGGGCACCAAAAATGGTGATTTCGTGAGAGAGGAGGGAAAGAGAGGCGTGGAAGGGAGAGAAGAGAGGGAGGGGACGGCTAGGGCTTGATGTGGGTAGTGGAGGTGATGTGTTTTGGAGATTGTGTGAGGGAAAGGAGATGGAGGGGTGTATGAGAGAGAGAGAGGCCGTAGGGGGGGGGAAGGGTTGAGTGTGTGAAGTGAAAAGATGAGAGTGAGTGTGTGAGAGAGTGATGTGAGGGAGGGAGAGAAAGGGGGCGTAGGAATGGAGAGAGAGCCGTTGGGAGAGGAGAGTGATGTGAGGGGAGTGATGTGAGAGAGTGGGAAGTGTGTGGAAGTGGGATTGAGAGTTCCAAGGAGGGAATCAAGGAAAAGGTAGCCGAATTTTAGGGAGGAGAGAGGGGATGAATGTGGATGATTTTTGGGTTAAGGGGGAGAGTGAATGTGGACACATTTTAGGGTTAAGGGGGGTGGCCGAATTTTTTAGGGTTTGGAAAGGTGGGATTCGAATTTAGGGTTTAGTTGGAGTGGGTTGGATGGAGTTGGGTGTTGGGTTAGGAAGGAGTTGGGTTGGGTTTGGTTTTGGACATGGGTTAGGTTTTGGACATGGGTTAGGCGAATTGAGTTAAGGTTTGGTGGAGGAGTGGGCTTTAGATGGCCCAATCCTAATTGCACCTCTATATATTTTTTAAAAGACCCCCCATATGCTCCTTTGCCTATTTTATTTTGATACTCTTAATTATTATTTTTTCAAAGATTAAAACTTGTAGCAAACTAAAATAAAATAAAACATGGCATGAAAATAAAATAATTATTTTTTATTAAAAATAATTAAAATTTCTTATTTTTGGATAGGACAAAATTAGGGTATTACAGCTGCCCCTCTTTATTTCACATTTCGCCAAGAAATATGACTTGGCCTTTTCATATTTGTTGGTGGAATGGAAATAAAGATATAGAAATAACACTAATTTTGTCCGCTCCAGAGAAGCTCAGATTTTCTTTTGTTATTTTCCTTTTGGAACGGGGGTTAACACTTGTCGCATTAACGGGAAAGCGGTAGATTGAGAAAAACGGTAAATTGGGAAAAGCGGTAAATTGGGGATTCGGAGGTTGCCTAAAAACCTTCTAACGAACTCTGGTCGAGTCCGAGCTTTGGGGGTGGCCTTTTCGAGCGGCCGATCAACATCAGGTCCGGAACTGATTTGATCAATGGATTTACGCTATGCCTTAGGCTGACACAACTAATCCGAAGGACTTAACGAAGTCTGATGGATCCATCGCGTGCTCGTACACGATGTTGTGATCTGTGGAAGGAGTTCACTAACTCTGTGTTGATGGAGTTTACTAACTCTGGGTTGATGGAGTTTACTAACTCAGTGCTGATGGTGATTTTCTAAAAAGAGATTTTTGGGACTCTCTGGTCCGAAACAACTGCTTGGATGGTGCATGAAATGCATGCGTTTGGGTATTTGGATGCACATGAATGCAATGATTGATTTTGGTGGGATGCTTTTTCTGTTTGATTCCTCATTCACTTCTTTTTCTTTTGTTATTCTTCGCTTTTCTGAGATACGAATTTGAAAGTGTAATGCACCACTGTTTGATGACGAATGGTATGGATGGTATGATGAATGAAGATGTTGTGTTCTTTTATGTTCCGTCTTCTGTGATTTTCTCTTTTGTTTTTTTGTTTATTCTGTTTGTTTTCTTTAAGCAGCTTTCTCTTTTCTGCTTATTTGTTTTTGTTTACTCTGTTTGCTTTCTTTAAGCAGCTTTCTTTTTTCTGCTTATTTGTTTTTTTCTTTGGCACCCCCTTTTTTTTTTTTGCTGGTTAAATCAATCTGCCGGGCGAAGGCTGTTTCAGGACGACGATCCCGCAAGGATTGCACACTGGTTTGTCATGACTGTCTTTTCCGCAATTTTATTCCCTTGGGGAATCACTTCTTTCCGTATTTTTTTCAAAGATTTCGTAATGATCCTGTAATGCTTTGAATGTGCACATGTTTTGCAATTCGATTTCATCAATCATAAAAGTTATTATTTCGAAAGAAACTGAATAGATGAAAGCAGAGACACGAAAAGCACACATATGAAAGAAAAGTTGGACTTTTATTGATATAGAAATTGGACGTGCAGAAAGTCACGCCAATCGAAAGTGCATTGCAATCTTTCTTTTAAACTACAAAAAATACAAGCAAAAGGAACAAATCTCGTGATTTCGTCTCTGAAGTAACGGTGCCCACCGTTCATACTCATAATACTGATCACCCCCTTATCCGAACCTTTGGAGCGCTGATTGCCTTTTTCTTTTCTCAAGCCCAAGTTTTCTGACCCTAATTTTTGCCTGGATCGCCCTTTGCGGGTTTTCAATCCACCGGGCCACTCTGATTTTGCCTAGGTCGCCCTTTGCGGGTTTTCAACCTAGCGAGCTGATTTTTCCTTGGCTTATCTTTCTCTTTTTTCGTCTATTTTTCTAGGCATAATACTTCTTGACCACATCTGAGTTCACTGGATTTGGGATCTCATCTCCGTCCATGTTTGCCAGAATTAAAGCTCCTCCTGAGAATGCCTTCTTCACCACATAAGGTCCTTCATATTTGGGAGCCCATTTGCCCCTAGAGTCTGTCTGAATCGGCAAGATCTGCTTGAGCACAAGATCTCCTTCTTGGAATTCACGAGGACGGACTTTCTTGTCAAAAGCCCTCCTCATCCTCTGTTGGTACAACTGTCCATGACACATTGCGGCCACCCGTTTTTCATCAATGAGATTCAACTGGTCAAGACGAGACCGAACCCATTCTGCTTCATCAAGTTTTGTCTCCATTAACACCCGCAGGGATGGTATTTCAACCTCAATGGGGAGAACTGCCTCTGACCCATAAACCAGGGAGTAAGGGGTTGCCCCTGTTGAGGTGCGTACTGAGGTTCTGTAACCATGCAGGGCAAAGGGGAGCATTTCGTGCCAATCATTATAGGTCACGACCATCTTCTGTATTATCCGCTTGATATTCTTGTTAGCTGCCTCAACTGCCCCATTCATCTTTGGGCGGTAGGGAGAAGAGTTGTGATGTTGTATTTTGAAGTCTTTACACAAATCCTTCATCACTCTGCTGTTCAAATTACTACCGTTGTCTGTGATAATCTTGTTTGGAAGGCCGTAGCGGCAAACCAAATCTTTCTTGATGAATTTAGCGATCACTGAGCTCGTTACGTTGGGATAAGAAGCAGCCTCCACCCACTTAGTGAAGTAGTCAATAGCAACCAGAATGAAACGGTGACCATTGGAAGCTTTGGGTTCAATGGGACCAATGATGTCCATGCCCCACATTGAGAATGGACATGGTGCGCTCAAAACATTCAGAGACGTTGGAGGTACATGGGTATAATCTGCATAGATTTGGCATTTATGGCATCTTCTCACAAAACTGTAACAGTCTGATTCCATCTGCAACCAGTAGTATCCCGCTCTCAGGATTTTTCTAGCCATTGCGTGCCCGTTGGAATGAACTCCAAATGAGCCTTCATGAACATCTCGCATAATCTTTACTGATTCTTCTCCTGTTACGCACCTGAGGAGTACCAAGTCATGGTTTCTCTTGTAAAGGACGTCTCCACTCAAGAAGAAACCTGTTGACAGCCTCCTGAGGGTTCTCTTGTCATTCTCTGTAGCTCCGGGAGGATACTCTCTGTTTGTGATATACTGCTTGATGTCATGGTACCAAGGCTTACTGTCTGATCCCTCTTCGACTGTCATACAGTAGTGATAAGCAGGCTATTCTCTGTGCTGGATTCTGACAGTCGTCAGACTTTTGTCACAGCTGACGTTGAACATAGAAGACAAAGTTGCCAAGGCATCTGCCAACTGATTCTCGCTGCGGGGGATGTGCTGGAAAGTGATTTCTTCAAAGGGCTTGATTAATTCTTGAATGTAGTCACGGTAAGGAATCAAATCAGAATTTCTTGTTTCCCAGTCTCCTTTCACTTGATGGACAACTAGAGCTGAATCTCCGTACACGTCGAGCCTCTTGACTTTCCGATCGAGAGCTGCCTGGATACCCAAGATACACGCTTCATACTCTGCAATATTGTTTGTGACATAGAAGCTTAGTCTGGCGGTGACTGGTATAAAGCGGTTGTCTGGGGAGATCAGTACTGCTCCGATCCCGTGCCCCCACATGTTAGAGGCACCGTCAAACAACACTCTCCACCTTTCATCATCTTGAGATTTCCCTGCGTCAAATAATGCCATAATGTCCTCATCTGGGAACTCACATTGCATTGATTGGTAATCCTCAACCGGTTGATGTGCCAGGTAGTCTGCCAGTGTGCTACCTTTGATCGCCTTCTGGGTTACGTACACGAGGTCATACTCCGACAGAAGCATTTGCCAACGAGCAATTCTACCTGTGAGCGCAGGTTTTTCAAATATGTACTTGATTGGGTCCATTTTGGACACCAACCAGGTAGTGTGACTCAGCATATACTGTCTCAGTCGATGCGCAGCCCAGGCTAGAGCACAACAAGTCTTCTCCAATGATGAATACCTTGCCTCACAGTCTGTGAACTTCTTGCTTATGTAGTAAATCGCGTGTTCTTTCTTTCCTGACTCATCGTGTTGCCCCAGCACGCAGCCCATAGAGTTGTCTAGCACCGTGAGGTATAGGATGAGGGGCCTGCCAGACACAGGTGGCATTAGGACGGGTGGATTTTGGAGATACGCCTTGATTTTCTCAAATGCTTCTTGACATTTATCATTCCACTTCATCTCTTGGTTTTTGCACAGCAATTTGAAAATTGGTTCGCAAGTTGCGGTCAACTGGAAGATGAATCGAGAGATGTAATTTAGTCTTCCCAGGAAACCACGAACTTCTTTCTCTGTCTTAGGTGCTGGCATCTCCAGGATTGCTCGTACTTTGTCCGGGTCTACCTCAATTCCCTTCTGGCTAACAATGAAACCTAACAGCTTCCCTGACCTAACCCCAAAAGTGCACTTAGCGGGGTTCAGCCTGAGTTTGTACTTTCTGAGACGCTCGAACAACTTCTGCAGGTTAACCACGTGCTCTTCATCAGTCTTTGACTTGGCAATCATGTCATCTACATAAACTTCGATCTCCTTATGCATCATGTCATGGAATAGGGTTACCATCGCTCTTTGGTAGGTCGCCCCGGCATTCCTCAACCCGAAAGGCATGACCTTGTAACAGAAAGTTCCCCAAAGGGTTATGAAGGTGGTTTTCTCCATATCCTCTGGAGCCATTTTGATCTGATTATAGCCCGAATACCCATCCATGAAGGAGAACATCGAATGCTGAGCAGTACTGTCCACCAAAACATCAATATGGGGTAGAGGGAAATCATCTTTAGGGCTTGCTCTGTTCAAGTCACGGTAGTCGACACACATTCGGACCTTCCCATCTTTCTTAGGGACTGGAACAATGTTTGCTACCCACTCAGGATATTTTGCCACAGCTAAGAACCCCGCATCAAACTGTTTCTTGACCTCGTCCCTGATCTTCAAAGACATTTCAGGCTTCATCCGCCTTAACTTCTGTTTCACCGGGGGACATTCTGATTTCACCGGCAATCTATGTTCAACAATATCTGTGCTCAAACCTGGCATGTCCCGATATGTCCATGCGAATACGTCAGCGTAGTCGAACAGGAGCTGGATCAACTTTTTGCGCTCTTTATCCTCCATTGCGGTACCAACCTTGATTTCTTTTCTGTCTTCCTCAGTACCCAAATTGACCATTTCTGTAGACTCCTCATGGGGTTCGATGACCTTTTCTTCTTGTTTTACCATTCTCATGATTTCTGGAGGAGTATCCCAATCATTCTCAACATCTTTCTCGGCTTGATTAACCGGGTAATCAAAATCACAGTATGAGTTATGGGCATTGTTATTTTCAGAGTTTATTTTTGATCTGCATTAGAATGGAGCGGCGAATAAAAACAAAGAAAAAGCAACACAGATAAAAGATGAAGACAGCAATTTTATTGAAAATTCAAAATAACACTTTATTGATTGATGATTTTCGACGAAAACATGTGTGCCCGAATGAAATATCCCAAGGCCTTGGGCAGAGCCGAGGGATCTGCATTACAATGATAATTACTTTAAATTGGAAAATACGGGGAAATCCATGATCTCCCAGTTTTGCAGCTTCTCTCCAACCGCACAGCAGCGCACCAGACCTTCAGCACGGCCACTTGAGCTTGATCCTTCTTCAACCATATTAACCTGGTCAGGGTTCAGCATACCAGCACTCCGGAAGTTGTCCTTAAGATTAGCGATGACCATTCTCCCCTGATTGAAAAAAATGTTTTTAGTTTATTGTGCTTGACGGAGGATATCCGCTCCTACGTATCTCCCGGTGCGATGGAGAATTCAAAGCTACGTAGTTCTGGTTTTTTGAAAAGGTTTTGTTTTTTTATCTTTTTGGAGTTTTTCGCAAAGAGGTTGAGCGTTCGCAGTGACCAAACAACAATGGTTTAGAGTGGTCGCACTACTAACTCGTATGAAAATGAATTATCATTAATGTCCAAACGGCAACGGCGCGAGTGGTGATTAATGACAATCGGTTTTTATTTTGAGCATTGAAAAGGTTTTCACAATTGAAGGAGAGCGTTTGTAAGGACCAAACAACAACGGTTTAGAGTGGCCACACCACTAGCTCCCACAGGAATGAAATCATCACCCACAATCAAACGGCAACAGCGCGAGTGACCATTAGTGATGATTAATTTGATTTCGACGTTTGAAAATATTTGTTTTCGATGTCAGAAAATATTTATTTAGGGAAAGGAAATATATTTTTTTTAAGGAGAAACAGTGGATGCAATAGTAAAATGGGGTGCGAATAAAAGGAGGGGGGGACGCATCAAAAATGGTGATTTCGTGAGAGAGGAGGGAAAGAGAGGCGTGGAAGGGAGAGAAGAGAGGGAGGGGACGGCTAGGGCTTGATGTGGGTAGTGGAGGTGATGTGTTTTGGAGATTGTGTGAGGGAAAGGAGATGGAGGGGTGTATGAGAGAGAGAGAGGCCGTAGGGGGGGGGAAGGGTTGAGTGTGTGAAGTGAAAAGATGAGAGTGAGTGTGTGAGAGAGTGATGTGAGGGAGGGAGAGAAAGGGGGCGTAGGAATGGAGAGAGAGTCGTTGGGAGAGGAGAGTGATGTGAGGGGAGTGATGTGAGAGAGTGGGAAGTGTGTGGAAGTGGGATTGAGAGTTCCAAGGAGGGAATCAAGGAAAAGGTAGCCGAATTTTAGGGAGGAGAGAGGGGATGAATGTGGATGATTTTTGGGTTAAGGGGGAGAGTGAATGTGGACACATTTTAGGGTTAAGGGGGGTGGCCGAATTTTTTAGGGTTTGGAAAGGTGGGATTCGAATTTAGGGTTTAGTTGGAGTGGGTTGGATGGAGTTGGGTGTTGGGTTAGGAAGGAGTTGGGTTGGGTTTGGTTTTGGACATGGGTTAGGTTTTGGACATGGGTTAGGCGAATTGGGTTAAGGTTTGGTGGAGGAGTGGGCTTTAGATGGCCCAATCCTAATTGCACCTCTATATATTTTTTAAAAGACCCCCCATATGCTCCTTTGCCTATTTTATTTTGATACTCTTAATTATTATTTTTTCAAAGATTAAAACTTGTAGCAAACTAAAATAAAACATGGCATGAAAATAAAATAATTATTTTTTATTAAAAATAATTAAAATTTCTTATTTTTGGATAGGACAAAATTAGGGTATTACAGAGTGACATGCAGCTGCTTGGCAAGGACTTTTTCTCGTACAAAAAACAGATCAATCTCCAAGTGTTTTGTTCGAGCATGCAGAACAGGGTTGTGAGCCATAGCAACTGTACTTTGGTTGTCACAATGAATGGTAGGGCTAAGAGTCTTAACATGAAGTTCAGTGAGCAAAGTTTGAATCCACAGAATTTCAGAGGCAGTGTGAGCAAGGCTCCGGTATTCAGCTTCACAGCTTGATCTTGCCACAAGGGTTTGTTTTCTGGACCACCACGAGACTAAGTTAGGTCCAAAGTATACTGCAGAACCGGAGGTAGACCTCCTATCATCAGGGTCTGCTGCCCAATCAGCATCACAAAATCCAATCACAGTGAGAGGTAACTTGCTGTTTGCAGGACTTAGTAACAGGCCATGACTGAGAGTACCACGCAGGTACAGGAGACGGAACATAAAAAGAACACAACATCTCCATATCATTCATCATTCTCATATCATCCATACCATTCGTCACTCCATGGCATCAAACATTAGTGCATTACACTTTCAAATTCGCATCTCAGAAAGAGCGAAAGAATAACAAAAGAAAAAGAAAAGAATGAAGATCAAACAGAAAGAGCATCCCACCCAAAATCAATCATTGCATTCATGTGCACCCAAATACCCAAGTGCGTGCATTTCATGCACCATCCAAGAAGTTACTTCAGACCAGAGAGTCCCAAAAATCTCATTTTTAGAAAATCACCATGACACTGAGTTAGTAAACTCCATCAACACTGAGTTAGTAAACTCCATCAACCCAGAGTTAGTGAACTCCCACAGAGTTAGTGAACTCCTTCCACAGATCACAACATCGTGTACGAGCACGCGATGGATCCATCAGACTTCGTTAAGTCCTTCGGATTAGTTGTGTCAGCCTAAGGCATAGCGTAAATCCATTGATCAAATCAGTTCCGGACCTGATGTTGATCGGCCGCTCGAAAAGGCCACCCCCAAAGCTCGGACTCGACCAGAGTTCGTTAGAAGGTTTTTAGGCAACCTCCGAATCCCCAATTTACCGCTTTTCCCAATTTACTGCTTTCCCGTTAATGCGACAAGTGTTAACCCCCTTTTCTCAAAAGGAAAATAACAAAAAGAAAATTTGAGTTTTTCTGGAGCGGACAAAATTAGTATTATTTCTATATCTTTATTTCCATTTCACTAACAAATATGAAAAGGCCAATTCATATTTCTTGGCGAAATGTGAAATAAAGAGGGGCAGCTGTAATACCCCAATTTTGTCCGCCTAATTGAAAAATTGTATTTTTGTGAATGCCCAATTTTAACGGGTATTTTTCTTGTTTTTCAAAAAGCCCAAAAATATGTTTTGATGTGCTCACACATTTAGTTTCTAATCGTGTATGCGCGTCTTTGTAATCGTTAGCAGTTTAGCGTTATTATTATCATTTAGCTATCATCATTATTAGTTGTATTTACTTATTAGTAGTCATCAAAAATAAGAGACATAATCAATAATCAAATATAATATTTTTATTTATTTAGATGAGTCCCTTTTTACAAAAAAACAAAAAATAAACATAATAAAATGAGATGTTTGTTACTGGGACAAGCAAAAATGAAAAGGTCAAACAAAAAAAGGGGGATGTACGCCCCTGCTGTTGTTGCTCAGAGAGGTAAATCAATTTGAGCTACAAGCTCCAACTTCCTTCTTCTTGTCTCCTTGGAGTTTTCCTAATTTGCACAAGCAAAGCTGCTTTTGCAGCAGCAGCAGCACCACCTCTTGGTGGTTTGTTTTGGTCTTCAGAAATCTGTCCCCTTAGAGTTTTGATCCACTGCTCCCCACACCACACCTACACCACAGCATTTCAACTATAAAAACAATAGACAACCAGAAGCAAGGGGGGACAACGATACTCACTAAACAGTCCATCAAAACACTGAAACATTTTTCTTTGATTCAAAATTCTGTTCCAAAAAGCAGCAGTGGCAGTGGTTTTTTTTAGCAGAAAGAAAGTGCTTTCAGAAACAAAACTTGGGATCCAGGTTGGTTACTCTAACTATTAGATAGAAAATAGATGCTGGAACTCTTTTATTTTTAGTATGATCATTGAATTTGAATGTGTAATAACTGTAAGGGTCGTGTGTTTTAAAGAAAAAAGAGACAATACTAGTTGAAAACGATTTAAAATAAATCAGTAAATAGGTAGATAAAATGTTGTTTGAGTCGTTGTTGTTGTGGTCATAAGAAACAGAGCATGCTTTTCTCTTTCAAATATAGTTCCATTTAGATTTAGATTAGGTATCAACTTAACAAAGAACAAAAAATAAATAAACAAAAGCTTGAGGTATGGACAGTAGTTAGAGTTGCTGTTGTAGGAATAAAGCTCGAATTTGTTTCAAATGGGTTTATTAGATTTAGATGCAAAGAACCAAAAAAAAGGGGCAACCAAAGCAAAAGCACTAAAAGAAGTAGAGAAAGTTACCTCCGGCCACCGCGTATGGCGGTCGTCCCTGTCCGTTGGCCGTGCGCCTCCGTCGTCGCCGCCGCAAAACACCAACTCCGAAGCCAAATCCCTCAGCCCCTAACCGAATCAGCCCCTAAACCGAATCAACCCCCAAACGCCCCTACGAACACCTCACGCCATACCACCACCCACGATCCTACCACCGTACGTACAAACCGTCACCACCATCGTCACAGATCCGCCCAGCCAGCCACCGCCAAACCGTACCCCTCCTCTCTCTCCACACCGCCGTACTCCACGAAACCAACCCTCGAACCACCCCCTCTCTTCGCGACAACCACCGAACCAACGCGCCACCATACGCCACCAACCCACCACCCTGCGACTTAAAGCGACGAACAGAGAAAGGAGGGTACTACGGTTTTGGTGAGAAGGGCATCGATCGGTGAAGAGGAGAAGAAGAAGATGAACTTAGGTTAGAGAGAGAGGAGAGCCGATCGGCTGGGGGGCGAAAGGGGGCGAAGTTTGGGGTGAGGGGACGGTGAGGGTTGGACGGCGCGGTGGAGAGAGGCGAGGAGATGAGGGAAGGGACGGCGCAAAAAGGAGGGGACGGTAGAAGGAGAGAGGGGAAAATTTCCAGGGTTGACACTTTGGGGGTGGGGGGCGCCGTGGAAGGGGAGATAGGAAATTAGGGTTTCCCTAATTAGGTTTTCATTTTATAGTATAGGCGCAGGGGCAGAATCGTCTTTTCGCGTTTTTTTTTATTTTTCAGATTTCTGTTCACACCCCCTGCATTTCACTACGCGCACCCCCCCCTGAGCCCATCAGAAAACTAAAAAACGTGGGCCTGCTCGCTAAGGATGATGGGCTACTGTTTACACCCCAATCTTAATAATACAGCCTCCCTGCTACTTGCACCCCCCATTTTACTATTTCACCCCCTGTTTCTCTTTTCAAATTTTATTTCTTTCCCCTAGATAAACGTTTTTTTTACAAAACCTTTTTCCCAAATGATAAATTTTGTTTTCCCTAAACGAACTTATTTTTTCTCAAACCTTTTTTTTAAATGATGGATAAAGGTTTCCCCGAACAAAAATCAATCCAATTGCAAATTCCTTTCATCACGACGTTCTCCCCAATTAAAACCAACGAAAACGCTTTTCAAAAACAAATCTTTTCAAACGTCGAAATCAAAACTAATCATCACTAATGATCACTCGCGCCGTTGCCGTTTGATTGTGGGTGATGATTTCATTCCTGTGGGAGCTAGTAGTGTGGCCACTCTAAACCGTTGTTGTTTGGTCCTCACCAACGCTCTCCTTCATATGCAAAAACCTTTTCAATGCTCAAAATAAAAACCGATTATCATTAATCATCACTCGCGCCGTTGCCGTTTGGTCGTTAATGATAATTCATTTTCACAAGAGTTAGTAGTGCGACCACTCTAAACCGTTGTTGTTTGGTCACTGCGAACGCTCAACCCCTTTGCGAAAAACTCCAAAAAGATTAAAAAACAAAAACCCTTTTCAGAACACAAGAACTACGTAGCTTTGAATTCTCCATCGCACCGGGAGATACGTAGGAGCGGGCCATGTCCCGTCAAGCACTTCTTTCTAAAAACCCTTTTTCCTCCTTTCTCGCCAAAAATAAAATTTTCATTAAGTCTTTTCATTCTCTCTTCGAAAAAGGGGAAAGTTTAAGTATTTTCCAAATCAACACTTAAAACCACACGTTTAATTAAAGGTTCCCTTTCGATAGAAAGGAGATGTGGGGTGCTAATACCTTCCCCATGCCTAACCGACCCCCGAACCCAAATTTTCCAGTTTCTAAAAGGCCATCCGCTTTCCAAAAAGGTTTTCTTCAATATTTTCCTTATAAAAAAATATTGGTGGCGACTTCATTGATTTTTTAAAAAAGTTGTAAACGAAGAAAGATTCCCTCGGGGACTTTTTCGGGCGCAACAGCTGGCGACTGCACTGGGGACAATTTTTTTTTTCTTTTTAAAAAAAAACCTTTTTTAAAAAAGAAAGAGGGTCAAAGCCTAATTAATTAAATGTGTGGTTTAGTGTGCTATCGATGTGATTTGGATACTTTGTTTGCTTCTATCCCTTTTCGGTTTGCTCTTCTTGTCATGTTGCGCATGTGCATTTATTTTCTCTCCTTTCATGTCTATTTTTCCTCGTCTTTGCTTATGTGCTTAGTACCCTCATGCTTTTCCCCCCATCTTGTTATGTTCCCCTCTTCTTGGCTCCCTTTCTTGAGGTAAGCAAAGCACTTGATTGTTGTTGAAACCCTAGGCTAGCTTATTTGATATTGAACCCTAGTGTAGACAACGTGTTATTGCTTGTTATTGTCTGGACTGTTCTGGGTTTTCCTTCGCAGGTGGGGATATATGCGGGTAGTTTTAGGCGGTATGTCCTCGCTACACACACTCACACCTTATGCTTATTGTGCTTCGAGAGGGGCCTAAAACCCAAGGTCTGACAAAACTTAGGAGAGTGGAAACGAGTAGTGACTGGCAATTGGACTGTTGTCCTTCTGACTCTCACGAAAGTTTCAGCCAGAGTACGCTCTTTCATGATGCCTCACACCAGATGGCGTTCCATCGTTGTGGGTGCTATTGTGAAAGAGAATCAGCTCGGGTAGCCTGGTGAGGAAGTGACTAGAACCCGCATGGGAGGAACATTTGAGTTGTCCTAGAACTTAGGTCCCTACCTTCGTAGGACACAAGGGGCATACCAAATTGTGTGTTGCATGGTAATATAGACATGTTTTCAAAAAAGAGTAGGAGGCTTTTCAAATAAAAAGTAGAGAAAGAGCTGCCGTTGTAGCCTTTCTTCTGCCGGTCCGTACGAAGTGACATATGGCCCACTCTTTTCAAAAAAAAGAGAGAACGAGCTGCCTTTGTAGCCTTTCTCTTACTTGGTCCATATGAAACCACGTACGGCCCACATTTTTCAAAAAAAAAAGAAAAAAAAACTTGAATCACTGCCAATAAGGACTGGTCTCTGAGTCACATAGACATAGAACATCATCATCATTTACACACATCCTTTGCATAAAACATACATTTTCAATAGTTTTCGCATGCGTCTTTGCATTTCATCATGGTTTGCTTGCCGAGAATCCCAAGTAATGAGAAATTTTTGTCATAGATACGACATGGAATCTAGAAGGGAAACGGTGTATACTCCAAGGTACCCCGCTGTAAACAAGGTAGATGTGACTAGTCTGAAAAAATGTGTTGACCTGATGGGACCTATTGAAAGGGGATCGTTTGACAATGCTTATGGGAACCTCCGGAAGTTGTTGTTGCTAGAGGTGCAGACTGAGGCTATTGTGGCTTTGAGTAGATTCTATGACCCAGAAATCAGGTGCTTTCTTTTCAAAAATTTTCAAATGGCCCCCACATTGGAGGAATATCAGCAGATTTTGGGTTTCACTCAGACAGAAGCTGTCCCCTACCGGTATCAAGGGCAGTACTACACAGATGAAGGGTTCGCTGCATTATTGCAAGTGAGTGTAGAAGATCTGAAGCTCCAAAAGCAGAAGAGAAACAATGTGATAGGTTTCCCGCAGAGCTACCTTGAAGGTTTAATGGGAGCCTATGCTAGAAGTAAAAATTGGGTTGTCTTCAAGCGAGTTTTGGCCTTAGCAATTTTTGGGGTTGTTCTCTTTCCGCAGATTGAGAGGTATGTGGATGTGACCGTTATTGGTATTTTCCTAGCTTTTCAGAATGGGAGGAGCCCCATTAATCCAATTCCCGCCATCCTTGCTGACACTTATTCTGCTTTCACTCATCATTGTGACTTGAGAAGGAAGAAAATCTCTTGCTCTTCTCACCTGTTGTATGCTTGGCTCCTTATTCATGCTTTCACCAATCCAATACGAGTGGAAAAGTTGATTGACTATGCTATAACTTGTGAGGTGAAAGCTATGAGTATTCAAGAGTGGATCCAAATTTTAGGGGGTCTAGATGAGCACTCGATCCGTTGGTATCTCTCATCTTGCTGGGAAGATAGGCCTAAGGTAGTCTTCCGCTGTGGTGGTTTTCAAAATGTCCCGCTGATGGGCACTAAGGGATGCATCAACTACAACCCGTCCCTGACTCTGAGGCAATTGGGGTATCCGATGAGGAATTCGCCTACCGAAGAGATGATACTCCCGTTTTACATCTTTGAAGGAGGACCAAAAGATGACAATTTGCTTAGAAAGGTCTTGCAAGCCTGGAGTACGGTGGTTCGCATAGGAAAAGTAGAGCTTGCTCAGAGGACTAGTGGTATCACCTTCGCTCAGTGGCTCGGAAAAAGAATCCAGAATGTTCAATTGCCCTACCAAAAAGAGTTGCGAGTCGAGAGGGAAGTAGTAGACGCCAGTGTTCCTGTTGTCGAAGAGTTAGGCGAGGTTAAGTTGGCTCTGATGAAGGCAGAGGAAGATAAGAGATCTTTGCAAGCTGAAATAGAGAAGATGGCTCTGAAGAACAAAAAGTTGAAAGAAGAAAATGCCCTGAAGTCTGCTACCATTGAGAAGTTCAGTCAGAAACTAAAAGGGGAAGAGGAGAGCAAGTTAGAAGTTCAAAGGTATCTGCAAGGAGCCAAGGAGGAAATCAAGAGGCGAAGCTTGAAAGAGAAGAAGGCCCTAGAAGAAGCCAATCAGTGGAAAGAATTGTGGGATGAAGCAAAAATGGAAGAGAGAACTGCGAAAAGCTTGCTTGCCAAGTCAAAAAGAGAATCCCGCATGTTACAAGCTGAATGGGAGAGTAAGTTAGACAGTGTTGTGCAAGAAAGAGACTCATTCGAGAACATCCTCAGAGAATATCAGCGGGCCCTAAAAGCAGAGCAAGAGGATTCTGACGAGTTGAGGAAGCGCCTTTGTCACATCAGCAATGCATACCTGCAAGTGAGGGATGAAAGTCAGTATTGGGAACATCGCTATGTTGAGCTGCTCGGTAGGATTGAAGAGCAGGCAGTCATCATTGAGCTGAGGGATGAAGTTCAACACTGGAGGGATAGGTTCTCCAAGCTATCAGAGTTGGTCAACCAGGTTCTTGCGGATGTGCCCAAGAAACTAAGAAAAGCTGAAACTGAGATGTATCCCGTCAACACCCCGCTTGAGGTGTACAAATTTGTGGAGTACTGCAGAGCCCTGGTTGAGGAAGCCAAAGGAAAAGCCGGAAGTACCTCTACCAACAACAAAAGGAAAAGGAGTGGAAACGTCAAAGCTCTTTGTATTTGAGCTTCTTTATTGTAATTTTCCATTTTGTCGTATTGTACCTTTCCTTTTTTCAATCATTGTATCAGAATGTCGTACTCTTGATTCAGATTTTGAAGCATTTTGTTTAAATACACCCGTTTCGCTTCCAGATTCCAATTTCAGTAGGATCCAAAGAAAGTGATATAATAAAAACAATCAAAGATTTACCTGCGTATCTATGACAAGACATAATACACTGCGATTCTCAGCAAGACAAACTAAACACGCATTCATTCGCATTGCATTCATTTATTCGTTCTTGTGTTCATAAGCGTGTTCCGTCAACAGAAAATTAGGCAAGCTGGTTAATCATCGCTATTGGACGCGTCTGCAAGCAAGAAACATGGAAAACAATCAAGCCAACCTTGATCAGAACGATCCGCAGCCACATCAGGATGACGGAATTCCAGGAGGTCTGGATCCTAATGGTCAGGGTCAGCATGGTCAGAATAAGGAGAATCAAGCCATTCAAGCTGAGATGGAAGTCCTAAAGGCTCAAATGGCGGAGGTCATAAGAGTGCTAAGTGCCTTAAGAGATGTTGGCACAACTGAAGCTGGTGTTGCTGGGATGAACAATCCTCCCCCCTTCCTGGGTCTGGGATCTCTCAAACCCTTCAAGCTGTGCAATGGCCTCCCTATGGTCTCCCACTGGGCTATACGCCTCCTGCTGCTGATGCAAACCCTGGAAGAGATCCTTCAGGAACCACGGGGCACGCTCAGCCTAATACAGTTGTGAATGAAGTTGGAACCGGGACGCATCAAGCCCAGATTCAGATCCCAATTCCTGTTATTGCGCCAGGAACTCCGGCGGGATCCAATTCACCAATAATGGTTCATCCACACGTACAGGGCCCAGTCCCTCAGAATATTGCTCACCGACACATGACCCCGGTCGCGGTATCGATGAATAACCCTCACTATGGTGCCGGCGGTTTCCCACAGAATTACCCCGCCGAAGCTAGAAGTCAGTATCAGATGCTGGAAGAAAGGTTAAGAGCTGTTGAAGGGGCAGGTTCCCGAGCCAGGAATGCCCATGAGTTGTGCTTGGTTCCTGATCTAGTCCTGCCGCCCAAGTTCAAAGCACCAACTTTTGACAAATACAAAGGGACAACTTGCCCAGTCAGCCATGTGACAATGTACTGCCGAAAGATGACTGCCTATGCCCGTGATGATAACTTAATGATGCATTGCTTCCAAGAAAGTTTAGCTGGAGCTCCCCTTGACTGGTACATGCAGTTAGAACCAACTAATATCCGTTGCTGGAAAGACATGGCGGATGCCTTCATGCGTCAATACCAGTATAACAATGATTTGGCTCCAGATAGAACTCAGCTACAATGCATGTCTAAGAGGGATAACGAGTCGTTCAAAGAGTATGCTCAGAGATGGCGGAACCTTGCGGCTCAAGTAAAACCCCCTCTGCTGGACAAAGAAATGGTCCACATGTTTATGGAAACCCTTCCTGCGGTGTATTACGATAGGTTGGTTGGCAGCGTAGCCTCAAACTTCTCTGAGATGGTGGTCACAGGGGAAAGAGTAGAGAATGGTATGCGCAGCGGAAGAATAGCTCATGGCCCGACACCTCCTGCCGGTCAAAAAAAGCCATTTTTTGGGTCTCATAAGAAGAAAGAAGGTGAAACTAATGCAGTCATCGGAGCCAGTGGTCCGTCGCACAGCAATCCACCGCAAGCTATTTCGGTTCCTCCTCAGGTACCACTGGCACAGCCTTTTCCATCAAATTATCAGTACCAGAACTATAATGAAAGGAAGCCTGTTGTCTTTGATCCCATTCCCATGTCCTACACGGACTTGTTTAATTATCTCATCACCAACAAAATAATCAGTACTCGTCAAATGAAGCCATATCAGCCTCCCTATCCCAGAGGGTACAACGCAAATGCCACCTGCGCCTTTCATTCTGGGGCAGTAGGTCATGTGGTGGAGGATTGTAAAGCATTCAAATATGTGGTGCAAGAATTACTTGATACGAAAAGCATATCATTTCAACAACCCAATGTAGCCACCAATCCGTTGCCAGGACATGGAGGATCTGCTATTAATGCCGTTGACCATCAGGGGGGTCAGTGTTTGGTTAGAAAAGTTGATTGCATTCAGATGCCTTTGAATTTTATCCATGCTGAATTATGCCGCATTGGTGTCATCAAAGAAGGGTGTGCTAGGAAAGACGCCTGTGATAATCCTCGCTGCATCGGGGCATGTGAAGGCTTTAAACCAATTCTCCAAGATCTCTTAGACAGACACCTGGTCCAAGTGGGAATCCAGGAGAAAGAAGAAGAAAGTTTATTTACCTTGCAATCAGGCAATGGAGGTTTCAGGAGACCGATTGAAATTCCTTGCAATCTGAATTCCAGCCTAGCTGTGACGAGACCCTCAACTGTTGTTATTCCAGTACCTGCTGCTACCCCTAGTGGGGAGACTAGGATGACTCCATGGAGCTGCAATGTGAAAATGCAAGCGGAGGTCCCTAAAGACACTTTGGATATAACCAACATTGCTGGAGGTAGTTGTATCACAAGGAGTGGAAGGTTGTATACTCCTGAAAACCTTAGAAGAGAGCAATCCAAGGGAAATGAAGAAAGGGCCCGTAAGGGAAAAGACAAGGAAGCTGTAGAAGTCAGGGATGTGTCGGACAAAGAAGCTCAAGAATTCCTGAGAGTAATGAGACAGAGTGAATATCGGGTGGTAGACCAGCTGAATCAAACTCCATCCAAGATCTCAATGCTCTCTTTGCTGCTTAGTTCAGAGGCACATCGTGCTGCACTGCTAAAGGTCCTGAATGAAGCTCACGTCTCCCATGACATTACAGTAAACCAGCTTGATGGTATTGTTGGCAACATTGTAGCCTCTAATTACTTGACCTTCTCAAACACTGAGCTGCCTCCGGCAGGAAAGAATCATAATCAAGCTCTTCACATCTCAGTCAAGTGTGGGGACCATATACTTGCCAGGGCGCTTATTGATAACGGTTCATCCTTGAATGTGCTGCCTAAGTCTACAATGGATAAGCTGGATGTAGACTGCTCATATCTAAAACCGAGCTCCACCTTGGTCAGAGCATTTGATGGGTCAGTGAAGGAAGTTTTTGGAGAAGTAGAAATGCCGCTGCAGGTAGGCCCTAAAGTATTTTATGTCGTCTTTCAAGTGATGGACATCAATTCATCCTACAGTTGCCTGCTAGGACGTCCTTGGATACATGCGGCTGGGGCAGTGCCATCCTCGCTTCATCAGAAACTCAAGTTTGTGGCTAGGGGAAAGCTGATAGTGATCTCCGGAGAGGAAGAAACATTGATAAATCGATCACCACCTGAATATTATGTGGAAGCAGCAGAAGAGTCCTTCGAGACTGCTTTCCAAGGATTGGAGATTTCAAACGCTGTCTTCGTTGAAGGTGAGCCTCGGTGGAAGCCTAAGTGGTCCAGGGCTGACATGATGGCTGCAAAGGTGATGCTGGGACATGGGTATCAGGTTGGTAAGGGCTTAGGAAAAGCTGCTCAAGGAATTGTAATGCCTGTCCTGTTGAGGGGCAATATTGAGAGGTTCGGTGTTGGGTACGTCCCAAGTCTTGCTGATCGGGAGAGGCTGGCATCTGACAGGAGGGAGAAATGGCTGGCCAAACTCAGAGGAAGGGCACCCAATCAGGGGAGAATGGTCATCGCTAATCTTAAGAACAACTTCTAGAGTGCTGGTATGCTGAACCCTGACCAAGTTAATGTGGTTGAAGAAGGATCAAGCTCAAGTGGCCATGCTGTAGGTCTGGTGCGCTGCTGTGCTGCTGGAGAGAAGCTGCGAAACTGGGAGATCATGGATTTCCCCGTATTTTTCAATTTAAAGTAATTATCGTTGTAATGCAGATCCCTAGGCTCTGCCCAAGGCCTCGGGATATTTCATTCGGGCACACATGTTTTCGTCAAAAATCATCAATCAATAAAGTGTTATTTTGAATTTTCAATAAAATTTCTGTCTTCATCTTTTATCTGTGTTGCTTTTTCTTTGTTTTTATTCGCCGCTCCATTCTAATGCAGATCAAAAATAAACTCTGAAAATAACAATGCCCATAACTCATACTGTGATTTTGATTACCCGGTTAATCAAGCCGAGGAAGATGTTGAGAATGATTGGGATACTCCTCCAGAAATCATGAGAATGGTAGAACAAGAAGAAAAGGTCATCGAACCCCATGAGGAGTCTACAGAAATGGTCAATTTGGGTACTAAGGAAGACAGAAAAGAGATCAAGGTTGGTACCGCAATGGAGGATAAAGAGCGCAAAAAGTTGATTCAGCTCCTGTTCGACTACGCTGACGTATTCGCATGGACATATCGGGACATGCCAGGGTTGAGCACAGATATTGTTGAACATAGATTGCCGGTGAAATCAGAGTGTCCCCCGGTGAAACAGAAGTTAAGGCGGATGAAGCCTGAAATGTCTTTGAAGATCAGGGATGAGGTCAAGAAGCAGTTTGATGCAGGGTTCTTAGCTGTGGCAAAATATCCTGAGTGGGTAGCAAACATTGTTCCAGTCCCTAAGAAAGATGGAAAGGTCCGAATGTGTGTCGACTACCGTGACTTGAACAGAGCAAGCCCTAAAGATGATTTCCCTCTACCCCATATTGACGTTTTGGTGGACAGTACTGCTCAGCATTCGATGTTCTCCTTCATGGATGGATATTCAGGCTATAACCAGATCAAAATGGCTCCAGAGGATATGGAGAAAACCACCTTCGTAACCCTTTGGGGAACTTTCTGTTACAAGGTCATGCCTTTCGGGTTGAGGAATACCGGGGCAACCTACCAAAGAGCGATGGTAACCCTATTCCATGACATGATGCACAAGGAGATCGAAGTCTATGTGGATGACATGATTGCCAAATCAAAGACTGATGAAGAGCACGTGGTTAACCTGCAGAAGTTGTTCGAGCGTCTCAGAAAGTACAAACTCAGGTTGAACCCCGCTAAGTGCACCTTTGGGGTTAGGTCAGGGAAGTTGTTGGGTTTCATTGTTAGCCAGAAGGGAATTGAGGTAGACCCGGACAAGGTACGAGCAATCCTGGAGATGCCAGCACCCAAAACAGAGAAAGAGGTTCGTGGTTTCCTGGGAAGACTAAATTACATCTCTCGATTCATCTTCCAGTTGACTGCAACTTGCGAACCAATTTTCAAACTGCTGTGCAAAAACCAAGAGATGAAGTGGAATGATAAATGTCAAGAAGCATTTGAGAAAATCAAGGTGTATCTTCAAAATCCACCCGTCCTAATGCCACCTGTGTCTGGCAGGCCCCTCATCCTATACCTCACGGTGCTAGACAACTCTATGGGCTGCGTGCTGGGGCAACACGATGAGTCAGGAAAGAAAGAACGCGCGATCTACTACATAAGCAAGAAGTTCATAGACTGTGAGGCAAGGTATTCATCATTGGAGAAGACTTGTTGTGCTCTAGCCTGGGCTGCGCATCGACTGAGACAGTATATGCTGAGTCACACTACCTGGTTGGTGTCCAAAATGGGCCCAATCAAGTACATATTTGAAAAACCTGCGCTCACAGGTAGAATTGCTCGTTGGCAAATGCTTCTGTCAGAGTATGACCTCGTGTACGTAACCCAGAAGGCGATCAAAGGTAGCACACTGGCAGACTACCTGGCACATCAACCGGTTGAGGATTACCAATCAATGCAATGCGAGTTCCCAGATGAGGACATTATGGCATTATTTGACGCAGGGAAATCTCAAGATGATGAAAGGTAGAGAGTGTTGTTTGACGGCGCCTCTAACATGTGGGGGCACGGAATCGGAGCAGTGCTGATCTCCCCAGACAACCGCTTCATACCAGTCACCGCCAGACTAAGCTTCTATGTCACAAACAATATTGCAGAGTATGAAGCGTGTATCTTGGGTATCCAGGCAGCTCTCGATCGGAAAGTCAAGAGGCTCGACGTATACGGAGATTCAGCTCTAGTTGTCCATCAGGTGAAAGGAGACTGGGAAACAAGAAATTCTGATTTGATTCCTTACCGTGACTACATTCAAGGGTTAATCAAGCCCTTTGAGGAAATCACTTTCCAACACATACCCCGCAGCGAGAATCAGTTGGCCGATGCCTTGGCAACTTTGTCCTCTATGTTCAACGTCAGCTGTGACAAAAGTCTGACGACTGTCAGAATCCAGCACAGAGAACAGCCTGCCTATCACTACTGTATGGCAGTCGAAGAAGGATCAGATAGTAAGCCTTGGTACCATGACATCAAGCAGTATATCACAAACAGAGAGTATCCTCCCGGAGCTACAGAGAATGACAAGAGAACCCTCAGGAGGCTGTCAGCAGGTTTCTTCTTGAGTGGAGACGTCCTTTACAAGAGAAACCATGACTTGGTACTCCTCAGGTGTGTAACAGGAGAAGAATCAGTAAAGATTATGCGAGATGTTCATGAAGGCTCATTTGGGGTTCATTCCAACGGGCACGCAATGGCTAGAAAAATCCTGAGAGCTGGATACTACTGGTTGCAGATGGAATCAGACTGTTACAGTTTTGTGAGAAGATGCCATAAATGCCAAATCTATGCAGATCACACCCATGTACCTCCAACTTCTCTGAATGTTTTGAGCGCACCATGGCCATTCTCAATGTGGGGCATGGACATCATTGGTCCCATTGAACCCAAAGCTTCCAATGGTCACCGTTTCATTCTGGTTGCTATTGACTACTTCACTAAGTGGGTGGAGGCTGCTTCTTATCCCAACGTAACGAGCTCAGTGATTGCTAAGTTCATCAAGAAAGATTTGGTTTGCCGCTACGGCCTTCCAAACAAGATTATCACAGACAACGGTAGTAATTTGAACAGCAGGATAATGAAAGACTTGTGTAAAGACTTCAAGATACAGCATCACAACTCTTCTCCCTACCGTCCAAAGATGAATGGGGCAGTTGAGGCAGCTAACAAGAATATCAAGCGGATAATACAAAAGATGGTCGTGACCTATAATGATTGGCATGAGATGCTCCCCTTTGCCCTGCATGGTTACAGAACCTCAGTACGCACCTCAACAGGGGCAACCCCTTACTCCCTGGTTTATGGGTCAGAGGCAGTCCTCCCCATTGAGGTTGAAATACCATCCCTGCGGGTGTTAATGGAGACAAAACTTGATGAAGCAGAATGGGTTCGGTCTCGTCTTGACCAGTTGAATCTCGTTGATGAAAAACGGGTGGCCGCAATGTGTCATGGACAGTTGTACCAACAGAGGATGAGGAGGGCTTTTGACAAGAAAGTCCGTCCTCGTGAATTCCAAGAAGGAGATCTTGTGCTCAAGCAGATCTTGCCGATTCAGACCGACTCTAGGGGCAAATGGGCTCCCAAATATGAAGGACCTTATGTGGTGAAGAAGGCATTCTCAGGAGGAGCTTTAATTCTGGCAAACATGGACGGAGATGAGATCCCAAATCCAGTGAACTCAGATGTGGTCAAGAAGTATTATGCCTAGAAAAATAGACGAAAAAAGAGAAAGATAAGCCAAGGAAAATCAGCTCGCTAGGTTGAAAACCCGCAAAGGGCGACCTAGGCAAAATCAGAGTGGCCCGGTGGATTGAAAACCCGCAAAGGGCGATCCAGGCAAAAATTAGGGTCAGAAAACTTGGGCTTGAGAAAAGAAAGAGGCAATCAGCGCTCCAAAGGTTCGGATAAGGGGGTGATCAGTATTATGAGTATGGACGGTGGGCACCGTTACTTCAGAGATAGAATCACGAGATCTGTTCCTTTTTGCTTGTATTTTTTTTGTAGTTTAAAAGAAAGATTGCAATGCACTTTCGATTGGCGTGACTTTCCGCACGTCCAATTTCTATATCAATAAAAGTCCAACTTTTCTTTCATATGTGTGCTTTTCGTGTCTCTGCTTTCGTCTATTCAGTTTCTTTCAAAATAATAACTTTTATGATTGATGAAATCGAATTGCAAAACATGTGCACATTCAGAGCATTACAGGATCATTGCGAAATCTTTGAAAAATACAGAAAGAAGTGATTTCCCAAGTGAATAAAATTGCGAAAAAAAGTCGTGACGAACCAGTGTACAATCCTCGCGGGATCATCGTCCTGGAACAGCCTCCGTCCAGCAGATCGATTTAACCAGCAAAAAAAGAGTGCCAAAGAAGAAAAGAAAAAACAAATAAGCAGAAAAAAGAAAGCTGCTTAAAGAAAACAAACAGAATAAACAAAAAGTAAAAAGTTACAGGAGACGGAACATAAAAAGAACACAACATCTCCATATCATTCATCATTCTCATATCATCCATACCATTCGTCACTCCATGGCATCAAACATTAGTGCATTACACTTTCAAATTCGCATCTCAGAAAGAGCGAAAGAATAACAAAAGAAAAAGAAAAGAATGAAGATCAAACAGAAAGAGCATCCCACCCAAAATCAATCATTGCATTCATGTGCACCCAAATACCCAAGTGCGTGCATTTCATGCACCATCCAAGAAGTTACTTCAGACCAGAGAGTCCCAAAAATCTCATTTTTAGAAAATCACCATGACACTGAGTTAGTAAACTCCATCAACACTGAGTTAGTAAACTCCATCAACCCAGAGTTAGTGAACTCCCACAGAGTTAGTGAACTCCTTCCACAGATCACAACATCGTGTACGAGCACGCGATGGATCCATCAGACTTCGTTAAGTCCTTCGGATTAGTTGTGTCAGCCTAAGGCATAGCGTAAATCCAGTGATCAAATCAGTTCCGGACCTGATGCTGATCGGCCGCTCGAAAAGGCCACCCCCAAAGCTCGGACTCGACCAGAGTTCGTTAGAAGGTTTTTAGGCAACCTCCGAATCCCCAATTTACCGCTTTTCCCAATTTACTGCTTTCCCGTTAATGCGACAAGTGTTAACCCCCTTTTCTCAAAAGGAAAATAACAAAAAGAAAATTTGAGTTTTTCTGGAGCGGACAAAATTAGTATTATTTCTATATCTTTATTTCCATTTCACTAACAAATATGAAAAGGCCAATTCATATTTCTTGGCGAAATGTGAAATAAAGAGGGGCAGCTGTAATACCCCAATTTTGTCCGCCTAATTGAAAAATTGTATTTTTGTGAATGCCCAATTTTAACGGGTATTTTTCTTGTTTTTCAAAAAGCCCAAAAATATGTTTTGATGTGCTCACACATTTAGTTTCTAATCGTGTATGCGCGTCTTTGTAATCGTTAGCAGTTTAGCGTTATTATTATCATTTAGCTATCATCATTATTAGTTGTATTTACTTATTAGTAGTCATCAAAAATAAGAGACATAATCAATAATCAAATATAATATTTTTATTTATTTAGATGAGTCCCTTTTTACAAAAAAACAAAAAATAAACATAATAAAATGAGATGTTTGTTACTGGGACAAGCAAAAATGAAAAGGTCAAACAAAAAAAGGGGGATGTACGCCCCTGCTGTTGTTGCTCAGAGAGGTAAATCAATTTGAGCTACAAGCTCCAACTTCCTTCTTCTTGTCTCCTTGGAGTTTTCCTAATTTGCACAAGCAAAGCTGCTTTTGCAGCAGCAGCAGCACCACCTCTTGGTGGTTTGTTTTGGTCTTCAGAAATCTGTCCCCTTAGAGTTTTGATCCACTGCTCCCCACACCACACCTACACCACAGCATTTCAACTATAAAAACAATAGACAACCAGAAGCAAGGGGGGACAACGATACTCACTAAACAGTCCATCAAAACACTGAAACATTTTTCTTTGATTCAAAATTCTGTTCCAAAAAGCAGCAGTGGCAGTGGTTTTTTTTAGCAGAAAGAAAGTGCTTTCAGAAACAAAACTTGGGATCCAGGTTGGTTACTCTAACTATTAGATAGAAAATAGATGCTGGAACTCTTTTATTTTTAGTATGATCATTGAATTTGAATGTGTAATAACTGTAAGGGTCGTGTGTTTTAAAGAAAAAAGAGACAATACTAGTTGAAAACGATTTAAAATAAATCAGTAAATAGGTAGATAAAATGTTGTTTGAGTCGTTGTTGTTGTGGTCATAAGAAACAGAGCATGCTTTTCTCTTTCAAATATAGTTCCATTTAGATTTAGATTAGGTATCAACTTAACAAAGAACAAAAAATAAATAAACAAAAGCTTGAGGTATGGACAGTAGTTAGAGTTGCTGTTGTAGGAATAAAGCTCGAATTTGTTTCAAATGGGTTTATTAGATTTAGATGCAAAGAACCAAAAAAAAAAGGGGCAACCAAAGCAAAAGCACTAAAAGAAGTAGAGAAAGTTACCTCCGGCCACCGCGTACGGCGGTCGTCCCTGTCCGTTGGCCGTGCGCCTCCGTCGTCGCCGCCGCAAAACACCAACTCCGAAGCCAAATCCCTCAGCCCCTAACCGAATCAGCCCCTAAACCGAATCAACCCCCAAACGCCCCTACGGCCACCTCACGCCATACCACCACCCACGATCCTACCACCGTACGTACAAACCGTCACCACCATCGTCACAGATCCGCCCAGCCAGCCACCGCCAAACCATACCCCTCCTCTCTCTCCACACCGCCGTACTCCACGAAACCAACCCTCGAACCACCCCCTCTCTTCGCGACAACCACCGAACCAACGCGCCACCATACGCCACCAACCCACCACCCTGCGACTTAAAGCGACGAACAGAGAAAGGAGGGTACTACGGTTTTGGTGAGAAGGGCATCGATCGGTGAAGAGGAGAAGAAGAAGATGAACTTAGGTTAGAGAGAGAGGAGAGCCGATCGGCTGGGGGGCGAAAGGGGGCGAAGTTTGGGGTGAGGGGACGGTGAGGGTTGGACGGCGCGGTGGAGAGAGGCGAGGAGATGAGGGAAGGGACGGCGCAAAAAGGAGGGGACGGTAGAAGGAGAGAGAGGGGAAAATTTCCAGGGTTGACACTTTGGGGGTGGGGGGCGCCGTGGAAGGGGAGATAGGAAATTAGGGTTTCCCTAATTAGGTTTTCATTTTATAGTATAGGCGCAGGGGCAGAATCGTCTTTTCGCGTTTTTTTTATTTTTCAGATTTCTGTTCACATCCCCTGCATTTCACTACGCGCAACCCCCCCCCCCCCCCCGAGCCCATCAGAAAACTAAAAAACGTGGGCCTGCTCGCTAAGGATGATGGGCTACTGTTTACACCCCAATCTTAATAATACAGCCTCCCTGCTACTTGCACCCCCCATTTTACTATTTCACCCCCTGTTTCTCTTTTCAAATTTTATTTCTTTCCCCTAGATAAACGTTTTTTTTTACAAAACCTTTTTCCCAAATGATAAATTTTGTTTTCCCTAAACGAACTTATTTTTTCTCAAACCTTTTTTTTAAATGATGGATAAAGGTTTCCCCGAACAAAAATCAATCCAATTGCAAATTCCTTTCATCACGACGTTCTCCCCAATTAAAACCAACGAAAACGCTTTTCAAAAACAAATCTTTTCAAACGTCGAAATCAAAACTAATCATCACTAATGATCACTCGCGCCGTTGCCGTTTGATTGTGGGTGATGATTTCATTCCTGTGGGAGCTAGTAGTGTGGCCACTCTAAACCGTTGTTGTTTGGTCCTCACCAACGCTCTCCTTCAATTGCGAAAACCTTTTCAATGCTCAAAATAAAAACCGATTATCATTAATCATCACTCGCGCCGTTGCTGTTTGGTCGTTAATGATAATTCATTTTCACAAGAGTTAGTAGTGCGACCACTCTAAACTGTTGTTGTTTGGTCACTACGAACGCTCAACCCCTTTGCGAAAAACTCCAAAAAGATTAAAAAACAAAAACCCTTTTCAGAACACAAGAACTACGTAGCTTTGAATTCTCCATCGCACCGGGAGATACGTAGGAGCGGGCCATGTCCCGTCAAGCACTTCTTTCTAAAAACCCTTTTTCCTCCTTTCTCGCCAAAAATAAAATTTTCATTAAGTCTTTTCATTCTCTCTTCGAAAAAGGGGCAAATTTAAGTATTTTCCAAATCAACACTTAAAACCACACGTTTAATTAAAGGTTCCCTTTCGATAGAAAGGAGATGTGGGGTGCTAATACCTTCCCCATGCCTAACCGACCCCCGAACCCAAATTTTCCAGTTTCTAAAAGGCCATCCGCTTTCCAAAAAGGTTTTCTTCAATATTTTCCTTATAAAAAAATATTGGTGGCGACTTCATTGATTTTTTAAAAAAGTTGTAAACGAAGAAAGATTCCCTCGGGGACTTTTTCGGGCGCAACAGCAACTAGTCTTGCTTTGTATTTATTCACCGAGCCATCAGCATTTTCTTTGACACGAAATACCCATTTACAACCAATTGCTTTTCTATTGGGTGGTAGGGGAACTAGGGACCAAGTTTTGTTATTTTGGAGGGCTGTGAATTCAGCTTGCATTGTTGCAAGCCAATTGGGGTCTTTGAGTGCTTGTTTAACTGAGGAAGGTTCAGTGGTTGTAAGGAAAACAGAGGGGTGTAGCCTAGGTAAGTTAATGCCTGACTTGGACCTTGTTTGCATGGAGTTAGTATTGGTTGGGTGTGAAGGAATGGTAGGGTTGATGTTAGGTGTAGTAACAAGGATAGGTGAGTTAGAATGTGTTGCTGGTGGTGACAGGTCAGTGGATGAGGGATTGACAGTTGGTGGAGGTGAGGAAGTTTCTGTATTGGAGGTAGATGAGGTTGATAAAGTAGCAGGTGTATTGGTTGAGGGTGATGTAGGTGTTGTGTTGGTGACAGTGGTCATAGGTAAGGGACTGAGTGTAAGAGAATCAGAAGAGGTGGTACTAGTTGCTGGTTTTGGACCAAACAGATCACCATAAGGAAACCGTGATTCATTAAAGATTACATCTTTGGACACAATGAGTTTGCCACTTGGGGAAAGACACTTGTATCCTTTGTGAGAGGTGGAGTAGCCTAGAAAGAGACACTCATGAGACCTAAAATCAAACTTGTGTGCATTGTATGGGCGTAAGAGGGGAAAACAAGCACAACCAAACACCTTTAGAAACTTATAATCAGGATCTTTGTGAAATAAAGCAGTGTAGGGAGGTACATGATTTAGAGGAGCTGAAGGCTGTCTGTTAATTAAGTAGACAGCAGTTTGGACAGCAAAGTCCCAAAATTTTAAAGGTAATGAAGCATGACTGAGAAGAGATAAGCTGAGATCAACAATATGTCTATGTTTGCGCTCCACTACACCATTTTGGTGATGAGTGTGAGGGCAAATGACACAGTGTATGATGCCATTTTCAGCTAGGAATGTGCTAAATGGTCGAAACTCCCCACCCCAGTCAGTTTGGACAGATTTGATAGGAAGGCCAAATTGATAGGATTACATGAAGTTAGGATTACATGAAGTTAAAAAAGTATAAAATTAAGATTAAGACATCAAAACAAATCCCTTACTCATCAGTGCAACAATTTACCTATTCCCCACGAGAGTTGAAAATCAATTACAGAAGCAATTAGGGTTTGAATTAGGGACAGGTTCAAAGCACAGGGAAACAAGTTAGGGCAAAATCAATTAAGGAAATTCAAATTTGGGGGAATATCAATTATTAGGCTTTGAATGAGAGAAATACCTAAGCTATAGAAGAGAAAGACGAACTGAGGTTTGTCACAGAAGATTCACAGACACGTGATGGTCTGGTGGTGTCCGCGTGAGGAAGACGAAGAGACGGCAAAGGTGGCGTCGCGGTCACTGTTGGTGTGAACTGAGGAAGATGAAGAGGAACACGGAGGTGGCGCTGCGGTCTATGAACTCGACGGTGAAGAGATCGACGAGAGACAAGTTCAACGGTGAGAGACGATGAGAGGAACGAAGAAGACGATGAGAGTGAACGAAGCTTCAATTTCTCTTTTTACAGTTTTCTAAAAAAATTAGTCAAAATAACTTTTTTTTAAAAAAAACAGATTTAAATTTTTTTAAAAATAAAAATAAAAATAAAAAAGAATTTGTCAGTTTTTCAATTTTTTTTAATAATAATAAAAGAAATTTCATGCGAACTATAGTTCTTAGGAAAATCCGCAGGAAAATCAAAAATTACATGCCAACTTACCTGCCAACTCAAATGCCCAGCAAATATTCTGCATAATTATAAACCGGCGGGAAATTTCTCAGAAATTACCTGCGGAAAATTTCCGCAGGAAATTCCGCAGGTAATACCGAGATTTCTAGTAGTGCAATATCTTCATGACATTTACTGCTAATCCAAATTTGCCCGAGATTCTATATTTGCTTCAAGAAATACCTGGTCAATTAGTTGAAAATAGGCCTGATATAAAGACGTGAGTTTTCAAAATGAAGCTTGACCAACTAATAAAGCATGTAATAGAAGGACAATATTTTGGTCAAATTATATCAAGTACATATCTTATTTTAGTAAATAGGATATTTACTGCCTCAAAATTATTGGTATTCAAATAATCAATTTATAATTATTCAAAAAAACTAATTTAATCTATTTAACACCGAATAAATTTTAACAATCATTTTTTACCGTATTTGAATGGGGACGGAAAGTAAATGACAGAAAGTAAAAAAAAGATATAAATGACTGAAAGTAGAAGTGCAGAAATATAAAATGCGAGAAAGTAAAGTGCTAGAAAGTAATAACGGAAATTAAAATTGCAAGAAAGTAAAGAGCTTTAAAATAAAAGAACAAAAGCTTAAAAGAATGCAAGAACTTAGCTTAAACTTTTGGAGTGAGTTACAATGAAGGCCTCCTCCCTTTTGCACTCAGAAATGAGCTCTATTTATAGCCTAAAATGATAGACAAGACAATCAATTCGAGTTACAAGCCATAAAGGAAAGAATGGGAAGAGTTTTGTACAGTTTTCGCTCATAGAACCACGTGGATCGCTTTTGCTCATAGAACCACGTGGATCGCTAGCGTACCCACACGGGTCTATAGTCATTCTTTTTAACAGATTAAATAGCCCTTTTTTGCTGCATTATTCCATTTCTTAAATCGCTCCAAACTTCACTTCTAGCCTCAGGATTTCATCATTATGCATTATAAACTCAAATTCACTTGTTTTACTCAATACTTGTCCTGAAAATAAAAATAAAACAAAAGGTAGTAAAATAGCTCTAGAATAAAGCAAAAATATACTTCGGCATCAACAATATACTGTTGGAATAATCGACCGGTAGAAATAAGAGTATTTGCTTGAGAGATATGTTGTTGTATTCTATATGCATAATATTCTCTCATCGTAACATTTTTTTCTCTTGCCTGTTTTCTTTTCATCAATTTCATGGTATGGAATTTCTAGGTGTAATCTATCATCACTACATGAAAATAATAATGGATATTGCATTGACAGTAAAGAATAATGAAATAGTTTTAGTCTTTGGAGGCCATCTATTCGGTGCTCTATTATTATATCTCTTTTCCCCGAAATCTACAACAATCAAAGCAACAATTTCACTTGAGGTGATTGGCGTGACTCAACTACTCTCGTGCCAATTAACTTGATGTGCACTTTTTCAGCGTTTGGCACTATAGTACATGCTCTATGCTTTTGCGCACCTTGCACCGGTCTTCCAAACTTGCCTTGGAAACTTGCCACGAACGTACCACCCCTCGAATTCTCTTGACTTGTACCAACCTTCAAATTCTGCCTTAAAGACTTGCTGACGTGTCCATGTCATTTCTTGCGGTAAAAAAGTAGTCATCGCTAGTCACTTCAATGGCTGACACGACACTCCACATTTTCAGCATCATTTCCAAGAATTGCGTAAACCAACTTAGATGCCATCAATTCATCGCTCGCGGCTAAAAACTTTAACTTTATAAATAGCTAATTCTTTTAACAAATGACGCACTTTCTTCTTGATTTTTTTGTACGTCCATTACTTAAAAGAATTTCTGCACTTAAAACTCTGTCTTTAACTTTGTTCAGATGGTCTCCTCCTCAAACACCCAAAACCTCAAGAATTAATTCCTTTGTTGTCACAGAGCCACTAGCTGACAACTTTTCTCAAGGCTCTCAAGAAGGTAATTCCATTCGGACATTTGTTGGTGATGAGATCACTCATGCTTTCTTGGGTTCTCACATTTCTTACGCAGATAATCTATTCAGTCCATATAACAATTCACATATTGACACATATTTTGATAATTAAACCGTAAAGCGTATTTTTCCAAAAACGGTTTTCGACTCTTAAAACTTTTGAAAAGAAGTACACCTCAAAACCTGTCACATGACAATCATTTCAGAAATATAGAAACGATCCTAAGCGTGAATAGAACTCACCGTTTCGACGAACTCGGGAGAAATCACGTCCTCACACGAAACGACCGAACTGTAACCTCTCAAACAATCCCCGTAATCACGAACTCGCACCGAACGGGTCTAGACTTCGAAACTGAACTTCCCACACTTCAAATTCGAAACTCAACAGTTCCTATTCTGAACCTAAGCTCATTGGCTACTGAATTTCTTCTCCTTCTACTCAAATCAACCATGCATCACTAGTTATAGCCCAAGCTAGCTCCCATTTGGCCAAGCAATGCCTCAAAGTGCTCAAAGCTCCATTTCTTCCCTTTGAGCTTCCAAAATTCGAAAATGGTAGATGGACAAAGAGGTTGAATGAGATGATGAAATTAGTATCAAATAAAAGAGAAAAGAAAATGGGGAAGATTGGTACCAATTTTGCTTGCATGCACCAAGGTTTGAAGGAGAATCTCTCTTCTCCTTTCTCTTCTCCCTTTCGCCCTCCTCTCTCCCTTACTCTATTCTGAAATTCTGGAATTCTGTTTTGCTGAAAGTGAGGCTTGGTCAGCTGGGCAAGGCTTTAAGTGGATGGGAAATGACCAAAATGCCCTCCACTTAGCCCTTCACCTTAATCTACTCTTAAATAACCACTAACTCATAATTAGTTTCTAAAAATTGTGATTGTGATCTTATGGAGTTAAGGAGTATGTTTTGGTGTTGAGTAATTTGGGTTAGGGTTCGAAATATATGGAAATGACCAAAATACCCTTGGTCCCCTAATCCTCACATAATTTTATTTCTACCTCAAAACGACCACGTAATTCATACTATTAGCAACTAAATGTGGCTTTCACGCTTTTAACATATCCATGACTTGAATTATTATTTTATCGAATAACAATTCGCTAGTTAATTTCCCAAAACGAAATTAACAGAAATTAGGAATGTTACACATGGGGCCTAGGTTCATAGGGCTCATGACTTCCCCTCCCCTAGTACGCTAACCTCGATAGGGTCGTCACCCTAGACCTCGATTATATAATTGATATATAATTGCACCTGCATTGGGCCGTCTCTTTTACTTGACATAGACTTAACATAACCTCAACCACAACCTCAAGGAACATATATTTCATTTTATTATTTCGTGAAATTACCTCACTCGTGGTTACTAACATTCATTAACATAACTTAGGGAGCATCACAATCCAGTCCAAGCATCATTATTTCACTGACAATCAACATAATCATTTCAATTACAATCAATATCATAACATCGTTATCTTAACTTTCCTTGACCTCATTGGGACATAAAGTCCATTTACTTATTCACAACATTAACCTCATCTTCATAATCATTAACATTCATTAACATAAAACTTTCGCATCACATCAATAAAACATAACATAATCACAATCAACATCAATACATAACTTAGAATTGTTCACCTCATATCATTCATCATTACATAGGGTTGGAGAATGGATTAGAATGGATTTGGAACCAGTTGGAATAGCCTAGGACATGTTTTGAAATCGGATACCCAGAGGGGACGCATGGTCCGTGCGCTAAGGCACACGACCCGTGCGCATTTTTAAAAATTTTATTGCCCAGGGACACACGGTCCGTGCGTGACCATCAGTTTCTCAAAAATACATTTTCGTGTAACTTTGGCTATTCCGTTCGTTCCAACATCCGTTCCGATCGATTCCCAAACATAACATCACATCAATTCAGAGCAATAACCAGTACAAACATCATCAAACATAGCATCAAATCATCCAATCTCAATCATTCAAACATTTATAACAAAATACATTTTCACAATTACAGTTTTCGCAAAACAACGGCTTTCAATGAAATCTTAACGAAACGAAACACCAAAACATATTTTCAGTCACATGCAATGTTGACACAAACAAAATGAAAACCCTAAGCGAGTATAGAACTCACCCGGAGCGGCGAACAACTCGAATAACGGAAGACCCGATCAAACTTTCTCCGAACCGAACTATTTCTGGACAACATCAGGGAGCAGTTTTGGAATAAGCACAACTTATTCAATTTCTAATCAAAACCATTCAATCCAGGGCCTAATGTTTAGATAATTTTGTCTATATTCTGAGGGTTCAGATTTCGTGTTTATACGGCGGATATCTGGGGAGTTACAGCGAAAACACTGAGAATAGGTCAACACTGTAACTGATTCATAAACCTAACTTGTGGACATGATATCGTCCTCAATACATAACGAAATCAGGTGATTCTTGTGTCTATTTTGAAGGGTTTCGTGTGTAGTTTCTAAATCAACAAAAATGAGCTTAATCAGAGTTCTGTACAGTGAGTTATAAAGGAAATACCATCGGCTGTCCCAAAACCGTTTTCTGCAGAACTTGCTGTGAGTTGATTTCTTCAACTCCACCACCAAGTATCACGAACTCAAGCTACCCAATGGCCTAGAACTCAACCCAGCAACTGAAACCCAGTCCAAAACGAATTCCAACCTTTCCTAACACTTCTAAACTCTTCAGATGCGAATGTGGTTCTCAAAATACATCAATGTTGCTCCAAACTCAACATGCAAGGCTTGGAGCTTCCAATTTTGGTGGTTTGAGCTTGAAGATTTGAAAATGGTAAAATGAGATTGGTGGAGAAGTAGATGATGATTCTGGTGTCATTAGCTAGAGAATGAGGAGATGATTATAATGGTGTGAAAAGGAAGGACATGTATTCAAGATTTTGGTTCCCTCCCTTTCTCCTCTCTTCCTACGCCCTCTCCCTCTCTCAAGCTCCATTTCTTTCTTTTCTCCATTCTATTTCAGCAACTAGGAGTGTGGGAGTGTGTAAGTGGATTCACTTTCAGCTAGATGCTCACTTAACCAAGGCAAAAGACCACAATACCCTTTGTGATCATGTCCCTTCATCGCCTAAAAAGGGTGCCAATCAAGGAACCAAAATAGACATTAAACAAGTTATACTACAAAAGGGATAAAATAGACTTTTCAGCTTAAAATAGAAGCCCAAAATTGACATTACCATTACACGAAATCAGGTCAAAAGCATTAAAGAATCTTTCCCTTTCCCAGAAATGAAAACAATAGTGACAACACAACAATAGAGTACGACAGCATGTACAAACCTGTTTTTTTCCAAAATGAAGTGTCGTCTTCTTCCATCGCCAATCAGCAGCTTCTTCCTGCACCCTCTTTCGTCGTCTTCTTCCTGCACCCTCTTCCTTCGTCAATCAACGAAAACAGCTACTGAAATCCCTTCTAATCTACTCCAATCCACAAGGTAGGTTCTGTTTTACTCCAAGCTAGCGCTAACTTTGACATGCAAGCTTCCAAAATTCTCAAAACTCCATTTTCTCACTTTGAGCTTTGAAATTTCAGCAATGGTGAAATGGGAGGGATGAAGATATAGGTGGTGTTTTAGGTATCAGTGGGAAGAGGGTTAAAAACTGAATCTACTGGTGAAAGAAAATGCAACATGCATCAAGTTTTGGTGGATCCCTCTCCTATTCTTCTGCCTCTCCCTTTCGCAAGTTCCCTCCCTCTCTCTCAATTCTATTTCTGATTCTTGATTTCTGAATTTGACAAATGAGAGTCATGTTTTTTGTTTTGGTCAGCTGGTGGTAAGTTAAGTGATGGGAAATGACCATTCTGCCCCTCTCCTTAATTTCCCATTTAACTAGCTCTAACTCAACTATTTCCTCATAACCAACTTACTTAGAACAATGTATTAATCATGCACACACACAATTAAATGATTTATTTCAAACATTTCTTCATAAATCAATTGTGACTTGTTGCTAATTTAATTAAATCGAATTAGCTAATTAGTGGATGTTACATGAGGCATTGCCAATCATTTTTCATTGCCCTGACGATTTTTATTGCGTGTGTTGGGTTCCCTCATGATGTGATGTGATTGATTTGTTACCCAATCATCGCGGCGTGGAGCATCCATATGCATTCACATGAATATGTGGGTGCACACGTCGCCTTAACGCAGCCCCTGTGAGTTCCAGCCTTGAATTGCATTCATATGCGCTACTTGGTCTCTGGCAAAACATGTTGCGGTTTGTTGCTTTCAAAGGGTGGCTTTTGAAGTTTGTCATGCTTAGCGGGCTCCATCGGAATATTCCATATCCTTGCTATGCCTTTGGCATTGGGGGTATGGTTTGTTCGTTGATGTTTAGTCTTAACAATCGCGTGGGCGTGTGAGTGGTACTCGGTCGGATAAACTGTTTAGAGTACCCCATGGTGAGGCACTCGGTTGGATAAACTGTTTGGAAATCAACTCTTCTAATTGGGTTTTCAACTCTTTCAATTCTAACAGAGACATTCTATACGGAGCTATAGAAATTGGCCCAGTGCCTGGAACCAACTCTATAGAGAACTCCACCTCACGATCCGGAGGTAATGAAGAAACTTCATCGGGAAACACATCAAGGAATTCATTAACAACTTGTACAGAAGATAGATCTAAACATGTCTCCACCGATGCAGACAACATCATGACATAAGCTTCCGCACCTTGGAATAGACACTGGCTTGCGGAAGTGAATGAGATAACGGCTTCAGAATTGGTCGGTTGTAGCTCCACTGTCTCGGAGGCGAAACCGATAGTCCTTTGAAAACAATCAATAGTTACATGATTGGCAGTCATCCAACTCATACCTAGGACAATGTCCATACCCTTCATTGGCAAACAAATGAAGTCTACCACAATTCCTGTCTCCGATGGATAGAAGACAGTTTTCACATAAGGCTTGGGTCTGAATACTACCCTCGGCAGCAGTTTTAATAGAGATTGGTTGGGGCAACGGAGTCAAAGCCAATCCCAACCGATCGACACACAACTTGAGATATAAAACAATGAGTTGCACCTGAATCATATAAAATACTAACAGAGTTATAGAAAAGAGATCCCATACCCCTTAGTAGATTATCTGCTGGTGTGACTTTCTAGGCATCCAAAGTGTAGACTCTTCCATGAGTAGTAGTAGTAGCAGGGCTATCTTCCTGGTTCTTCTTCTTCGATGGGCAATTACTAGCATAATGGCCCTCTTTCTTACAGTAGTAGCACTGGTTCGATCCCATCTGACACTTACCCTGGTGGTACCTTCCACAGTTGGACCATGAACTGAACTTTGGGGAGTTAAGCGACTGAACTTGCTTCCCCTTGTTGGAGTTGTACCCAGGACCCATCTGACTGTTGGTCGATCCAACATTCTTCTTATTCTGATTAAATACTTTTCTGCTTGCATACAACCTCTTCAAATCACTTTCAACTATATGAGCTTGTTGAATCATGGCTGCGTAGTTAGTATATGCAAAAGAACTTAGGCTTTGAGAAATATCTTCCCTCAACCCATATTTGTACCTGTCAGTCTTCCACCTGTCATTGGGAGCACACCCAGCCAAACCAAAAAATTGGCACAGTTCCTCAAATTTGGCCGTGTACTGGCCCACAGTCAATCCTCCTTGAGTAAGAGCTAAGAATTCATTCTCCTTGTCAAACCGCATAGCAGTCGGAAAGAACTGCTCCAAAAATGTCTGCCTGAAATTCTCCCAAGTCTGGGGAGTACCCATAGTTGCCATCATGGCCTTAGCATTAGTCCACTAGTTGTTGGCTTCTCCCTTCAGCATATGTGATGCCAATCTCAGCTTATCCTCATCAGTAACTTGCATTGTGAGGAAGATCTTCTCAATATCATCCAGCCAATGCTGGGCTTCCATGACATCAGGTCCTCCTCTGAACTCGAAGGGTTTCATCTTCAAGAATTCAGAGTAAACCTGCCTTGGATTCACTTGCGGCTCAGGAGCTTGTTGGGGCTGAGCATGAGCATTTTGTTGCATTAGCAGCATGTCTTCCAGCATCTTTTGCTGCCTTTCCATCATGTTCTGCATCCAAGCGGAATGTGGATCAATTGGTGGGGTGTTCCTCGATCCCCCTGCCATAATTCTGCAAACGATACACCAAGTATTAAGTTGATCAGTCTCAATGTCTCTTAGCATCATAAGAAGCAAAACAGCAGAATTGCTCGAGGGACAAAACCACCCTAACTATCTAAGCCCGACTAGGTCGAACTGCTTTGATACCATAATGTAACACCCCGATGATTTCTAACATGTAGAATTATCGAAATGTACTAAATGGCATACATCAGAGTAATTTCCTGTTAAAGAATATTGAACACAAACTAAAAATTTCGATACTTAATATCAAATGGTTCTCAGAACCTTAATAACTTCTTGAAAATGCTTAAGTTTCATATCTTAAGGCTTATACAATCCTAGTGTTCAATACTCAAAACATAAAGTAGCGGAAACGATTTTACAACTTATACAGTGAAAGTCATACAATCGGTAAAATAACTAGAAAAGCACACAGGCCTAAACAGGAAATCAAGTCTCCAATGACTCCATGAGGCGCACCGGCTAACCGTGCTTCGTCGCCTTTGCTTTCCCCTGCTTCTCTGTAAAAACCACAATATATAAAGGGTGAGATAAACATTATCTCAGTGAGTCCTATCGAGACCCCTTACTGACTCTGGCGGTTCATTAACTTTAACTTTGAACTCATGGCCCTAATAAGCGACCACAATTCATGTCTTATCTTTTCTTAAACTTAGCACAACACCTCAAGCCTACCTTAGCATGGTTATTTATTCGGCTTTTGGTGAACCCATCTCGCTAATCACTAGTGGGCTAAACATGTGGGCCTAAGATTTAGGGCTCATGACTTCCCCTCCCCTAGTGTACTAATCTTTGAGGGTCGTCACCCTCGATATCCTTATTTTATTATATGTATACCATCTACCTTTCTTTTTGAGAAAGTGAACTTCCTTTTCTTCCGGAAAGTGGATTAACTTGAGTTTTCTTGACTTGACTTACATGACCTGAACTTACATGACTCTTTTAGACTTTTAGCCTTTTATCTTGACGTGTGTACACTCGCGTTTTCTAATGTACGGTTTTTCTTAACTTTTATAACTTGAGAGTTTTACCTCTAACCTACTTAATTTCATATCATCAATGTGTTTCCATCATTGGGAAACCTTGGGGAATCAATTGGAAAGGAATTGGAATCATTTGGAAAGGACAAAGGGGTACTTTGAAATAGGGTAACAAAAGGATCCGCACGGTCCGTGCTCCAGAGGCGCACGACCCGTGCGTATCAATAAAACTCAGTTTGAAAAAGTTACAGGGCGCACGGTCCGTGCCATCATGACGCACGACCCGTGCCATGTCAAAAATTCATTTTTAGGCCAGCTGCGAACAAGGAGCACGATCCGCGCGTCCTTGATAGACGCAAAAATCTCAGTTTCGTGTAACTTCTCCATCCCGTTTCGATCCCAATTTCCTTCCGATCGATATCCTAACATAACAGCAATCATTCCAGTCCAGATAACAATCACACAACACATATAATCATATCATCAATCAACAATTCAATAAATTCGATCGATTGTAAAATAACGAATTCAAAAAAAAGAAGGCTTAAAGGTCATTTTGGCTCCTGCAAAATACACATTAATCCATTTTTGCCCCTACAAAATAAAAAACTTTAAAGAAGCCCCTGTAAATTAGTTATTTGTTCAGTTAGGCTCTCGCTATTAGTTTCCCCCTAACGCTGTTAGTGGTAGCCTACGTGGACTTCTGACTTGGCATCTACTCTGAACATGTGTGTAGCCACGTATAAGTGGGTTTCTTCTTCTCTCTCTCTCTGAAATGGCAGGAAGCAACGCATCTTCGAACGCAACTTCAAGGCATGGAGAACTACCTGTTTGTGGATGTGGAGATCCTATGCGACTATGGATCTCAAATACAGCTGAAAACCCAAGAAGGAAATTCTGGAAGTGTGTTAATTGGGGGGTAATTACGATTTAGGGTTCTTTCTTTTCTTCCCTTTTATTTGATTTTGTTTTCTTTTTTGTTAATTCTAATCATAAATTTAATCTGGGGATTGTTTACAGAGGAAAACAACAAGCTGCAAGTTGTTTGTTTGGGATGATGAGCTTGATTTTGAGGGATGGCCCATGGTCACAGCGACTGGTCCCCATTCAAGTCTTGAAAACCCTAAAGCTGTAGAGGCAGCAACAACATCAACTTCAAAGACTTCTCAATGCAAATGTTGTGATGTATTCAAGGATTGGGAGTCAAGGAAAATTACTAAACTGAAGCTCAAGTTGTTAAATGAGAAGAAAAAGATGAAGTGGATGCAAGGAATTCTCATATTGGTCATTTTGTAAAAACGGAATTCAGTGTTTCTCGGTTCATAAAACGAGGGTACTCAGTTTTTAAAACATCCCTAAGCGAGTTACAGAACTCACCTTATCGTGATGAAAATCACGAACCAACTCGAAGACAAAGCTCACAAAAAACCGAAATCACACGAACGATCCTCGAAATGCTCTCTACTTCGAACTTGAACTAACCCCCAACGAAAATAGCTACTAAAATCCCTTCTAATCTACTCCAATCCACAAGGTAGGTTCTGTTTTACTCCAAGCTAGCCCTAACTTTGACATGCAAGCTTCCAAAATTCTCAAAACTCCATTTTCTCACTTTGAGCTTTGAAATTTCAGCAATGGTGAAATGAGAGGGGTGAAGATATGGGTGGTGTTTTAGGTATCAGTGGGAAGAGGGTTAAAAACTGAATCTAATGGTAAAAGAAAATGCAACATGAATCAAGTTTTGGTGGATTCCTCTCCTATTCTTCTCCATCTCCCTTTCGCAAGTTCCCTCCCTCTCTCTCTCAATTCTATTTCTGATTCTTGATTTTTGAATTTGAGAAATGAGAGTCATGTTTTCTGTTTTGGTCAGCTAGTGGTAAGTTAAGTGATGGGAAATGACCATTCTGCCCTCTCCTTAATTTCCCATTTAACTAGCTCTAACTCAACTATTTCCTCATAACCAACTTACTTAGAACAATGTATTAACCAACTTTCTTCATAAATCAATTGTGACTTATTGCTAATTTAATTAAATCGAATTAGCTAATTAGGGGATGTTACATGAGGCATTGCCAATCATTTTTCATTGCCCCGACAATTTTTATTGCGTGTGTTGGGTTCCCTCATGATGTGATGTGATTGGTTTGTTACCCAAACATCGCGGCGTGGGGCATCCATATGCATTCACATGTATATGTAGGTGCACACGTTGCCTTAACGCAGCCCCTGTGAGTTCCAGCCTTGAATTGCATTCATATGTGCTACTTGGTCTCGGGCAAAACATGTTGCGGTTTGTTGCTTTCAAAGGGGGGCTTTTGAAGTTTGTCATGCTTAGCGGCGCGGACAAGGCTCCATCGGATTATTCCATATCCTTGCTATGCCTTTGGCAGTGGGGGTATGGTTTGTTCGTTGTTGTTTAGTCTTAGAAATCGCGTGGGCGTGTGAGTGGTATTTGGGATGTTTGTGCTGGCTGGCTCCATGCTCGTGCATCGAACGGTTTGCACGCAACCCTCTCCAGTACTCACCTTATGCCTTGTGCTTTGGTGTTTGTTTCGGTTCCTGTGTTGGCTACCTATTGAAGGCACTTGTTTGGCTTGCTGAACTCATCCCATCTCGGTCTCTTCGGTGGGGTCGTGGAGGGCTTGGGCTTTTTGAGAAATTATGTTTACAAAATGGGATATGAAGAAAATTCAAAGACATGTCCAAAAAAGTATGCAAAAATAAGTTTTCAAATTTGTTTCTCAAAAACCTAGTCTAGACAGTGTTTTCTTAATAAAAGTTTTCAAATGAAAAAGTCTCTATGAACAAGGTTTTTGTGACAAATATGTTTTCAAAATAGGATATGAAAAAGATTCAAAGATATATGTCCAAAAGAGTATGCAAAAATAAGTTATCAA
Source organism: Astragalus membranaceus (assembly GCA_039519185.1). NCBI lineage: Eukaryota > Viridiplantae > Streptophyta > Magnoliopsida > Fabales > Fabaceae > Astragalus > Astragalus membranaceus. The sequence continues at coordinate 164,555,752 of CM076854.1, forward strand.
ATTTATTTCTCAAAAACCTAGTTTAAACATAGTGTTTTCGAAGTAAGAGTTTTCAAAAAAATAGATTGAAAAAGGCTCTACAAACAAGGTTTTAGGGAAAACATGTTTTCAAAATAGGATACCAAAAAAATTTCAAAGACATGTCCGAAAAAGTATGCAAAAACAAGTTTTCAAATTTATTTCTCAAAAACCTAGTATAGACACGGTGTTTTCTAAAACATAGTGTTTTTTCAAGGATTTTGAGAAAGAAAGTATGCAAAATTAAATTTTCAAGAATATTTCTCAAAAACCTGGCCTAGACATAGTGCTTTCGAAAAAGGGTTTTAAAAAAATACAAAAAAGGTCTATGAACAAGGTTTTTGAGAAAATATGTTTTCAAAATAGGATATAAAAAAGGTTTCAAAGACATGTCCAAAAAGGTATACAAAAATAAGTTTCCAAATTGATTTTTCCAAAATCCACTCTCGGCATAGAGTTTTCGAAAGAAGGGTTTTCAAAAATAAATAAAAATTGAAAAAGAATCTATCGACAAGATTTTTGAGAAAATACGTTTTCTAAATGTGACATTAAGAAATTTTCAAAGACGTGTCAAAAAGAGTATGAAAAAAAATAAGTTTTCAAATTTCTTTATCAAAAACCTAGTCTAATCATAGTGTTTTCAAAATAAGAGTTTTCGAAAAAAATAGATTGAAAAAAGATCAATGAACAAGCATTTTGAGAAAATATGCTTTCAAAATAGGATATGAAGAAAATTCAAAGACATGTCCAAAAAAGTATGAAAAAATAAGTTTTCAAATTTGTTTCTCAAAAACCTAGTCTAGACATAGTGTTTTCTTAATAAGAGTTTTCAAATGAAAAAGCCTCTATGAACAAGGTTTTTGTGACAAATATGTTTTCAAAATAGGATATGAAAAAGATTCAAAGATATATGTCCAAAAGAGAAGGCAAAAATAAGTTACCAAATTTATTTCTTAAAAACCTAGTTTAAACATAGTGTTTTCGAAGTAAGAGTTTTCAAAAAAATAGATTGAAAAAGGCTCTACAAACAAGGTTTTAGAGAAAACATGTTTTCAAAATAGGATACCAAAAAAATTTCAAAGACATGTCCGAAAAAGTATGCGGAAACAATTTTTCAAATTTATTTCTCAAAAACCTAGTATAGACACAGTGTTTTCTAAAACAAAGTGTTTTCAAAATAAGAGTTTTCGAAAAAATAGATTGAAAAAGGCTCTATGAACAAGCTTTTTGAGAAAATATGTTTTCAAAATAGGATATGAAGAAATCTTACAAGGCATGTCCAAAAAAGTAGGCAAAATTAAGTTTTCAAATTTATTTCTCAAAAAACAAGTCTAGACATAGTGTTTTCTAAAAAGGGTTTTCAAAAAAATATATTGAAAAAGGCTCTATGAACAAGGTTTTTGATAAAATATTCTTCCAAAATAAGACCTGAAAAAAGTTTCAAAGACATGTCCAAGAAAGTATGCAAAAGTAAGTATCCAAACTTATTTCTCAAAAATATAGTCTCGGCATAGAGTCTTCGAAATAAAAGTTTTCAAAAATAAAAAAGATTGAAACAGAATATATAGAAAAGATTTGGAGAAAATAAGTTTTCAACAAATGATGTAAACTTTTTTTCAAACACATGTCCAAAACGGTATACAAAAATAAGTTTCGAAAATTGATTTCTCCAAAATCCAATCTCGGCATTGAGTTTTCGAAAGAAGGGTTTTCAAAAATAAATAAAAATTGAAAAAAAATCTATGGACAAGATTTTTGAGAAAATACGTTTTCAAATTTGTTTCTCAAAAACCTTGTCTAATCATAGTGTCTTCAAAATAAGAGTTTTCGAGAAAAAAATAGATTGAAAAAAGCTCTATGAAAAAGCTTTTTGAGAAAATATGCTTTCAAAATAGGATATGAAGAAAATTCAAAGACATGTCCAAAAAAGTAAGAAAAAATAAGTTTTCAAATTTGTTCCTCAAAAACCTAGTCTAGACAAAGTGTTTTCTTAATAAGAGTTTTCAAATGAAAAGGCTCTATGAACATGGTTTTTGTGACAAATATGTTTTCAAAATAGGATATTAAAAAATTTCAAAGACATGTGTCCAAAAGAGTATGCAAAAAAAAGTTTTCAAATTTATTTCTCAAAAACCTAGTTTAAACAGTGTTTTCAAAGTAAGAGTTTTCAAAAAAAATAGATTGAAAAAGGCTCTACGAACAAGGTTTTAGAGAAAACATGTTTTCAAAATAGGATACCAAAAAATTTTCAAAGACATGTCCGAAAAATTTAGTGTTTTCAAAATATATTTTTTTACACAGTAGAGAGAAGTGACAACGAAACAGCAATTGGAAAAACATGAAGTTCAAAAAGACCAAATAAAAGAAAAGAGTAGAAGACTTCAATTAAGACAAGAACTCAACAAAATTTGTCTGTGCATCTAAAGCGCTACCACTAATAATGTCCTTGTTATCTAGAAGAAGAATAAAGCAGTACCTTAACATAGTGAGGGATGGGACAGAAAACAGATTCTGGAATTGGATGTAACTTTACGCTCTACTGTAGAATTCAAGTTGATTAATGTCTTCGTATTCGTGCCTTCAAGAATTAAAGCTATCGATGTCCGACAATTTATCACACCTGCGTAAGTGTATTGAGTAAAGCAATTCATCATATACCTTATAGGCCAACCTCCAAACCCATTGTACTCTATATGATATAAACACAAACATACCTAATCTTCATTAGTACAGATATAGTGATCCAGTGTTGAATTCCTCTTCTTGAGTCTTCCTTGTCTGTAAAAATAAAGATGGGTAAGCTTGACAAATTGTTGGGAAATTAACAGAGTATTATTATTGTTAAAATTCAATTTAATGATTGATAACAAGAAAGGGAATGCAGTCACTGAATGTATAAAACAAGATAAGATATGAAAAAAGTCTCAAAGACAGTCCAAAAAAATATGCAAAATAAGTTTCCAAATTGACTTCTCCAAAATCTAGTCTCGCCAAAGAGTTTTCAAGATAAGAGTTTTCTAAAATAAAAATGATTGATAAAGAATCTATGAACGAGGTTTTTGAGAAAATTTGTATTCAAAATAGGATATGAAAAACATATTTGTTTTAAAATTTATTTCCCAAAAACCTAGTCTAGACATAGTGTTTTCAAAAAGGGCTTTCAAAAATATAGATTGAAAAAGGCTTTTTGAGAAATAAAGTTTTCAAAAAATGATGTAAATTTTTTTTCAAGGACATGTCGAAAAGAGTATGCAAAAATAGGTTTTCAAATTCGTTTCTCAAAAACCTAGTCTAGACATAGTGTTTTCGAAATAAGAGTTTTCAAATGAAAAAGGCTCCATAACAAGGTTTTTCTGAATATATGATTTCAAAATAGGATAAGAAAACAGTTTCAATGACATATCCAAGAAAGTATGCAAAATTAAATTTTCCAATTTATTACTTAAAAACCTAGTCTAGACATAGTGCTTTCGAAAAAGGGCTTTCAAAAAAATACAAAAAAACTCTACTAACAAGGTTTTTGAGAAAATAAGTTTTCAAACTAGGATACAAAAAAGGTTTCAAAGACATGTCCAAAAAGGTATACAAAAATAAGTTTCCAAATTGATTTCTCCAAAATCTAGTCTCGACATAGAGTTTTTGAAAGAAGGGTTTTCAAAAATAAATAAAGATTGAAAAAGAATCTATGGACAAGGTTTTTGAGAAAATACGTTTTATAAATGTGACATTAAGACGTGTTGAAAAAAGCAAATTTGTTTCTCAAAAACCTAGTCTAATTATATTGTTTTCAAAATAAGAGTTTTCGAAAAAATAGGTTGAAAAAAGCTCTATGAACAAGCTTTTTGAGAAAATATGTTTTCAAACTAGGATACAAAAAAGGTTTCAAAGACATGTCCAAAAAAGTATGCAGAAATAAGTTTTCAAATTTGTTTCTCAAAAACCTAGTCTAGACATAGTGTTTTCTTAATAAGAGTTTTCAAATGAAAAAGCCTCTATGAACAAGGTTTTTGTGACAAATATGTTTTCAAAATAGGACATGAAAAAGATTCAAAGATATATGTCCAAAAGAGTGTGCAAAAATAAGTTATCAAATTTATTTCTCAAAAACCTAGTTTAAACATAGTGTTTTCGAAATAAGAGTTTTCAAAAAAATAGATTGAAAAAGGCTCTACGAACAAGGTTTTAGAGAAAATATGTTTTCAAAATAGGATGCCAAAAAAATTTCAAAGACACGTCCGAAAAAGTATGCGGAAACAAGTTTTCAAATTTATTTCACAAAAACCTAGTATAGACATAGTGTTTTCTAAAACATAGTGTTTTCAAAATAAGAGTTTTCGACAAAATAGATTGAAAAAAAGGCTCTATGAACAAGCTTTTTGAGAAAATAGGTTTTCAAAATAGGATATGAAGAAAGATTACAAGACATGTCCAAAAAAGTTGGCAAAATTAAGTTTTCAAATTTATTTCTCAAAAACCAAGTCTAGACATAGTGTTTTCTAAAAAGGGTTTTCAAAAAAATATATTGAAAAAGGCTCTATGAACAAGGTTTTTGACAAAATATTCGTTCAAAATAAGACATGAAAAAAGTTTCAAAGACATGTCCAAGAAAGTATGCAAAAATAAGTTTCCAAACTTATTTCTCAAAAATATAGTCTCGGCATAGAGTCTTCGAAATAAGAGTTTTCAAAAATAAAAAAGATTGAAACAAAATAAGATATGAAAACAGTTTCAATGACATGTCCAAGAAAGTATGCAAAATTAAATTTTCAAGAATATTTCTCAAAAACCTAGCCTAGACATAGTGCTTTCGAAAAAGGGTTTTAAAAAAAAACAAAAAAGCCCTATGAACAAGGTTTGAGAAAATATGTTTTCAAAATAGGATATAAAAAAGGTTCCAAAGACATGTCCAAAAAGGTATACAAAAATAAGTTTCCAAATTGATTTCTCCAAAATCCAGTCTCGGCATAGAGTTTTCGAAAGAAGGGTTTTCAAAAATAAATAAAAATTGAAAAAGAATCTATGGACAAGATTTTTGAGAAAATACGTTTTCTAAATGTGACATTAAGAAATTTTCAAAGACATGTCGAAAAGAGTATGAAACAGCAATTGGAAAAACATATTTGTTTTAAAATTTATTTCCCAAAAACCTAGTCTAGACATAGTGTTTTCAAAAAGGGCTTTCAAAAATATAGATTGAAAAAGGCTTTTTCAGAAATAAAGTTTTCAAAAAATGATGTAAAAATAGGTTTTCAAATTCGTTTCTCAAAAACCTAGTCTAGACATAGTGTTTTAGAAATAAGAGTTTTCAAATGAAAAAGGCTCCATACCAAGGTTTTTCTGAATATATGATTTCAAAATAGGATATGAAAACAGTTTCAATGACATATCCAAGAAAGAGCATATGAAGAAAGAGTTTTCAAAAAAAAAGATTGAAAAAGGCTCTATGAAAAAGGTTTTGGAGAAAATAAGTTTTCGAAAGAGCATATGAAGAAAGTTTCAAAGACACGTCCAAAAAAGTATACAAATAAGTTTTCAAATTTATTTCTCAAAAATCTAGTCTAGGCATAGAATTTTCAAAATAAGAGTTTTCACAAATAAAAAAGTGAAAAAGAATCTATGGACAAGGTTTTAGAGAAAACATGTTTTCAAATTGTGATATAAAAAGAGTTTCAAAGACATGTCGAAAAGAGTATGCAAAAATAAGTTCCAAAAATAACTTCTCAAAAACCTAGTGTAGATAAAGTGTTTTCAAAATAATAATTTCCAAACATAAAAATGATTATTGAAAAGGGATCTACGGTTTGGTTGTTACATTTATTCGGTTGTTTTATCTTTGGAAGCGATTAACGAGTAACAATCAACGCAATACATCAAATGCGGAAAAGAAACTATCTAAAGTATGGGATACTCATAACATTAAGACAAAAATCAAAGGAAAAGATACACCTAATTAAAAACATAGAAAGAAAATTGAAAAAGCAATTTAAGGGTTGAGCATCCATATGGTACAAATAATTATTATAGTAATAAAAAAACAAAAGGAGAAAACTAAACTGACCTGTGTGACGCGTGTTGCTTTTGACATTTCGTATTTCCAGCGCAGCAACTCAACGCCTACGATTCTTGTCGCCCCTTTTTTTTCTTTTCCCTTTTTAATAATATTAGTTTCTGATAAAACAAAATATTTTAATGTTAAAATTTTAGTACACGTTGGTTTAGCTTAAGAAATATATACTACTAGACACTATAATGTAGAGCATAAACTAACATGGATGTTCCTTGTTAGAGATACTAACATAGTTTTGTAATACATAATTTTGAATGATATTTGCACATTGCAATACAGTGATTCAGTCAATCTAGTATCAGTGAGATTCCAACTCATGGTGAATGAATTACTACAAAGTGTAAAAAAACCAATATCAGAAAGTGGTACCTTCAATGATGAATGAATGAACCAAATATCACCAAAGCTGCAAGCTTCATATTCTCGGGGGTCTGAATAGGAAATTCTCAAAAGTCAATAAATTAAGTAAGAGAAAATTCACAGACCTATAACTAAAATAAGAAAAAAGTAAAGAACTTATGACAAAAGAAAGTTGAATGTTCTCATTTCAAATATTAAACTTGGTTAAATACCTGTGCAACCCACAAGTTTTGAACTCCAAGGACAACTGTAGCACCAAAACCAAGACAAAATATCCCAACAGCAAATATCAATGACCAAACAAATCTTTCCTTGGAGTAGCCATACCTGAACAAGTAGAAAACATCACCATTTCCCCACACTGATTAAATTTCAAATTCATGCAAAGACATAAGTCATATCCCAATTCGTACCATGAAATAGAAGTAGGTGGCAAAACTTCTTATCATACATTAATGGTATGTTTGGATGGTCAAAGGAAAGAAAGTTGAAGGAAAGAATGTTAAAGGAATGAAAGTGATTAGAAAGTGAGAGGATTATTAGGGTGTTTGGTATATAAGAGAAAGTAGAGTTGAAAGTGAGAGGAAAGAAAGATGTTTATTTAGTAATTGACAATAATACCCTTATAACAAAAAAAAGGATAGTGCTTGTAAAACAAAAGACATGATGGGGTTACTTTTGTCTTAATCACACTAGATCATCCTTGTGTCTAGCTTTCCACCCATTTCCGCGAGGAAAGTATTTTTCAGTGGGGCCCATCAATTTTAATCAATCCTTCACCTTTCCATCATGATGAACCAAACGATGGAAGGCTCACATTTTTAGAAACTTTCTCTTCTATCACATTCTTTCCTTCTACTATCAGCTTAACCAAACACACTGTAAGTCTTGTTAAATTATGCACAATTAGTAATTAGTAATTGAAGCACATTTCACAAATATAAGATTCAATAGCTTTCTCATGCATTCATCCAGTATATGTATAATAACTCAGAAATCAAACGACATGTAAATGCATATCAAATTCTTATTTTAGAAAAAGCATAGGACTAAACATTGAATGAAAAAAGTTGAGCCGGGTTCGACAAATGTAATCATTACCGTGCAACTTACGGATGAATAGCATCTGGTGCACACCTTGAGCTACTTACACCATAAGCAAGTGGCGCCTACAAAGTTATGTGGCACATATTAGTTTGTCTTTTACATTAAGGTTATGTTTGGAAATCAAATGGGTGGTGGAATGGAATGGTGTAAGATGGAACATAGTGTTCATTATCCACTGGTTGGACATTTTATGATAGAATGGGGAAAATGACCTGTTCCATCCCATAACCCCAAATTAAAGTTAAAGGGTTATCAATCTATAGTACAATATCAACCCACAATGACATACCTGGTTTGCAAAATCAGCAACTAAGTAAAACAATTCATGCCAAGAATTCATCAGCACCTGCAAAAGTGCTTTGAGCAAAACCATTCATCATACACCTTCTGGGCAAGCCTCCAAAACCGTTGTACTCTAATATATGATATAAACACAAACATACCTCTTCTTCATTAGTACAGATATAGTGGTCCAGTGTTGAATCCCTCTTCTTAATTCTTCCTTGTCTGTAACAATAGAGCATGTTAACAAGATGAGAATGAGACAATAAAGCTTACTAAACACCCATTTCATATTAAAAGTGAAAACTAATCTTTGATGCAGAAAGATAAAAGATGGGTAAGCTTGTCAAAATGATTGTGCAACCAAAAACAAAGAAACGGAACTAACGGCAACAGGAAAGGGATTGGGGAGATCATAGAATTGAAAAAGGGGTATCGAGTGGAATCCTCACCTTAACAAGAGTAATGGTTTTTTGATCAGCTTCTTGATATCAAAGAAAGGTGCCTAGCCATTCTGATTTCAAGAATTCATCTCTTCCTCCAAGAACACAAGACACTAGTATTTCTTGTTGTTGGACGATGTGGTTTGGACTCTGAAGAACAGAACATTGTGGTTGGGATCAAAAGTGACTTTGTTTCCTCTAATAACAGACATGAATGAATTGAATTCTTAGGATATGGATTTACCAAGAGATCAAAAGAGAGCTGCTGCAAAAGACAAATGTAATAAGCTACTATACCCTACCATGCGATGGGAAAAACAAAAAGAGGAAAGTCTAATTACCATGCAAAAGACGAAGCTCACATATTATAGTATTGGTGTTGTGGAGTACTGAGGCGGTTTGTATAGGTATAAATGCAAAAGTCCTGCAAAAATTCTAGACTTTTTTTGATTTCTTTATGGCTCTCTTTCCAACGAGATGCTCTTCCTATTTCTTTTTTTATTTATGTAACGTAATAAGGTACAGTACTTTTTGTATAAAATTATAATTATAATAATAATAATAATAATAATAATAATAAAGTTAATAAAAGGTTTTAAAAAAATAGATTGAAAAAGACTTAATAAACAAGGTTTTTCTGAAAATATGTTTTTAAAATAGGATGATAAAAAAGTTTCAAAGACATGTCTAAAAAAAGTACACAAAAGTAAGTTTTAAAATTTATTTCTCAAAAACCTAGTCTAGACATAGTGTTTTCAAAAAGGGCCTTCAAAAATATATTTTCAAAATAGGATACAAGGTTTTGACATATGTCTTATGAACATATGTCTCATAAAAAAGTTTCAAAGACATGTCTAAAAAAAGTACACAAAAGTAAGTTTTAAAATTTATTTCTCAAAAACCTAGTCTAGACATAGTGTCGAAAAAAAGGAAACAAAAGTAAGTTTTAAAATTTATTTCTCAAAAACCTAGTCTAGGCATAGTGTTTTCGAAAAGGGTTTTCAAAAATATAGATTGAAAAAGGCTTTACGAACAAGGTTTTTGAGAAAATATTTTTTCAAAATAAGATATGAAATAGTTTCAAAGACATGTCAAAGAGAGTATGGAAAAATAAGTTTCCAAATTTATTTCTCCAAAATATAGTCTCAGCTTAGAGTTTTCGAAATAAGAGTTTACAAAAATAAAAAAGATTGAAAAGGAATCTATAGAACAGGTTTTTGAGAAAATAAGTTTTCAAAAAATGATGATGTAAACTTTTTTTCAAGGGCATGTCGTAAAGTGTATGCAAAAATAGGTTTTCAAATCTGTGTTTTCGAAATAAGAGTTTTCAAATGAAAAAGGCTCTCTATAAACAAGGTTATTGTAGCAGTAAAAAAAAAAACAAGGTTGTTGTGAAAATAATGTTTTCAAAATAGGATGTGAAAACAGTTTCAATGACATGTCAAAAAAAGTATCAAAAATAAATTTTCAAATTTATTTCTCAAAAACCAAGTCTAGACATAGTGTTTTCGAAAAATGGTTTTCAAGATACAAAAAGGCTCTATGTACAAGGTTTTTAAAAAAATATGTTCTCAAAATAGGATATAAAAAATGTTTCAAAGACATGTCCAAAAAGGTATCCAAAAATAAGTTTCCAAATTGATTTCTCCAAAATCTAGTCTCAGCATAGAGTTTTCGAGAAAATACATTTTCAAAATGTGACATAAATGTTTTTTCCAAGACATGTTCAAAAAAGTATGCAAAATTAAGTTTTCAAATTTGTTTCTCAAAAACCTAGTCCAATTTTCAAAATAAAAGTTTTCGAAAAAAAAATATAGATTGAAAAAGGCTCTATTAAACAAGCTTATTGAGAAAGTACGTTTTCAAAATAGGATATGAAGAAAGATTCAAAGATATGGCCAAAAAAAGATGCAAAAATAAGTTTTCAGATTTATTTCTCAAAAACCTAGACTAGACATAGTGTTTTCTAAAACATAGTGTTTTCAAAAAAAGAGTTTTCAAAAAAAAGATTGATAAAGGCTCTATGAACAAGATTTTTAAGAAAATATGTTTTCAAAATAGGATATGAAGAAAGATTTAAAGACATGTCCAAAGAAGTATGCGGAAACAAGTTTTCAAATTTATTTCTCAAAAACCTAGTCTAGACAAAGTGTTTTCTAAAACAAAGTGTTTTCAAAAAATAAGAGTTTTCGAAAATTTGATTGAAAAAAGCTCTATGAACAAGCTTTTTGAGAAAATATGTTTTCAAAATAGGATATGAAAAAAATTTCAAAGACATGTCCAAGAAAGTATGCAAAAATAAGTTTCCAAATTTATTTCTCCAAAATATAGTCTCAGCATAGTGTTTTCGAAATAAGAGTTTTCAAAAATAAAAAAGATTGAAAATGAATATATAGAAAAGGTTTTTGAGAAATAAAGTTTACAAAAGTTGATGTAAATTTTTTTTCAAGGACATGTCGAAAAGAGTATGCAAAAATAGGTTTTCAAATTCGTTTCTCAAAAACCTAGTCTAGACATAGTGTTTTCGAAATAAGAGTTTTCAAATGAAGAAAGATTTAAAGACATGTCCAAAGAAGTATGCGGAAACAAGTTTTCAAATTTATTTCTCAAAAACCTAGTCTAGACATAGTGTTTTCTAAAACATAGAGTTTTCGAAAAATTGATTGACAAAAACTCTATGAACAAGCTTTTTGAGAAAATATGTTTTCAAAATAGGATATGAAGAAAGATTACAAGACATGTCCACAAAAGTAGGCAAAAATAAGTTTTCAAATTTATTTCTCAAAAACCTAGTTTAAACAGTGTTTTCAAAGTAAGAGTATGCAAAAATAAGTTTTCAAATTTATTTCAAAAGAGTATGCAAAAATAAGATTTCAAATTTATTTCTCAAAAACCAAGTTTGAACAGTGTTTTCAAAGTAAGAGTTTTCAAAAAAATAGATTGAAAAAGGCTCTACGAACAACGTTTTAGAGAAAACATGTTTTCAAAATAGGACACCAAAAAAATTTCAAAGACATGTCCAAAAAAGTATGCAAAAATAAGTTTTCAATTTTATTTCTCAAAAACCTAGTTAAACAATGTTTTCAAAAAAATAGATTGAAAAAGGCTCTACGAACAAGGTTTTAGAGAAAACATGTTTTCAAAATAGGACACCAAAAAAATTTCAAAGACATGTCCGAAAAAGTATGCAAAAATAAGTTTTCAAATTTATTTCTCAAAACCTAGTCTAGGCTTAGTTAGTGTTTTCAAAATATATTTTTTTACATAGTAGAGAGAAATGACAATGAAACAGCAATTGGAAAAACATGAAGTTCAAAAAGACCAAATAAAAGAAAAGAGCTTAAAACAAAATTTGTCTCTGCATCTAAAGCGCTACCACTAATAATGTCCTTGTTATCTAGAAGAAGAATAAAGCAGTACCTTAACATAGTGAGGGATGGGACAGAAAACAGATTCTGGAATTGGATGTAACTTTACGCTCTACTGTAGAATTCAAGTTGATTAATGTCTTCGTATTCGTGCCTTCAAGAATTAAAGCTATCGATGTCCAACAATTTATCACACCTGCGTAAGTGTATTGAGTAAAGCAATTCATCATATACCTTCTAGGCCAACCTCCAAACCCATTGTACTCTATATGATATAAACACAAACATACCTAATCTTCATTAGTACAGATATAGTGATCCGGTGTTGAATTCCTCTTCTTCAGTCTTCCTTGTCTGTAAAAATAAAGATGGGTAAACTTGACAAATTGTTGGGAAATTAACAGAGTACTATTATTGTGAAAATGCAATTTAATGATTGATAACAAGAAAGGGAATGCAGTCACTGAATGTATAAAACAAGATATATATGTTTTCAAGATAAGATATGAAAAAAGTTTCAAAGACAGTCCAAAAAAATATGCAAATAAGTTTTCAAATTTATTTCTCAAAAATCTATTCTCGGCATAGAATTTTCGAAATAAGAGTTTTCACAAATAAAAAAGAGTGAAAAAGAATCTATGGACAAGGTTTTAGAGAAAACTTGTTTTCAAAATGAGATATAAAAAGTGTTTCAAAGACATGTCAAAAAGTTAAGCAAAAATAAGTTTCAAAAATTATTTTTCAAAAACTAATTTAGAGAAAGTATTTTCAAAATAAGAAATTTTCAAAAATAAAAAAGATTGAAAAGGGATCTATGATTTGCTTGTTACATTCATTCGGTTCTTTCATCTTATTAGCGTCCCTTGTCGTACTTAGCTATGTTACGTGTGTCGATTGCTAGTTTTCCATTTCTTTAGGAGTTCAAGACTTAAATACGAGTCTACAAGTTCTTTGGAAGCAATTAACGAGTCACAATCAATGCAATACATCAAATGCGAAAAAGAAACTATCTAAAGTACAGGATGCTCTTCAAATTAAGCCAAAAAACAGGAAAATATAAAGCAAATTAAGAACAAAGAAAGAAAATTGAAAAAACAATCTAAGATAAAGCATCAAAATGGAACAAATAATTATAGTAGTAAAAAAGTAAAAGGAGAAAACTATACTAACCTGTTTGAAGCATGTTGCAACTGACATTCTTTGTATTTCTGGTGCAGCAACTGAACGCCTACCATTCTTGTCACCCCATTATTTTTTCTTTTCCCTTTTTTAATGATATGTGTCGCTAATAAAAAAATTAATGTTAAAATTTTTGTCAACGATGGGTTAAATTACAAAATATACTACTAGACGCTATAATGTAGAGCATAAAGAAACATGCATGTTCCGTGGAAGAGATACTAATATGGTTTTTTAATACATATATTTGAGGGATATTTGAACATTGCACTATAATGATTCAGTCAATCCAGCATCAGTGAGATTCCAAATCACCAATTATTTTAAAAATAAATTCCAAATCATCATGAATGAATTATTACAAAATATAAAAAAAAATAATCACAACCATGTAACGTTAAACACATATTTTTGTACACAGCAGAGAGAAGTGACAATGAAAGAGCAATTGGAAAAACAAAAAGTTCAAAAAGACCAAATAAAAGAAAAGAGTACAAGACTTCAATTAAGACAAGAGTTGAAACAAAATTTGTCTCTGCATCTAAAGCGCTACGATTAATAATGTCCTTGAAAGAATAATAAAGCAGTATCTTCTACTGAAGATTCTGAGTTGGATGTAACTTTACCCTCTACTGAAGAATTAAAGTTGATTAATGTCTTCATATTCATGCCAATAATTCATCAGCACCTGCATAAGTGTTTTGAGTAAAACAATTCACCATACACCTTCTGGGCCAGCCTCCAAACCCATTGTACTCTACATGATATAAACACAAACATACCTAGTCTTTATTAGTATATATATAGTATAGTGATCCAGTGTTGAACAAGATGAGCATGTTAACAAGACGAGACATTAAAGATAGGTTTTCAAATTCGTTTCTCAAAAACCTAGTCTAGATAGTGTTTTCGAAATAAGAGTTTTCAAATGAAAAAGGCTCCATAACAAGGTTTTTCTGAATATATGATTTCAAAATAGGATATGAAAACAGTTTCAATGACATATCCAAGAAAGAGCATATGAAGAAAGAGTTTTCAAAAAAAAAAGATTGAAAAAGGCTCTATGAAAAAGGTTTTGGAGAAAATAAGTTTTCGAAAGAGCATATGAAGAAAGTTTCAAAGACAAGTCCAAAAAAGTATACAAATAAGTTTTCAAATTTATTTCTCAAAAATCTAGTCTAGGCATAGAATTTTCAAAATAAGAGTTTTCACAAATAAAAAAGTGAAAAAGAATCTATGGACAAGGTTTTAGAGAAAACATGTTTTCAAAATGTGATATAAAAAGAGTTTCAAAGACATGTCGAAAAGAGTATGCAAAAATAAGTTCCAAAAATAACTACTCAAAAACCTAGTGTAGATAAAGTGTTTTCAAAATAATAATTTCCAAACATAAAAATGATTATTGAAAAGGGATCTACGGTTTGGTTGTTACATTTATTCGGTTGTTTTATCTTTGGAAGCGATTAACGAGTAACAATCAACGCAATACATCAAATGCGGAAAAGAAACTATCTAAAGTATGGGATACTCATAACATTAAGACAAAAATCAAAGGAAAAGATACACCTAATTAAAAACATAGAAAGAAAATTGAAAAAGCAATTTAAGGGTTGAGCATCCATATGGTACAAATAATTATTATAGTAATAAAAAAACAAAAGGAGAAAACTAAACTGACCTGTGTGACGCGTGTTGCTTTTGACATTTCGTATTTCCAGCGCAGCAACTCAACGCCTACGATTCTTGTCGCCCCTTTTTTTTCTTTTCCCTTTTTAATAATATTAGTTTCTGATAAAACAAAATATTTTAATGTTAAAATTTTAGTACACGTTGGTTTAGCTTAAGAAATATATACTACTAGACACTATAATGTAGAGCATAAACTAACATGGATGTTCCTTGTTAGAGATACTAACATAGTTTTGTAATACATATTTTTGAATGATATTTGCACATTGCAATACAGTGATTCAGTCAATCTAGTATCAGTGAGATTCCAACTCATGGTGAATGAATTATTACAAAGTGTAAAAAAACTAATATCAGAAAGTGGTACCTTCAATGATGAATGAGTGAACCAAATATCACCAAAGCTGCAAGCTTCATATTCTCGGGGGTCTGAATAGGAAATTCTCAAAAGTCAATAAATTAAGTAAGAGAAAATTCACAGACCTATAACTAAAATAAGAAAAAAGTAAAGAACTTATGACAAAAGAAAGTTGAATGTTCTCATTTCAAATATTAAACTTGGTTAAATACCTGTGCAACCCACAAGTTTTGAACTCCAAGGACAACTGTAGCACCAAAACCAAGACAAAATATTCCAACAGAAAATATCAATGACCAAACAAATCTTTCCTTGGAGTAGCCATACCTGAACAAGTAGAAAACATCACCATTTCCCCACACTGATTAAATTTCAAATTCATGCAAAGACATAAGTCATATCCCAATTCGTACCATGAAATAGAAGTAGGTGGCAAAACTTCTTATCATACATTAATGGTATGTTTGGATGGTCGAAGGAAAGAAAGTTGAAGGAAAGAATGTTAAAGGAATGAAAGTGATTAGAAAGTGAGAGGATTATTAGGGTGTTTGGTATATAAGAGAAAGTAGAGTTGAAAGTGAGAGGAAAGAAAGATGTTTATTTAGTAATTGACAATAATACCCTTATAACAAAAAAAAGGATAGTGCTTGTAAAACAAAAGACATGATGGGGTTACTTTTGTCTTAATCACACTAGATCATCCTTGTGTCTAGCTTTCCACCCATTTTCGCGAGGAAAGTATTTTTCAGTGGGGCCCATCAATTTTAATCAATCCTTCACCTTTCCATCATGATGAACCAAACGATGGAAGGCTCACATTTTTAGAAACTTTCTCTTCTATCACATTCTTTCCTTCTACTATCAGCTTAACCAAACACTCTGTAAGTCTTGTTAAATTATGCACAATTAGTACTTAGTAATTGAAGCACATTTCACAAATATAAGATTCAATAGCTTTCTCATGCATTCATCCAGTATATGTATAATAACTCAGAAATCAAACGACATGTAAATGCATATCAAATTCTTATTTTAGAAAAAGCATAGGACTAAACATTGAATGAAAAAAGTTGAGCCGGGTTCGACAAATGTAATCATTACCGTGCAACTTACGGATGAATAGCATCTGGTGCACACCTTGAGCTACTTACACCATAAGCAAGTGGCGCCTACAAAGTTATGTGGCACATATTAGTTTGTCTTTTACATTAAGGTTATGTTTGGAAATCAAATGGGTGGTGGAATGGAATGGTGTAAGATGGAACATAGTGTTCATTATCCACTGGTTGGACATTTTATGATAGAATGGGGAAAATGACCTGTTCCATCCCATAACCCCAAATTAAAAATAAAGGGTTATCAATCTATAGTACAATATCAACCCACAATGACATACCTGGTTTGCAAAATCAGCAACTAAGTACAACAATTCATGCCAAGAATTCATCAGCACCTGCAAAAGTGCTTTGAGCAAAACCATTCATCATACACCTTCTGGGCAAGCCTCCAAAACCGTTGTACTCTAATATATGATATAAACACAAACATACCTCTTCTTCATTAGTACAGATATAGTGGTCCAGTGTTGAATCCCTCTTCTTAATTCTTCCTTGTCTGTAACAATAGAGCATGTTAACAAGATGAGAATGAGACAATAAAGCTTACTAAACACCCATTTCATATTAAAAGTGAAAACTAATCTTTGATGCAGAAAGATAAAAGATGGGTAAGCTTGTCAAAATGATTGTGCAACCAAAAACAAAGAAACGGAACTAACGGCAACAAGAAAGGGATTGGGGAGATCATAGAATTGAAAAAGGGGTATCGAGTGGAATCCTCACCTTAACAAGAGTAATGGTTTTTTGATCAGCTTCTTGATATCAAAGAAAGGTGCCTAGCCATTCTGATTTCAAGAATTCATCTCTTCCTCCAAGAACACAAGACACTAGTATTTCTTGTTGTTGGACGATGTGGTTTGGACTCTGAAGAACAGAACATTGTGGTTGGGATCAAAAGTGACTTTGTTTCCTCTAATAACAGACATGAATGAATTGAATTCTTAGGATATGGATTTGCCAAGAGATCAAAAGAGAGCTGCTGCAAAAGACAAATGTAATAAGCTACTATACCCTACCATGCAATGGGAAAAACAAAAAGAAGAGGAAAGTCTAATTACCATGCAAAAGACGAAGCTCACATATTATAGTATTGGTGTTGTGGAGTACTGAGGCGGTTTGTATATGTATAAATGCAAAAGTCCTGCAAAAATTCTAGACTTTTTTTGATTTCTTTATGGCTCTCTTTCCAACGAGATGCTCTTCCTATTTCTTTTTATATTTATGTAACGTAATAAGGTACAGTACTTTTTGTATAAAATTATAATTATAATAATAATAATAATAATAAAGTTAATAAAAGGTTTTAAAAAAATAGATTGAAAAAGACTTAATAAACAAGGTTTTTCAGAAAATATGTTTTTAAAATAGGATGATAAAAAAGTTTCAAAGACATGTCTAAAAAAAGTACACAAAAGTAAGTTTTAAAATTTATTTCTCAAAAACCTAGTCTAGACATAGTGTTTTCAAAAAGGGCCTTCAAAAATATATTTTCAAAATAGGATACAAGGTTTTGACATATGTCTTATGAACATATGTCTCATAAAAAAGTTTCAAAGACATGTCTAAAAAAAGTACACAAAAGTAAGTTTTAAAATTTATTTCTCAAAAACCTAGTCTAGACATAGTGTCTAAAAAAAGGAAACAAAAGTAAGTTTTAAAATTTATTTCTCAAAAACCTAGTCTAGGCATAGTGTTTTCGAAAAGGGTTTTCAAAAATATAGATTGAAAAAGGCTTTACGAACAAGGTTTTTGAGAAAATATTTTTTCAAAATAAGATATGAAATAGTTTCAAAGACATGTCAAAGAGAGTATGGAAAAATAAGTTTCCAAATTTATTTCTCCAAAATATAGTCTCAGCATAGAGTTTTCGAAATAAGAGTTTACAAAAATAAAAAAGATTGAAAAGGAATCTATAGAACAGGTTTTTGAGAAAATAAGTTTTCAAAAAATGATGATGTAAACTTTTTTTCAAGGGCATGTCGAAAAGTGTATGCAAAAATAGGTTTTCAAATCTGTGTTTTCGAAATAAGAGTTTTCAAATGAAAAAGGCTCTCTATAAACAAGGTTATTGTAGCAGGTAAAAAAAAACAAGGTTGTTGTGAAAATAATGTTTTCAAAATAGGATATGAAAACAGTTTCAATGACATGTCAAAAAAAGTATGAAAAAATAAATTTTCAAATTTATTTCTCAAAAACCAAGTCTAGACATAGTGTTTTCGAAAAATGGTTTTCAAGATACAAAAAGGCTCTATGTACAAGGTTTTTAAAAAAATATGTTCTCAAAATAGGATATAAAAAATGTTTCAAAGACATGTCCAAAAAGGTATCCAAAAATAAGTTTCCAAATTGATTTCTCCAAAATCTAGTCTCAGCATAGAGTTTTCGAGAAAATACATTTTCAAAATGTGACATAAATATTTTTTCCAAGACATGTTCAAAAAAGTATGCAAAATTAAGTTTTCAAATTTGTTTCTCAAAAACCTAGTCCAATTTTCAAAATAAAAGTTTTCGAAAAAAAAT
Source organism: Astragalus membranaceus (assembly GCA_039519185.1). Taxonomy (NCBI): domain Eukaryota; kingdom Viridiplantae; phylum Streptophyta; class Magnoliopsida; order Fabales; family Fabaceae; genus Astragalus; species Astragalus membranaceus. The sequence continues at coordinate 164,574,261 of CM076854.1, forward strand.
ATAGATTGAAAAAGGCTCTATTAAACAAGCTTATTGAGAAAGTACGTTTTCAAAATAGGATATGAAGAAAGATTCAAAGATATGGCCAAAAAAAGATGCAAAAATAAGTTTTCAGATTTATTTCTCAAAAACCTAGACTAGACATAGTGTTTTCTAAAACATAGTGTTTTCAAAAAAAGAGTTTTCAAAAAAAAGATTGATAAAGGCTCTATGAACAAGATTTTTAAGAAAATATGTTTTCAAAATAGGGTATGAAGAAAGATTTAAAGACATGTCCAAAGAAGTATGCGGAAACAAGTTTTCAAATTTATTTCTCAAAAACCTAGTCTAGACATAGTGTTTTCTAAAACATAGAGTTTTCGAAAAATTGATTGACAAAAACTCTATGAACAAGCTTTTTGAGAAAATATGTTTTCAAAATAGGATATGAAGAACGATTACAAGACATGTCCAAAAAAGTAGGCAAAAATAAGTTTTCAAATTTATTTCTCCAAAATATAGTCTCGGCATAGAGTTTTCAAAAATAAAAAAGATTGAAAAAGAATATATAGAAAAGGTTTTTGAGAAAATAAGTTTTCAAAAAATGATGTAAACTTTTTTCAAGGACATGTCAAAAACAGTATGCAAAAATAGGTTTTCAAATTGCTTTCTCAAAAACCTAGTCTAGACACAGGGTTTTCGAAATAAAAGTTTTCAAATGAAAAAGGCTCCATAACAAGGTTTTTCTGAAAATATGATTTCAAAATAGGATATGAAAACAGTTTCAATGATATGTCCAAGATAGTATGCAAAATTAAATTTTCAAATTTATTTCTCAAAAACCTAGTCTAGACATAGGGCTTTCGAAAAAGGGTTTTCAAAAAAATACAAAAAATGCTTTATGAACAAGGTGTTTGAGAAATATGTTTTCAAAATAGGATATAAAAAAGGTTTCAAAGACAGGCCCAAAAAGGTATACAAAAATAAGTTTCCAAATTGATTTCTCCAAAGTCTAGTCTCAGCATAGATCTTTCGAAAGAAGGGTTTCCAAAAATAAATAAAGACTGAAAAAGAATCTATGGACAAGGTTTTTGAGAAAATACGTCTTCTAAACGTGACATTAAGAAATTTTCATAGACGTCTCGAAAAGAGTATGAAAAAATAAGTTTTCAAATTTGCTTCTCAAAAACCTACTCTAATCATAGTGTTTTCAAAATAAGGGTTTTCGAAAAAAATGGATTGGAAAAAGCTCTATGAACAAGCTTTTTGAGAAAGTATGTTTTCAAAATAGGATATGAAGATAATTCAAAGACATGTCTAAAAAAGTATGCAAAAATAAGTTTTCAAATTTGTTTCTCAAAAACCAAGTCTAGAAAAATATGTTTTTGTGACAAATATGTTTTCAAAAAAGGATTTGAAAAAATTTCAAAGACCTATGTCCAAAAGAGTATGCAAAAATAAGTTTTCAAATTTATTTCTCAAAAACCTAGTTTAAACAGTGTTTTCAAAGTAAGAGTTTTCAAAAAAATAGATTGAAAAAGGCTCTACGAACAAGGTTTTAGAGAAAACATGTTTCAAAATAGGATACCAAAAAAATTTCAAAGACATCTCTGAAAAAGTATGCAAAAATAAGTTTTCAAATTTATTTCTCAAAAACCTAGTTTAAACAGCGTTTTCAAAGTAAGAGTTTTCAAAAAAATAGATTGAAAAAGGCTCTACGAACAAGGTTTTAGAGAAAACATGTTTTCAAAATAGGACACCAAAAAAATTTCAAAGACATGTCCGAAAAAGTATGCAAAAATAAGTTTTCAAATTTATTTCTCAAAACCTAGTCTAGGCTTAGTCAGTGTTTTCAAAATATATTTTTTTACACAGTAGAGAGAAATGACAATGAAACAGCAATTGGAAAAACATGAAGTTCAAAAAGACCAAATAAAAAAAAAGAGTAGAAGACTTCAATTAAGACAAGAACTTAAAACAAAATTTGTCTGTGCATCTTAAAGCGCTACCACTAATAATGTCCTTGTTATCTAGAAGAAGAATAAAGCAGTACCTTAACATAGTGAGGGATGGGACAGAAAACAGATTCTGGAATTGGATGTAACTTTAAGCTCTACTGTAGAATTCAAGTTGATTAATGTCTTCGTATTCGTGCCTTCAAGAATTAAAGCTATCGATGTCCAACAATTTATCACACCTGCGTAAGTGTAATGAGTAAAGCAACTCATCATATACCTTCTAGGCCAACCTCCAAACCCATTGTACTCTATATGATATAAACACAAACATACCTAATCATCATTAGTACAGATATAGTGATCCGGTGTTGAATTCCTCTTCTTCAGTCTTCCTTTTCTGTAAAAAATAAAGATGGGTAAACTTGACAAATTGTTGGGAAATTAACAGAGTATTATTATTGTTAAAATTCAATATAATGATTGATAACAAGAAAGGGAATGCAGTCACTGAATGTATAAAACAAGATATACCTGTTTTCAAGATAAGATATGAAAAAAGTTTCAAAGACAGTCCAAAAAAATATGCAAAATAAGTTTCCAAATTGATTTCTCCAAAATCTAGTCTCGCCATAGAGTTTTCAATATAAGAGTTTTCAACAATAAAAAAAATTGAAAAAGAATCTATGAACAAGGTTTTTGAGAATATTTGAATTCAAAATAGGATATGAAAAACGTTTCAAAGACATGTCCCAAAAAGTATGCAAAAATAAGTTTTAAAATTTGTTTCTCAAAAATTTAGTCTAGATTTGGTGTTTTCAAAATAAGAGTTTTCAAGAAAAATAGATTGCAAAAGTCTCTATGAACAAGGTTTTTGAGAAAATAAGTTTTCAAAAGAGCATACGAAGAAAGTTTCAAAGACACGTCCAAAAAAGTATGCAAATAAGTTTTCAAATTTATTTCTCAAAAATCTATTCTCGGCATAGAATTTTCGAAATAAGAGTTTTCACAAATAAAAAAGAGTGAAAAAGAATCTAGGGACATGATTTTAGAGAAAACATGTTTTCAAAATGTGATAAAAAAAGAGTTTCAAAGACATGTTGAAAAGAGTATGCAAAAATAAGTTTCAAAAATAACTTCTCAAAAACCTAGTGGAGATAAAGTGTTTCCAAAATAAGAATTTTCAAAAATAAAAAAATTGAAAAAGGCTTTATGAACAAGATTGAAAAATGATCAAAGAACTAGGGCCATTGAGAAAGTAGTTTACAAAATATGATATGAAAAAAGTTTCAAAGAAATGTCAAAAAGTTAAGCAAAAATATGTTTCAAAAATTATTTTTCAAAAACTAATTTAGAGAAAGTATTTTCAAAATAAGAAATTTTCAAAAATAAAAAAGATTGAAAAGGGATCTATGATTTGCTTGTTACATTCATTCGATTCTTTCATCTTATTAGCGTCGCTTGTCATAATTAGCTATGTTACGTGTGTCGATTGCTAGTTTTCCTTTTCTTTAAGAGTTCAAGACTTAAATACGAGTCTACAAGTTCTTTGGAAGCGATTAACGAGTCACAATCAATGCAATACATCAAATGCGAAAAAGAAACTATCTAAAGTACGGGATGCTCTTCAAATTAAGCCAAAAAAAGGAAAATATAAAGCAAATTAAGAACAAAGAAAGAAAATTGAAAAACCAATCTAAGATAAAGCATCAAAATGGAACAAATAATTATAGTAGTAAAAAAGTAAAAGGAGAAAACTATACTAACCTGTTTGAAGCATGTTGCAACTGACATTCTTTGTATTTCTGGTGCAGCAACTGAACGCCTACCATTCTTGTCACCCCATTATTTTTTCTTTTCCCTTTTTTAATGATATGTGTCGCTGATAAAAAAAATTAATGTTAAAATTTTTGTCAACGATGGGTTAAATTACAAAATATACTACTAGACACTATAATGTAGAGCATAAAGAAACATGCATGTTCGGTGGAAGAGATACTAATATGGTTTTTTAATACATATATTTGAGGGATATTTGAACATTGCACTATAATGATTCAGTCAATCCAGCATCAGTGAGATTCCAAATCACCAGTTACTCTAAAAATAAATTCCAAATCATCGTGAATGAATTACTACAAAATATAAAAAAAAAAAAAAATCACAACCATGTAACTTTAAACACATATTTTTGTACACAGCAGCGAGAAGTGACAATGAAAGAGCAATTGGAAAAACAAGAAGTTCAAAAAGGCCAAATAAAAGAAAAGAGTACAAGACTTCAATTAAGACAAGATTTGAAACAAAATTTGTCTCTGCATCTAAAGCGCTACGATTAATAATGTCCTTGTTATCTGAAAGAATAATAAAGCAGTGCCTTCTACTGAAGATTCTGAAGTTGGATGTAACTTTACCCTCTACTGAAGAATTAAAGTTGATTAATGTCCTCATATTCATGCCAATAATTCATCAGCACCTGCATAAGTGTTTTGAGTAAAACAATTCATCATACACCTTCTGGGCCAGCCTCCAAACCCATTGTACTCTACATGATATAAACACAAACATACCTATTCTTTATCAGTATATATATAGTATAGTGATCCAGTGTTGAACAAGATGAGCATCTTAACAAGATGAGACATTAAAGATGGGTAAGCTTGACAAATGGTTGGGAAATTAACAGATTAATATTATTGTTGTTAAAATTCAATTTAATGATTGATAACAAGATAGGGAATGCAGTCACTGAATGTATAAAACAAGATATACCTGTGATCTTAGTCTTCTTGGCATCATCAATCAATAAGAAAAGTCCTGTTTGTGAAAACACAAATAAAGAAACTGAACTAACGGCAATGAGGAAAGGATTGCGGAAATCATAGAATCGAAAAGGGGGTTTTAAGTGGAATCCTCACCTCAACGAGAGTAATGGTTTCTTGATCAGCTTCTTGATATCCAAGAAAGATGCCTAGCGATTCTGATTTCAAGAATTCATCTTTTCCTCCAAGAAAACAAGACACTAGTATTTCTGGATAATGGACGATGTGGTTTGGACTCTGCAGAAGAGAACATTGTGGTTGGGATCAAAAGTGACTTTGTTTCCTATAATAATCTCAGACATGAATGAATTGAATTCTCGGAGTATGGATTTGCCAAGAGATTGAAAGAGAGCTGCTGCAAAAGAAAAAATTTCTAAGCTACCATACCCTACCATATGTTGTTATGGGAAAAACAGAAAGGAAAAGAAAGTCTAACCAGCGAGACAGAACATCTGGATAATTGATGTTTTGAGCAAAACAATTCATCATACACCTTCTGGGCAAGCCTGCAAACCCGTTGTACTCTAATATATGATATAAACAACACAAACATACATCTTCTTCATTACTACAGATATAGTGGTCCAGTGTTGAATCCCTCTTCTTAACTCTTCTTTGTCTGTAACAATACCGCATGGTAACAAGATGAGAATGAGACAATAAAGCTTACTAAACACCCATTTCATATTAAAAGTGAAAACTAATCTTTGATGCAGAAAGATAAAAGATGGGTAAGCTTGACAAATGATTGTGAAAACAAAAACAAAGAAACGGAACTAACGGCAACAAGAAAGGGATCGGGGTGATCATAGAATCGAAAAAGGGGTATCGAGTGGAATCCTCACCTTAACAAGAGTAATGGTTTTTTGATCAGCTTCTTGATATCCAGGAAAGGTGCCTAGCCATTCTGATTTCAAGAATTCATCGCTTCCTCCAAGAACACGACACTAGTATTTCTTGTTGTTGGACGATGTGGTTTGGACTCTGTAGAACAGAACATTGTGGTTGGGATTAAAAGTGACTTTGTTTCCTCTAATCTCAGACATGAATGAATTGAATTCTCGGGATATGGATTTGCCAAAAGATCAAAAGAGAGCTGCTGCAAAAGACAAATGTAATAAGCTACTATACCCTACCATGATAAGGGGAAAACAAAAAGAAAAGGAAAGTCTAATTACCATGCAAAAGACGAAGCTCACAGATTATAGTATTGGTGTTGTGGAGTACTGAGGCGGTTGTATATGGTATAAATGCAAAAGTCCTGCAAAAACTCTAGACTTTTTTTGATTTTTTATGGCTCTCTTTCCAACGAGATGCTCATCCTATTTCTTTTTTTATTTATGTAACGTAATAAGGTACCGCACTTTTTGTATAAAATTATAATTATAATAATAATAATAATAATAATAATAAAGTTAATAAAGTGTTTTAAAAAATAGATTGAAAAACGCTTAATAAACAAGGTTTTTCAGAAAATATGTTCCTAAAATAGGATGATAAAAGAGTTTTGAAGACATGTCTAAAAAAAGGATACAAAAGTAAGTTTTAAAATTTATTTCTCTAAAACCTAGTCTAGACATAGTGTTTTCGAAAAGGGTTTCAAAAATATAGATTGAAAAAGGCTTTATGAACAAGGTTTTTGAGAAAATATTTTTTCAAAATAAGATATGAAATAGTTTCAAAGACATGTCCAAGAGAATATGGAAAAATAAGTTTCCAAATTTATTTCTCCAAAATATAGTCTCAGCATAGAGTTTTCGAATATAGAACAGGTTTTTGAGAAAATAAATTTTCAAAAAATGATGTAAACTTTTTTTCAAGGGCATGTCGAAAAGAGTATGCAAAAATAGGTTTTCAAATCTGTTTTTCAAGAACCTAGTCTAGACATAGTGTTTTCGAAATAAGAGTTTTCAAATGAAAAAGGCTCTATAAACAAGGTTTTTTGTAGCAGTCAAAAAAAAAACAAGGTTGTTGTGAAAATAATGTTTTCAAAATAGGATATGAAAACAGTTTCAATGACATGTCCAAAAAAGTAAGCAAACATAAATTTTCAAATTTATTTCTCAAAAACCTAGTCTAGACATAGTGTTTTCGAAAAATGGTTTTCAAGATACAAAAAGGCTCTATGTACAAGGTTTTTAAAAAAATATGTTCTCAAAATAGTATATAAAAAATGTTTCAAAGACATGTCCAAAAAGGTATCCAAAAATATGTTTCCAAATTGATTTCTCCAAAATCTAATCTCGGCATAGAGTTTTCGAGAAAATACATTTTCAAGATGTGACATAAATTTTTTGAGAAAATACATTTTCAAAATGTGACATAAATTTTTTTTCCAAGACTATGTCGAAAAAAATATGCAAAATTAAGTTTTCAAATTTGTTTCTCAAAAACCTAGTCCAATTTTCAAAATAAGAGTTTTCGAAAAAAATATAGATTGAAAAAGGCTCTATTAAACAAGCTTATTGAGAAAATACGTTTTCAAAATAGGATATGAAGAAAGATTCGAAGATATGGCCAAAAAAGATGCAAAAATAAGTTTTCAGATTTATTTCTCAAAAACCTAGACTAGACATAGTGTTTTCTAAAACATAGTGTTTTCAAAAAAAGAGTTTTCAAAAAAAAGATTGATAAAGGCTCTATGAACAAGATTTTTAAGAAAATATGTTTTCAAAATAGGATATGAAGAAAGATTTAAAGACATGTCCAAAGAAGTATGCGGAAACAAGTTTTCAAATTTATTTCTCAAAAACCTAGTCTAGACAAAGTGTTTTCTAAAACAAAGTGTTTTCAAAAAATAAGTTTTCGAAAAATTGATTGAAAAAAGCTCTATGAACAAGCTTTTTGAGAAAATATGTTTTCAAAATAGGATATGAAAAAAATTTCAAAGACATGTCCAAGAAAGTATGCAAAAATAAGTTTCCAAATTTATTTCTCCAAAATATAGTCTCAACATAGTGTTTTCGAAATAAGAGTTTTCAAAAATAAAAAAGATTTAAAATGAATATATAGAAAAGGTTTTTGAGAAATAAAGTTTTCAAAAGTTGATGTAAATTTTTTTTCAAGGACATGTCGAAAAGAGTATGCAAAAATAGGTTTTCAAATTCGTTTCTCAAAAACCTAGTCTAGACATAGTGTTTTCGAAATAAGAGTTTTCAAATGAAAAAGGCTCCATAACAAGGTTTTTCTGAATATATGATTTCAAAATAGGATATGAAAACAGTTTCAATGACATATCCAAGAAAGTATGCAAAATTAAATTTTCAAATTTATTACTCAAAAACCTAGTCTAGACATAGTGCTTTCGAAAAAGGGTTTTCAAAAAAATACAAAAAAACTCTACTAACAAGGTTTTTGAGAAAATAAGTTTTCAAACTAGGATACAAAAAAGGTTTCAAAGACATGTCCAAAAAAGTATACAAAAATAAGTTTCCAAATTGATTTCTCCAAAATCTAGTCTCGACATAGAGTTTTCGAAAGAAGGGTTTTCAAAAATAAATAAAGATTGAAAAAGAATCTATGGACAAGGTTTTTGAGAAAATACGTTTTATAAATGTGACATTAAGAAATTTTCAAAGACGTGTTGAAAAAAGCAAATTTGTTTCTCAAAAACCTAGTCTAATTATATTGTTTTCAAAATAAGAGTTTTCGAAAAAATAGGTTGAAAAAAGCTCTATGAACAAGCTTTTTGAGAAAATATGTTTTCAAACTAGGATACAAAAAAGGTTTCAAAGACATGTCCAAAAAAGTATGCAGAAATAAGTTTTCAAATTTGTTTCTCAAAAACCTAGTCTAGACATAGTGTTTTCTTAATAAGAGTTTTCAAATGAAAAAGCCTCTATGAACAAGGTTTTTGTGACAAATATGTTTTCAAAATAGGATATGAAAAAGATTCAAAGATATATGTCCAAAAGAGTATGCAAAAATAAGTTATCAAAATTATTTCTCAAAAACCTAGTTTAAACAGTGTTTTCGAAATAAGAGTTTTCAAAAAAATAGATTGAAAAAGGCTCTACGAACAAGGTTTTAGAGAAAACATGTTTTCAAAATAGGATACCAAAAAAATTTCAAAGACACGTCCGAAAAAGTATGCGGAAACAAGTTTTCAAATTTATTTCACAAAAACCTAGTATAGACATAGTGTTTTCTAAAACATAGTGTTTTCAAAATAAGAGTTTTCAACAAAATAGATTGAAAAAAAGGCTCTATGAACAAGCTTTTTGAGAAAATAGGTTTTCAAAATAGGATATGAAGAAAGATTACAAGACATGTCCAAAAAAGTTGGCAAAATTAAGTTTTCAAATTTATTTCTCAAAAACCAAGTCTAGACATAGTGTTTTCTAAAAAGGGTTTTCAAAAAAATATATTGAAAAAGGCTCTATGAACAAGGTTTTTGACAAAATATTCTTTCAAATAAGACATGAAAAAAGTTTCAAAGACATGTCCAAGAAAGTATGCAAAAATAAGTTTCCAAACTTATTTCTCAAAAATATAGTCTCGGCATAGAGTCTTCGAAATAAGAGTTTTCAAAAATAAAAAAGATTGAAACAAAATAAGTTATGAAAACAGTTTCAATGACATGTCCAAGAAAGTATGCAAAATTAAATTTTCAAGAATATTTCTCAAAAACCTAGCCTAGACATAGTGCTTTCGAAAAAGGGTTTTAAAAAAAAAAACAAAAAAGCCCTATGAACAAGGTTTGAGAAAATATGTTTTCAAAATAGGATATAAAAAAGGTTCCAAAGACATGTCCAAAAAGGTATACAAAAATAAGTTTCCAAATTGATTTCTCCAAAATCCAGTATCGGCATAGAGTTTTCGAAAGAAGGGTTTTCAAAAATAAATAAAAATTGAAAAAGAATCTATGGACAAGATTTTTGAGAAAATACGTTTTCTAAATGTGACATTAAGAAATTTTCAAAGACGTGTCGAAAAGAGTATGAAACAGCAATTGGAAAAACATATTTGTTTTAAAATTTATTTCCCAAAAACCTAGTCTAGACATAGTGTTTTCAAAAAGGGCTTTCAAAAATATAGATTGAAAAAGGCTTTTTCAGAAATAAAGTTTTCAAAAAATGATGTAAAAATAGGTTTTCAAATTCGTTTCTCAAAAACCTAGTCTAGACATAGTGTTTTCGAAATAAGAGTTTTCAAATGAAAAAGGCTCCATAACAAGGTTTTTCTGAATATATGATTTCAAAATAGGATATGAAAACAGTTTAAATGACATATCCAAGAAAGAGCATATGAAGAAAGAGTTTTCAAAAAAAAAGATTGAAAAAGGCTCTATGAAAAAGGTTTTGGAGAAAATAAGTTTTCGAAAGAGCATATGAAGAAAGTTTCAAAGACACGTCCAAAAAAGTATACAAATAAGTTTTCAAATTTATTTCTCAAAAATCTAGTCTAGGCATAGAATTTTCAAAATAAGAGTTTTCACAAATAAAAAAGTGAAAAAGAATCTATGGACAAGGTTTTAGAGAAAACATGTTTTCAAAATGTGATATAAAAAGAGTTTCAAAGACATGTCGAAAAGAGTATGCAAAAATAAGTTCCAAAAATAACTTCTCAAAAACCTAGTGTAGATAAAGTGTTTTCAAAATAATAATTTCCAAACATAAAAATGATTATTGAAAAGGGATCTACGGTTTGGTTGTTACATTTATTCGGTTGTTTTATCTTTGGAAGCGATTAACGAGTAACAATCAACGCAATACATCAAATGCGGAAAAGAAACTATCTAAAGTATGGGATACTCATAACATTAAGACAAAAATCAAAGGAAAAGATACACCTAATTAAAAACATAGAAAGAAAATTGAAAAAGCAATTTAAGGGTTGAGCATCCATATGGTACAAATAATTATTATAGTAATAAAAAAACAAAAGGAGAAAACTAAACTGACCTGTGTGACGCGTGTTGCTTTTGACATTTCGTATTTCCAACGCAGCAACTCAACGCCTACGATTCTTGTCGCCCCTTTTTTTTCTTTTCCCTTTTTAATAATATTAGTTTCTGATAAAACAAAATATTTTAATGTTAAAATTTTAGTACACGTTGGTTTAGCTTAAGAAATATATACTACTAGACACTATAATGTAGAGCATAAACTAACATGGATGTTCCTTGTTAGAGATACTAACATAGTTTTGTAATACATAATTTTGAATGATATTTGCACATTGCAATACAGTGATTCAGTCAATCTAGTATCAGTGAGATTCCAACTCATGGTGAATGAATTACTACAAAGTGTAAAAAAACCAATATCAGAAAGTGGTACCTTCAATGATGAATGAATGAACCAAATATCACCAAAGCTGCAAGCTTCATATTCTCGGGGGTCTGAATAGGAAATTCTCAAAAGTCAATAAATTAAGTAAGAGAAAATTCACAGACCTATAACTAAAATAAGAAAAAAGTAAAGAACTTATGACAAAAGAAAGTTGAATGTTCTCATTTCAAATATTAAACTTGGTTAAATACCTGTGCAACCCACAAGTTTTGAACTCCAAGGACAACTGTAGCACCAAAACCAAGACAAAATATCCCAACAGCAAATATCAATGACCAAACAAATCTTTCCTTGGAGTAGCCATACCTGAACAAGTAGAAAACATCACCATTTCCCCACACTGATTAAATTTCAAATTCATGCAAAGACATAAGTCATATCCCAATTCGTACCATGAAATAGAAGTAGGTGGCAAAACTTCTTATCATACATTAATGGTATGTTTGGATGGTCAAAGGAAAGAAAGTTGAAGGAAAGAATGTTAAAGGAATGAAAGTGATTAGAAAGTGAGAGGATTATTAGGGTGTTTGGTATATAAGAGAAAGTAGAGTTGAAAGTGAGAGGAAAGAAAGATGTTTATTTAGTAATTGACAATAATACCCTTATAACAAAAAAAGGATAGTGCTTGTAAAACAAAAGACATGATGGGGTTACTTTTGTCTTAATCACACTAGATCATCCTTGTGTCTAGCTTTCCACCCATTTCCGCGAGGAAAGTATTTTTCAGTGGGGCCCATCAATTTTAATCAATCCTTCACCTTTCCATCATGATGAACCAAACGATGGAAGGCTCACATTTTTAGAAACTTTCTCTTCTATCACATTCTTTCCTTCTACTATCAGCTTAACCAAACACTCTGTAAGTCTTGTTAAATTATGCACAATTAGTACTTAGTAATTGAAGCACATTTCACAAATATAAGATTCAATAGCTTTCTCATGCATTCATCCAGTATATGTATAATAACTCAGAAATCAAACGACATGTAAATGCATATCAAATTCTTATTTTAGAAAAAGCATAGGACTAAACATTGAATGAAAAAAGTTGAGCCGGGTTCGACAAATGTAATCATTACCGTGCAACTTACGGATGAATAGCATCTGGTGCACACCTTGAGCTACTTACACCATAAGCAAGTGGCGCCTACAAAGTTATGTGGCACATATTAGTTTGTCTTTTACATTAAGGTTATGTTTGGAAATCAAATGGGTGGTGGAATGGAATGGTGTAAGATGGAACATAGTGTTCATTATCCACTGGTTGGACATTTTATGATAGAATGGGGAAAATGACCTGTTCCATCCCATAACCCCAAATTAAAGTTAAAGGGTTATCAATCTATAGTACAATATCAACCCACAATGACATACCTGGTTTGCAAAATCAGCAACTAAGTAAAACAATTCATGCCAAGAATTCATCAGCACCTGCAAAAGTGCTTTGAGCAAAACCATTCATCATACACCTTCTGGGCAAGCCTCCAAAACCGTTGTACTCTAATATATGATATAAACACAAACATACCTCTTCTTCATTAGTACAGATATAGTGGTCCAGTGTTGAATCCCTCTTCTTAATTCTTCCTTGTCTGTAACAATAGAGCATGTTAACAAGATGAGAATGAGACAATAAAGCTTACTAAACACCCATTTCATATTAAAAGTGAAAACTAATCTTTGATGCAGAAAGATAAAAGATGGGTAAGCTTGTCAAAATGATTGTGCAACCAAAAACAAAGAAACGGAACTAACGGCAACAAGAAAGGGATTGGGGAGATCATAGAATTGAAAGGGGTATCGAGTGGAATCCTCACCTTAACAAGAGTAATGGTTTTTTGATCAGCTTCTTGATATCAAAGAAAGGTGCCTAGCCATTCTGATTTCAAGAATTCATCTCTTCCTCCAAGAACACAAGACACTAGTATTTCTTGTTGTTGGACGATGTGGTTTGGACTCTGAAGAACAGAACATTGTGGTTGGGATCAAAAGTGACTTTGTTTCCTCTAATAACAGACATGAATGAATTGAATTCTTAGGATATGGATTTGCCAAGAGATCAAAAGAGAGCTGCTGCAAAAGACAAATGTAATAAGCTACTATACCCTACCATGCAATGGGAAAAACAAAAAGAAGAGGAAAGTCTAATTACCATGCAAAAGACGAAGCTCACATATTATAGTATTGGTGTTGTGGAGTACTGAGGCGGTTTGTATATGTATAAATGCAAAAGTCCTGCAAAAATTCTAGACTTTTTTTGATTTCTTTATGGCTCTCTTTCCAACGAGATGCTCTTCCTATTTCTTTTTATATTTATGTAACGTAATAAGGTACAGTACTTTTTGTATAAAATTATAATTATAATAATAATAATAATAATAATAATAATAATAATAATAATAATAAAGTTAATAAAAGGTTTTAAAAAAATAGATTGAAAAAGACTTAATAAACAAGGTTTTTCAGAAAATATGTTTTTAAAATAGGATGATAAAAAAGTTTCAAAACATGTCTAAAAAAAGTACACAAAAGTAAGTTTTAAAATTTATTTCTCAAAAACCTAGTCTAGACATAGTGTTTTCAAAAAGGGCCTTCAAAAATATATTTTCAAAATAGGATACAAGGTTTTGACATATGTCTTATGAACATATGTCTCATAAAAAAGTTTCAAAGACATGTCTAAAAAAAGTACACAAAAGTAAGTTTTAAAATTTATTTCTCAAAAACCTAGTCTAGACATAGTGTCTAAAAAAAGGAAACAAAAGTAAGTTTTAAAATTTATTTCTCAAAAACCTAGTCTAGGCATAGTGTTTTCGAAAAGGGTTTTCAAAAATATAGATTGAAAAAGGCTTTACGAACAAGGTTTTTGAGAAAATATTTTTTCAAAATAAGATATGAAATAGTTTCAAAGACATGTCAAAGAGAGTATGGAAAAATAAGTTTCCAAATTTATTTCTCCAAAATATAGTCTCAGCATAGAGTTTTCGAAATAAGAGTTTACAAAAATAAAAAAGATTGAAAAGGAATCTATAGAACAGGTTTTTGAGAAAATAAGTTTTCAAAAAATAGGTTTTCAAATCTGTGTTTTCGAAATAAGAGTTTTCAAATGAAAAAGGCTCTCTATAAACAAGGTTATTGTAGCAGTAAAAAAAAAACAAGGTTGTTGTGAAAATAATGTTTTCAAAATAGGATATGAAAACAGTTTCAATGACATGTCAAAAAAAGTATGCAAAAATAAATTTTCAAATTTATTTCTCAAAAACCAAGTCTAGACATAGTGTTTTCGAAAAATGGTTTTCAAGATACAAAAAGGCTCTATGTACAAGGTTTTTAAAAAAATATGTTCTCAAAATAGGATATAAAAAATGTTTCAAAGACATGTCCAAAAAGGTATCCAAAAATAAGTTTCCAAATTGATTTCTCCAAAATCTAGTCTCAGCATAGAGTTTTCGAGAAAATACATTTTCAAAATGTGACATAAATGTTTTTTCCAAGACATGTTCAAAAAAGTATGCAAAATTAAGTTTTCAAATTTGTTTCTCAAAAACCTAGTCCAATTTTCAAAATAAAAGTTTTCGAAAAAAAATATAGATTGAAAAAGGCTCTATTAAACAAGCTTATTGAGAAAGTACGTTTTCAAAATAGGATATGAAGAAAGATTCAAAGATATGGCCAAAAAAAGATGCAAAAATAAGTTTTCAGATTTATTTCTCAAAAACCTAGACTAGACATAGTGTTTTCTAAAACATAGTGTTTTCAAAAAAAGAGTTTTCAAAAAAAAAGATTGATAAAGGCTCTATGAACAAGATTTTTAAGAAAATATGTTTTCAAAATAGGGTATGAAGAAAGATTTAAAGACATGTCCAAAGAAGTATGCGGAAACAAGTTTTCAAATTTATTTCTCAAAAACCTAGTCTAGACATAGTGTTTTCTAAAACATAGAGTTTTCGAAAAATTGATTGACAAAAACTCTATGAACAAGCTTTTTGAGAAAATATGTTTTCAAAATAGGATATGAAGAAAGATTACAAGACATGTCCAAAAAAGTAGGCAAAAATAAGTTTTCAAATTTATTTCTCAAAAACCTAGTTTAAACAGTGTTTTCAAAGTAAGAGTATGCAAAAATAAGTTTTCAAATTTATTTCAAAAGAGTATGCAAAAATAAGTTTTCAAATTTATTTCTCAAAAACCTAGTTTAAACAGTGTTTTCAAAGTAAGAGTTTTCAAAAAAATAGATTGAAAAAGGCTCTACGAACAACGTTTTAGAGAAAACATGTTTTCAAAATAGGACACCAAAAAAATTTCAAAGACATGTCCAAAAAAGTATGCAAAAATAAGTTTTCAAATTTATTTCTCAAAACCTAGTCTAGGCTTAGTCAGTGTTTTCAAAATATATTTTTTTACACAGTAGAGAGAAATGACAATGAAACAGCAATTGGAAAAACATGAAGTTCAAAAAGACCAAATAAAAAAAAAGAGTAGAAGACTTCAATTAAGACAAGAACTTAAAACAAAATTTGTCTGTGCATCTTAAAGCGCTACCACTAATAATGTCCTTGTTATCTAGAAGAAGAATAAAGCAGTACCTTAACATAGTGAGGGATGGGATAGAAAACAGATTCTGGAATTGGATGTAACTTTACGCTCTACTGTAGAATTCAAGTTGATTAATGTCTTCGTATTCGTGCCTTCAAGAATTAAAGCTGTCGATGTCCAACAATTTATCACACCTGCGTAAGTGTAATGAGTAAAGCAACTCATCATATACCTTCTAGGCCAACCTCCAAACCCATTGTACTCTATATGATATAAACACAAACATACCTAATCTTCATTAGTACAGATATAGTGATCCGGTGTTGAATTCCTCTTCTTCAGTCTTCCTTTTCTGTAAAAAATAAAGATGGGTAAACTTGACAAATTGTTGGGAAATTAACAGAGTATTATTATTGTTAAAATTCAATATAATGATTGATAACAAGAAAGGGAATGCAGTCACTGAATGTATAAAACAAGATATACCTGTTTTCAAGATAAGATATGAAAAAAGTTTCAAAGACAGTCCAAAAAAATATGCAAAATAAGTTTCCAAATTGATTTCTCCAAAATCTAGTCTCGCCATAGAGTTTTCAATATAAGAGTTTTCAACAATAAAAAAAATTGAAAAAGAATCTATGAACAAGGTTTTTGAGAATATTTGAATTCAAAATAGGATATGAAAAACGTTTCAAAGACATGTCCCAAAAAGTATGCAAAAATAAGTTTTAAAATTTGTTTCTCAAAAATTTAGTCTAGATTTGGTGTTTTCAAAATAAGAGTTTTCAAGAAAAATAGATTGCAAAAGGCTCTATGAACAAGGTTTTTGAGAAAATAAGTTTTCAAAAGAGCATACGAAGAAAGTTTCAAAGACACGTCCAAAAAAGTATGCAAATAAGTTTTCAAATTTATTTCTCAAAAATCTATTCTCGGCATAGAATTTTCGAAATAAGAGTTTTCACAAATAAAAAAGAGTGAAAAAGAATCTAGGGACATGATTTTAGAGAAAACATGTTTTCAAAATGTGATAAAAAAAGAGTTTCAAAGACATGTTGAAAAGAGTATGCAAAAATAAGTTTCAAAAATAACTTCTCAAAAACCTAGTGGAGATAAAGTGTTTCCAAAATAAGAATTTTCAAAAATAAAAAAATTGAAAAAGGCTTTATGAACAAGATTGAAAAATGATCAAAGAACTAGGGCCATTGAGAAAGTAGTTTACAAAATATGATATGAAAAAAGTTTCAAAGAAATGTCAAAAAGTTAAGCAAAAATATGTTTCAAAAATTATTTTTCAAAAACTAATTTAGAGAAAGTATTTTCAAAATAAGAAATTTTCAAAAATAAAAAAGATTGAAAAGGGATCTATGATTTGCTTGTTACATTCATTCGATTCTTTCATCTTATTAGCGTCGCTTGTCGTAATTAGCTATGTTACGTGTGTCGATTGCTAGTTTTCCTTTTCTTTAAGAGTTCAAGACTTAAATACGAGTCTACAAGTTCTTTGGAAGCGATTAACGAGTCACAATCAATGCAATACATCAAATGCGAAAAAGAAACTATCTAAAGTACGGGATGCTCTTCAAATTAAGCCAAAAAAAGGAAAATATAAAGCAAATTAAGAACAAAGAAAGAAAATTGAAAAAACAATCTAAGATAAAGCATCAAAATGGAACAAATAATTATAGTAGTAAAAAAGTAAAAGGAGAAAACTATACTAACCTGTTTGAAGCATGTTGCAACTGACATTCTTTGTATTTCTGGTGCAGCCAGCAACTGAACGCCTACCATTTTTGTCACCCCATTATTTTTTCTTTTCCCTTTTTTAATGATATGTGTCGCTGATAAAAAAAAAATTAATGTTAAAATTTTTGTCAACGATGGGTTAAATTACAAAATATACTACTAGACACTATAATGTAGAGCATAAAGAAACATGCATGTTCGGTGGAAGAGATACTAATATGGTTTTTTAATACATATATTTGAGGGATATTTGAACATTGCACTATAATGATTCAGTCAATCCAGCATCAGTGAGATTCCAAATCACCAGTTACTCTAAAAATAAATTCCAAATCATCGTGAATGAATTACTACAAAATATAAAAAAAAATATAATCACAACCATGTAACTTTAAACACATATTTTTGTACACAGCAGCGAGAAGTGACAATGAAAGAGCAATTGGAAAAACAAGAAGTTCAAAAAGGCCAAATAAAAGAAAAGAGTACAAGACTTCAATTAAGACAAGATTTGAAACAAAATTTGTCTCTGCATCTAAAGCGCTACGATTAATAATGTCCTTGTTATCTGAAAGAATAATAAAGCAGTACCTTCTACTGAAGATTCTGAAGTTGGATGTAACTTTACCCTCTACTGAAGAATTAAAGTTGATTAATGTCCTCATATTCATGCCAATAATTCATCAGCACCTGCATAAGTGTTTTGAGTAAAACAATTCATCATACACCTTCTGGGCCAGCCTCCAAACCCATTGTACTCTACATGATATAAACACAAACATACCTATTCTTTATCAGTATATATATAGTATAGTGATCCAGTGTTGAACAAGATGAGCATCTTAACAAGATGAGACATTAAAGATGGGTAAGCTTGACAAATGGTTGGGAAATTAACAGATTAATATTATTGTTGTTAAAATTCAATTTAATGATTGATAACAAGATAGGGAATGCAGTCACTGAATGTATAAAACAAGATATACCTGTGATCTTAGTCTTCTTGGCATCATCAATCAATAAGAAAAGTCCTGTTTGTGAAAACACAAATAAAGAAACTGAACTAACGGCAATGAGGAAAGGATTGCGGAAATCATAGAATCGAAAAGGGGGTTTTAAGTGGAATCCTCACCTCAACGAGAGTAATGGTTTCTTGATCAGCTTCTTGATATCCAAGAAAGATGCCTAGCGATTCTGATTTCAAGAATTCATCTTTTCCTCCAAGAAAACAAGACACTAGTATTTCTGGATAATGGACGATGTGGTTTGGACTCTGCAGAAGAGAACATTGTGGTTGGGATCAAAAGTGACTTTGTTTCCTATAATAATCTCAGACATGAATGAATTGAATTCTCGGAGTATGGATTTGCCAAGAGATTGAAAGAGAGCTGCTGCAAAAGAAAAAATTTCTAAGCTACCATACCCTACCATATGTTGTTATGGGAAAAACAGAAAGGAAAAGAAAGTCTAACCAGCGAGACAGAACATCTGGATAATTGATGTTTTGAGCAAAACAATTCATCATACACCTTCTGGGCAAGCCTGCAAACCCGTTGTACTCTAATATATGATATAAACAACACAAACATACATCTTCTTCATTACTACAGATATAGTGGTCCAGTGTTGAATCCCTCTTCTTAACTCTTCTTTGTCTGTAACAATACCGCATGGTAACAAGATGAGAATGAGACAATAAAGCTTACTAAACACCCATTTCATATTAAAAGTGAAAACTAATCTTTGATGCAGAAAGATAAAAGATGGGTAAGCTTGACAAATGATTGTGAAAACAAAAACAAAGAAACGGAACTAACGGCAACAAGAAAGGGATCGGGGTGATCATAGAATCGAAAAAGGGGTATCGAGTGGAATCCTCACCTTAACAAGAGTAATGGTTTTTTGATCAGCTTCTTGATATCCAGGAAAGGTGCCTAGCCATTCTGATTTCAAGAATTCATCGCTTCCTCCAAGAACACGACACTAGTATTTCTTGTTGTTGGACGATGTGGTTTGGACTCTGTAGAACAGAACATTGTGGTTGGGATTAAAAGTGACTTTGTTGGTGTTGGTGTTGTTATGGGAAAAACAAAAAGGAAAAGAATGTCTAACCAGCGAGACAGAACATCTGGATAATTGAGAAAGAATGTTAGCGAGGAAGCGAGAATAAGAGAAAAAGGTGTTGGTGTTGCTGAAGCGGTTGTCTGTATATTTTATTTTATATAAGCAACCCTAGATTTCTTGCTTATTTA
Source organism: Astragalus membranaceus (assembly GCA_039519185.1). NCBI lineage: Eukaryota > Viridiplantae > Streptophyta > Magnoliopsida > Fabales > Fabaceae > Astragalus > Astragalus membranaceus. The sequence goes on from CM076854.1 coordinate 164,593,841, forward strand.
TTGGTTTTCTCTGTCTTTTCAGCGGAAAAAAAACGAGATCTCTTCCTACTTCTTTTTTTTCACAAAACTCTTCCTCTATCTATATATGTAATATTATTATAATTATAATTATAATTATAATTATATTTTTTTTTGACACAATCATTATATTATATTATTATATTATGTACCGTAATAATGTAATGGTGCCTCCTTTTATACTCACTCACCTCGCAAGATTCAAATAATAATAATAATAATAATAATAATAATAATAATAATAATAATAATAATAATAATAATAATAATAATAATAATAATAAGGCTTAAGTGATTAAGCCTTATTATTAGGGCAAGAGAATGAGCGTAACGGAGAGTTTCGTCTTCGCGGTGTAGAGAAAACCTGCCAAACTACTAGACAATGGCCTCAAACTGTCTTTCAAGGATATTATGGTGAGTGCAGCTCAGCAACAATACGTTGAGAAGGAAAAGATTAATCTTTTGGCGGTTGGGCTAGTGAAAAATTCGTTAGAAGGAGGTAACGGATTGTTGCCTTTAGTGACTCTTGAGGATATATAAGTACTTTCACCATTTGTGCACTCCAAGGTGAAATGTGATCTTCCTATGGATAAGGCAAATATTGACTTGGATGGACCATGGATGTTATTTGGCCACTACCTTGTTGTATCTCATTGGAGTCCGTAGTTCACTTCGCTTGATGCAACTGTTGCGAGAACTATGGTCTGGGTCTGCTTTCCTGGTCTAAAACTTGTTTACTATGATGAAAGTTTCTTGCTTGCACTTGCTGCAACACTAGAAAAACAGTAGTTAGGATTCGTGAGGTTGTGGAGGAAAATTCGGCAATCCCAATTGCCCGAGCCGAAATTAATGGGGATGGGGCGGATATGTTGCATGACATCATTAGAATTGAGATCATTAATGTTCACTCCAACCCTAAACCCTACGTCAACTGATAGGTCTGCCCCAGGGTCGTCCCATACAATTGAGAGGTCATGTTCAAATCTTAAAAATTGGTCGCTACTTTTATCAAATTGGGCCCCTCAATTTATTGTGAGGGCTAAAATCATCAACAAATATACCCAGTAATCAAATATTAAAAATAAGCAAATATAAATTAAAAATTACTATAGATACAAACATAACTAAATTTCTAAAAAAAACTATTTTAATCCGTCAATAGAAATTCAGTTACGAACAAACCCAGTAATCAATTCATTTTTCTCCTTTCGCGCTTCTTCAATTCAATCACAGAACAAACCAAGCCAAAAACCTAATTGTTAAATTAACACCATAAAGCTCCATAATACCCAGAGAACAAGTCGTATTGAGTAATAGATAGACAGAGCGAACAGTTTTGCGAGATGCATCGACGGGAGCCAATGGAAACTTAGACGCCATTCTGTTCATCTTTCTTCCTAACCTTAAATCCAAATCAGAAATCCAACATTCACAGTGGATCTTCCCCTTGGTTTTAAGCAATAAGGTAGAGTCAATCTTACCCCTTTTGAAACCATTTGTAATTAAATGTTTGCTTAGTCTCTCATACCAAGCTCTAGGAGCTTGTTTTAATCCATAAAGTGTTTTGTCAAGTTTGAAAACATGGTTGGGTTTTTGAAATTTTCAAAACCAGGGGGTGTTTTACATATACTTCTTCTTCTAAAAAAGCATTTAGGAAGGCACTCTTGACATCCATTCGGTGTAGTTTGAAGTCCATGTAACTAGCAAATGCCAATATTATACGAATGGACTCCAACCTAGCCACCGGAGCAAAAGTTTCTTCAAAATCCACCCCTTCGATTTGGTTAAAACCTTGAACAACTAAACAACTTTTATTTAATAAAACAACACCATTTTCATCAAGTTTGTTGCGAAAAACCCATTTAGTACCAATAACGGTTCTGTCAATAGGTTTTTCAACTAAATGCCAAATTTTGTTCCGTTCAAATTGTTCAAGTTCCTTTTGCATTGACACAACCCATTCTGGATCATTTAAAATTTCCTTAATATTATTAGGAACTATTTGAGAGACAAAAGCACTATGAAAGCATAAATGATTAAGAGAAGAACGAGTTGTTACCCCCTTTGATGGACTACCAATAATTTGCTCCATGGGATGATCTCGAACTGATTTCCAAGTTTTGGGCAAATCATCATGTGTTCTTTCATGGAGATGGTCATCGATGTCTTGGGGCTCTCGTTCCACTTCAGCTTCTTCTTGAGGTTCCACTTTCACCTCTGCTTCTTCCACACTTTCACTGTTTGATTCAGGTATTCTGTTTTTGATCACTTCAACCACTTCATCCTCATCATCAACTTTCTTAGCAAAAGGGTTAGTCTCATCAAAAGAAACATGTATTGATTCTTGCATACATATCAATTTTATTGTAAACAATATATGCTCTACTATGACTTGAATAACCCATAAAATTACCTTCAGTTGATTTTGCATCAAACTTACCCAACTTATCTTTTGTGTTGAGAATGAAGCACTTACTTCCAAAAACCTTGAAGTATGAAATATTTGGAGCTCTACCATTCCACAACTCGTATGGCGTCTTGTTAAGAGATGACCTCAGGTATACCCGGTTGAGCACGTGACATGCTGTATCAACTGCATGACCCCAAAAATATTTGGGTAAGTTGTGCTCGTTCAACATTGTTCTGCTCATCTCTTGTATGGTTCTAATCTTCCTTTCCACCACACTGTTTTGTTGAGGAGTCCTTGGAGCTGAAAAATTATGATGCACACCATACTTTTCACACCAAGTCCTGAATGATGAATTTTCGTACTCTCCTCCATGATCACTTCTAATTTCCTTGATGGCTAAGCTTTTCTCGTTCTGTAACTTTCTGCACAACTTAGCAAACTCATTAAAAGTATCACTTTTATTTGCAAGTAGAATGACCCAAGTATACCTAGAATAATCATCTACAATCACGAAGACATACTTAGACCCTCCTAGACATACAACATCAATTTCACCAAATAAATCAAGATGGAGAAATTCAAGCACATTGTTAGTGGAAATAACCGGTTTTGGATTGAAAGAATATCTGCGCAACTTACCTAGCTGACATGCATCACACAATTGACCCTTTTCATATTTCAACTTGGGTAGACCTCTAACATGCTCATTCTTACTCAACTTAGATAAATGTTCTATACTAGCGTGTCCTAGACTTCTTTGCCACAGATCCACATCATCAATCAAGGAAGGCATGCATACAATATCATTACTCACATTATCAAAATCAACATAATATACATTATTTTCTCGAAAGCCAGTAATATAAAGTTTAGAAGTTCTATGAGTAATAACACATTTATCAACAGAAAAATGCACATCAAAATCACTATCACATAATTGGCTAACACTTAGCAAGTTAAATTTCACACCATCAACTAGTAAAGCATTTTTAATTTTGATTGTGTTTTCCTTACCCACACAACCTTTACCTATTCCTTGAGCAGATTCATTGTTGCTCAACTTCAAGAATAGTGAAGCATCACCAGTCATATGCCTTGAGCATCCACTATCAACCATCCACATATTTTTCTTCTTGGATGACTGACCAACCTTAGGGGTGTCATTTGCCATAAGACAAACAACATTGGCAACCTTCTCTTCTTCATCTGTTTCACTATCAGTGTCAAGATTGTCCCATGTAGCCTCCATGGCTTTCTTTTGTTGGTACTTGGATTTTAGCTTAGGACAATTTACTTTGAGATGACCCGGTTTGTTGCATTCAAAACATTTTGGTTGATCATCTCTTCTCTCATAACTGTCTTTTTTGGTGTACCCAGATTTCTTTGAATAGTCACCCTTTCCAAGCTTGTTGAGTCTCATGAATTTCTTGAATTTCTTGGCAAACATAGCCATGTCTTCATCATCAGATTCTTCATCAGACTCAACCTCTTTCCTTGCCATCTTAGGAGTCTTAAAAGCAAGAGCAAGAGACTTTCTTTCTTTGATCGCTTCTTTTTCTTGCGCCTTTTTAGCGACCAACACCACCTCAAATGCAAGAAGTGACCCAATCAAGTCTTCTTGAGGTAAAGTGCCAATATCTTTGGCTTCAGTGATAGCACAAGTTTTAGGAAAGAACTCACTAGTCAATGATGAAGTGGATGCAAGGAATTCTCATATTGGTCATTTTGTAAAAACGGAATTCAGTGTTTCTCGGTTCATAAAACGAGGGTACTCAGTTTTTAAAACATCCCTAAGCGAGTTACAGAACTCACCTTATCGTGATGAAAATCACGAACCAACTCGAAGACAAAGCTCACAAAAAACCGAAATCACACGAACGATCCTCGAAATGCTCTCTACTTCGAACTTGAACTAACCCCCAACGAAAATAGCTACTAAAATCCCTTCTAATCTACTCCAATCCACAAGGTAGGTTCTGTTTTACTCCAAGCTAGCCCTAACTTTGACATGCAAGCTTCCAAAATTCTCAAAACTCCATTTTCTCACTTTGAGCTTTGAAATTTCAGCAATGGTGAAATGAGAGGGGTGAAGATATGGGTGGTGTTTTAGGTATCAGTGGGAAGAGGGTTAAAAACTGAATCTAATGGTAAAAGAAAATGCAACATGAATCAAGTTTTGGTGGATTCCTCTCCTATTCTTCTCCATCTCCCTTTCGCAAGTTCCCTCCCTCTCTCTCTCAATTCTATTTCTGATTCTTGATTTTTGAATTTGAGAAATGAGAGTCATGTTTTCTGTTTTGGTCAGCTAGTGGTAAGTTAAGTGATGGGAAATGACCATTCTGCCCTCTCCTTAATTTCCCATTTAACTAGCTCTAACTCAACTATTTCCTCATAACCAACTTACTTAGAACAATGTATTAACCAACTTTCTTCATAAATCAATTGTGACTTATTGCTAATTTAATTAAATCGAATTAGCTAATTAGGGGATGTTACATGAGGCATTGCCAATCATTTTTCATTGCCCCGACAATTTTTATTGCGTGTGTTGGGTTCCCTCATGATGTGATGTGATTGGTTTGTTACCCAAACATCGCGGCGTGGGGCATCCATATGCATTCACATGTATATGTAGGTGCACACGTTGCCTTAACGCAGCCCCTGTGAGTTCCAGCCTTGAATTGCATTCATATGTGCTACTTGGTCTCGGGCAAAACATGTTGCGGTTTGTTGCTTTCAAAGGGGGGCTTTTGAAGTTTGTCATGCTTAGCGGCGCGGACAAGGCTCCATCGGATTATTCCATATCCTTGCTATGCCTTTGGCAGTGGGGGTATGGTTTGTTCGTTGTTGTTTAGTCTTAGAAATCGCGTGGGCGTGTGAGTGGTATTTGGGATGTTTGTGCTGGCTGGCTCCATGCTCGTGCATCGAACGGTTTGCACGCAACCCTCTCCAGTACTCACCTTATGCCTTGTGCTTTGGTGTTTGTTTCGGTTCCTGTGTTGGCTACCTATTGAAGGCACTTGTTTGGCTTGCTGAACTCATCCCATCTCGGTCTCTTCGGTGGGGTCGTGGAGGGCTTGGGCTTTTTGAGAAATTATGTTTACAAAATGGGATATGAAGAAAATTCAAAGACATGTCCAAAAAAGTATGCAAAAATAAGTTTTCAAATTTGTTTCTCAAAAACCTAGTCTAGACAGTGTTTTCTTAATAAAAGTTTTCAAATGAAAAAGTCTCTATGAACAAGGTTTTTGTGACAAATATGTTTTCAAAATAGGATATGAAAAAGATTCAAAGATATATGTCCAAAAGAGTATGCAAAAATAAGTTATCAAATTTATTTCTCAAAAACCTAGTTTAAACATAGTGTTTTCGAAGTAAGAGTTTTCAAAAAAATAGATTGAAAAAGGCTCTACAAACAAGGTTTTAGGGAAAACATGTTTTCAAAATAGGATACCAAAAAAATTTCAAAGACATGTCCGAAAAAGTATGCAAAAACAAGTTTTCAAATTTATTTCTCAAAAACCTAGTATAGACACGGTGTTTTCTAAAACATAGTGTTTTTTCAAGGATTTTGAGAAAGAAAGTATGCAAAATTAAATTTTCAAGAATATTTCTCAAAAACCTGGCCTAGACATAGTGCTTTCGAAAAAGGGTTTTAAAAAAATACAAAAAAGGTCTATGAACAAGGTTTTTGAGAAAATATGTTTTCAAAATAGGATATAAAAAAGGTTTCAAAGACATGTCCAAAAAGGTATACAAAAATAAGTTTCCAAATTGATTTTTCCAAAATCCACTCTCGGCATAGAGTTTTCGAAAGAAGGGTTTTCAAAAATAAATAAAAATTGAAAAAGAATCTATCGACAAGATTTTTGAGAAAATACGTTTTCTAAATGTGACATTAAGAAATTTTCAAAGACGTGTCAAAAAGAGTATGAAAAAAAATAAGTTTTCAAATTTCTTTATCAAAAACCTAGTCTAATCATAGTGTTTTCAAAATAAGAGTTTTCGAAAAAAATAGATTGAAAAAAGATCAATGAACAAGCATTTTGAGAAAATATGCTTTCAAAATAGGATATGAAGAAAATTCAAAGACATGTCCAAAAAAGTATGAAAAAATAAGTTTTCAAATTTGTTTCTCAAAAACCTAGTCTAGACATAGTGTTTTCTTAATAAGAGTTTTCAAATGAAAAAGCCTCTATGAACAAGGTTTTTGTGACAAATATGTTTTCAAAATAGGATATGAAAAAGATTCAAAGATATATGTCCAAAAGAGAAGGCAAAAATAAGTTACCAAATTTATTTCTTAAAAACCTAGTTTAAACATAGTGTTTTCGAAGTAAGAGTTTTCAAAAAAATAGATTGAAAAAGGCTCTACAAACAAGGTTTTAGAGAAAACATGTTTTCAAAATAGGATACCAAAAAAATTTCAAAGACATGTCCGAAAAAGTATGCGGAAACAATTTTTCAAATTTATTTCTCAAAAACCTAGTATAGACACAGTGTTTTCTAAAACAAAGTGTTTTCAAAATAAGAGTTTTCGAAAAAATAGATTGAAAAAGGCTCTATGAACAAGCTTTTTGAGAAAATATGTTTTCAAAATAGGATATGAAGAAATCTTACAAGGCATGTCCAAAAAAGTAGGCAAAATTAAGTTTTCAAATTTATTTCTCAAAAAACAAGTCTAGACATAGTGTTTTCTAAAAAGGGTTTTCAAAAAAATATATTGAAAAAGGCTCTATGAACAAGGTTTTTGATAAAATATTCTTCCAAAATAAGACCTGAAAAAAGTTTCAAAGACATGTCCAAGAAAGTATGCAAAAGTAAGTATCCAAACTTATTTCTCAAAAATATAGTCTCGGCATAGAGTCTTCGAAATAAAAGTTTTCAAAAATAAAAAAGATTGAAACAGAATATATAGAAAAGATTTGGAGAAAATAAGTTTTCAACAAATGATGTAAACTTTTTTTCAAACACATGTCCAAAACGGTATACAAAAATAAGTTTCGAAAATTGATTTCTCCAAAATCCAATCTCGGCATTGAGTTTTCGAAAGAAGGGTTTTCAAAAATAAATAAAAATTGAAAAAAAATCTATGGACAAGATTTTTGAGAAAATACGTTTTCAAATTTGTTTCTCAAAAACCTTGTCTAATCATAGTGTCTTCAAAATAAGAGTTTTCGAGAAAAAAATAGATTGAAAAAAGCTCTATGAAAAAGCTTTTTGAGAAAATATGCTTTCAAAATAGGATATGAAGAAAATTCAAAGACATGTCCAAAAAAGTAAGAAAAAATAAGTTTTCAAATTTGTTCCTCAAAAACCTAGTCTAGACAAAGTGTTTTCTTAATAAGAGTTTTCAAATGAAAAGGCTCTATGAACATGGTTTTTGTGACAAATATGTTTTCAAAATAGGATATTAAAAAATTTCAAAGACATGTGTCCAAAAGAGTATGCAAAAAAAAGTTTTCAAATTTATTTCTCAAAAACCTAGTTTAAACAGTGTTTTCAAAGTAAGAGTTTTCAAAAAAAATAGATTGAAAAAGGCTCTACGAACAAGGTTTTAGAGAAAACATGTTTTCAAAATAGGATACCAAAAAATTTTCAAAGACATGTCCGAAAAATTTAGTGTTTTCAAAATATATTTTTTTACACAGTAGAGAGAAGTGACAACGAAACAGCAATTGGAAAAACATGAAGTTCAAAAAGACCAAATAAAAGAAAAGAGTAGAAGACTTCAATTAAGACAAGAACTCAACAAAATTTGTCTGTGCATCTAAAGCGCTACCACTAATAATGTCCTTGTTATCTAGAAGAAGAATAAAGCAGTACCTTAACATAGTGAGGGATGGGACAGAAAACAGATTCTGGAATTGGATGTAACTTTACGCTCTACTGTAGAATTCAAGTTGATTAATGTCTTCGTATTCGTGCCTTCAAGAATTAAAGCTATCGATGTCCGACAATTTATCACACCTGCGTAAGTGTATTGAGTAAAGCAATTCATCATATACCTTATAGGCCAACCTCCAAACCCATTGTACTCTATATGATATAAACACAAACATACCTAATCTTCATTAGTACAGATATAGTGATCCAGTGTTGAATTCCTCTTCTTGAGTCTTCCTTGTCTGTAAAAATAAAGATGGGTAAGCTTGACAAATTGTTGGGAAATTAACAGAGTATTATTATTGTTAAAATTCAATTTAATGATTGATAACAAGAAAGGGAATGCAGTCACTGAATGTATAAAACAAGATAAGATATGAAAAAAGTCTCAAAGACAGTCCAAAAAAATATGCAAAATAAGTTTCCAAATTGACTTCTCCAAAATCTAGTCTCGCCAAAGAGTTTTCAAGATAAGAGTTTTCTAAAATAAAAATGATTGATAAAGAATCTATGAACGAGGTTTTTGAGAAAATTTGTATTCAAAATAGGATATGAAAAACATATTTGTTTTAAAATTTATTTCCCAAAAACCTAGTCTAGACATAGTGTTTTCAAAAAGGGCTTTCAAAAATATAGATTGAAAAAGGCTTTTTGAGAAATAAAGTTTTCAAAAAATGATGTAAATTTTTTTTCAAGGACATGTCGAAAAGAGTATGCAAAAATAGGTTTTCAAATTCGTTTCTCAAAAACCTAGTCTAGACATAGTGTTTTCGAAATAAGAGTTTTCAAATGAAAAAGGCTCCATAACAAGGTTTTTCTGAATATATGATTTCAAAATAGGATAAGAAAACAGTTTCAATGACATATCCAAGAAAGTATGCAAAATTAAATTTTCCAATTTATTACTTAAAAACCTAGTCTAGACATAGTGCTTTCGAAAAAGGGCTTTCAAAAAAATACAAAAAAACTCTACTAACAAGGTTTTTGAGAAAATAAGTTTTCAAACTAGGATACAAAAAAGGTTTCAAAGACATGTCCAAAAAGGTATACAAAAATAAGTTTCCAAATTGATTTCTCCAAAATCTAGTCTCGACATAGAGTTTTTGAAAGAAGGGTTTTCAAAAATAAATAAAGATTGAAAAAGAATCTATGGACAAGGTTTTTGAGAAAATACGTTTTATAAATGTGACATTAAGACGTGTTGAAAAAAGCAAATTTGTTTCTCAAAAACCTAGTCTAATTATATTGTTTTCAAAATAAGAGTTTTCGAAAAAATAGGTTGAAAAAAGCTCTATGAACAAGCTTTTTGAGAAAATATGTTTTCAAACTAGGATACAAAAAAGGTTTCAAAGACATGTCCAAAAAAGTATGCAGAAATAAGTTTTCAAATTTGTTTCTCAAAAACCTAGTCTAGACATAGTGTTTTCTTAATAAGAGTTTTCAAATGAAAAAGCCTCTATGAACAAGGTTTTTGTGACAAATATGTTTTCAAAATAGGACATGAAAAAGATTCAAAGATATATGTCCAAAAGAGTGTGCAAAAATAAGTTATCAAATTTATTTCTCAAAAACCTAGTTTAAACATAGTGTTTTCGAAATAAGAGTTTTCAAAAAAATAGATTGAAAAAGGCTCTACGAACAAGGTTTTAGAGAAAATATGTTTTCAAAATAGGATGCCAAAAAAATTTCAAAGACACGTCCGAAAAAGTATGCGGAAACAAGTTTTCAAATTTATTTCACAAAAACCTAGTATAGACATAGTGTTTTCTAAAACATAGTGTTTTCAAAATAAGAGTTTTCGACAAAATAGATTGAAAAAAAGGCTCTATGAACAAGCTTTTTGAGAAAATAGGTTTTCAAAATAGGATATGAAGAAAGATTACAAGACATGTCCAAAAAAGTTGGCAAAATTAAGTTTTCAAATTTATTTCTCAAAAACCAAGTCTAGACATAGTGTTTTCTAAAAAGGGTTTTCAAAAAAATATATTGAAAAAGGCTCTATGAACAAGGTTTTTGACAAAATATTCGTTCAAAATAAGACATGAAAAAAGTTTCAAAGACATGTCCAAGAAAGTATGCAAAAATAAGTTTCCAAACTTATTTCTCAAAAATATAGTCTCGGCATAGAGTCTTCGAAATAAGAGTTTTCAAAAATAAAAAAGATTGAAACAAAATAAGATATGAAAACAGTTTCAATGACATGTCCAAGAAAGTATGCAAAATTAAATTTTCAAGAATATTTCTCAAAAACCTAGCCTAGACATAGTGCTTTCGAAAAAGGGTTTTAAAAAAAAACAAAAAAGCCCTATGAACAAGGTTTGAGAAAATATGTTTTCAAAATAGGATATAAAAAAGGTTCCAAAGACATGTCCAAAAAGGTATACAAAAATAAGTTTCCAAATTGATTTCTCCAAAATCCAGTCTCGGCATAGAGTTTTCGAAAGAAGGGTTTTCAAAAATAAATAAAAATTGAAAAAGAATCTATGGACAAGATTTTTGAGAAAATACGTTTTCTAAATGTGACATTAAGAAATTTTCAAAGACATGTCGAAAAGAGTATGAAACAGCAATTGGAAAAACATATTTGTTTTAAAATTTATTTCCCAAAAACCTAGTCTAGACATAGTGTTTTCAAAAAGGGCTTTCAAAAATATAGATTGAAAAAGGCTTTTTCAGAAATAAAGTTTTCAAAAAATGATGTAAAAATAGGTTTTCAAATTCGTTTCTCAAAAACCTAGTCTAGACATAGTGTTTTAGAAATAAGAGTTTTCAAATGAAAAAGGCTCCATACCAAGGTTTTTCTGAATATATGATTTCAAAATAGGATATGAAAACAGTTTCAATGACATATCCAAGAAAGAGCATATGAAGAAAGAGTTTTCAAAAAAAAAGATTGAAAAAGGCTCTATGAAAAAGGTTTTGGAGAAAATAAGTTTTCGAAAGAGCATATGAAGAAAGTTTCAAAGACACGTCCAAAAAAGTATACAAATAAGTTTTCAAATTTATTTCTCAAAAATCTAGTCTAGGCATAGAATTTTCAAAATAAGAGTTTTCACAAATAAAAAAGTGAAAAAGAATCTATGGACAAGGTTTTAGAGAAAACATGTTTTCAAATTGTGATATAAAAAGAGTTTCAAAGACATGTCGAAAAGAGTATGCAAAAATAAGTTCCAAAAATAACTTCTCAAAAACCTAGTGTAGATAAAGTGTTTTCAAAATAATAATTTCCAAACATAAAAATGATTATTGAAAAGGGATCTACGGTTTGGTTGTTACATTTATTCGGTTGTTTTATCTTTGGAAGCGATTAACGAGTAACAATCAACGCAATACATCAAATGCGGAAAAGAAACTATCTAAAGTATGGGATACTCATAACATTAAGACAAAAATCAAAGGAAAAGATACACCTAATTAAAAACATAGAAAGAAAATTGAAAAAGCAATTTAAGGGTTGAGCATCCATATGGTACAAATAATTATTATAGTAATAAAAAAACAAAAGGAGAAAACTAAACTGACCTGTGTGACGCGTGTTGCTTTTGACATTTCGTATTTCCAGCGCAGCAACTCAACGCCTACGATTCTTGTCGCCCCTTTTTTTTCTTTTCCCTTTTTAATAATATTAGTTTCTGATAAAACAAAATATTTTAATGTTAAAATTTTAGTACACGTTGGTTTAGCTTAAGAAATATATACTACTAGACACTATAATGTAGAGCATAAACTAACATGGATGTTCCTTGTTAGAGATACTAACATAGTTTTGTAATACATAATTTTGAATGATATTTGCACATTGCAATACAGTGATTCAGTCAATCTAGTATCAGTGAGATTCCAACTCATGGTGAATGAATTACTACAAAGTGTAAAAAAACCAATATCAGAAAGTGGTACCTTCAATGATGAATGAATGAACCAAATATCACCAAAGCTGCAAGCTTCATATTCTCGGGGGTCTGAATAGGAAATTCTCAAAAGTCAATAAATTAAGTAAGAGAAAATTCACAGACCTATAACTAAAATAAGAAAAAAGTAAAGAACTTATGACAAAAGAAAGTTGAATGTTCTCATTTCAAATATTAAACTTGGTTAAATACCTGTGCAACCCACAAGTTTTGAACTCCAAGGACAACTGTAGCACCAAAACCAAGACAAAATATCCCAACAGCAAATATCAATGACCAAACAAATCTTTCCTTGGAGTAGCCATACCTGAACAAGTAGAAAACATCACCATTTCCCCACACTGATTAAATTTCAAATTCATGCAAAGACATAAGTCATATCCCAATTCGTACCATGAAATAGAAGTAGGTGGCAAAACTTCTTATCATACATTAATGGTATGTTTGGATGGTCAAAGGAAAGAAAGTTGAAGGAAAGAATGTTAAAGGAATGAAAGTGATTAGAAAGTGAGAGGATTATTAGGGTGTTTGGTATATAAGAGAAAGTAGAGTTGAAAGTGAGAGGAAAGAAAGATGTTTATTTAGTAATTGACAATAATACCCTTATAACAAAAAAAAGGATAGTGCTTGTAAAACAAAAGACATGATGGGGTTACTTTTGTCTTAATCACACTAGATCATCCTTGTGTCTAGCTTTCCACCCATTTCCGCGAGGAAAGTATTTTTCAGTGGGGCCCATCAATTTTAATCAATCCTTCACCTTTCCATCATGATGAACCAAACGATGGAAGGCTCACATTTTTAGAAACTTTCTCTTCTATCACATTCTTTCCTTCTACTATCAGCTTAACCAAACACACTGTAAGTCTTGTTAAATTATGCACAATTAGTAATTAGTAATTGAAGCACATTTCACAAATATAAGATTCAATAGCTTTCTCATGCATTCATCCAGTATATGTATAATAACTCAGAAATCAAACGACATGTAAATGCATATCAAATTCTTATTTTAGAAAAAGCATAGGACTAAACATTGAATGAAAAAAGTTGAGCCGGGTTCGACAAATGTAATCATTACCGTGCAACTTACGGATGAATAGCATCTGGTGCACACCTTGAGCTACTTACACCATAAGCAAGTGGCGCCTACAAAGTTATGTGGCACATATTAGTTTGTCTTTTACATTAAGGTTATGTTTGGAAATCAAATGGGTGGTGGAATGGAATGGTGTAAGATGGAACATAGTGTTCATTATCCACTGGTTGGACATTTTATGATAGAATGGGGAAAATGACCTGTTCCATCCCATAACCCCAAATTAAAGTTAAAGGGTTATCAATCTATAGTACAATATCAACCCACAATGACATACCTGGTTTGCAAAATCAGCAACTAAGTAAAACAATTCATGCCAAGAATTCATCAGCACCTGCAAAAGTGCTTTGAGCAAAACCATTCATCATACACCTTCTGGGCAAGCCTCCAAAACCGTTGTACTCTAATATATGATATAAACACAAACATACCTCTTCTTCATTAGTACAGATATAGTGGTCCAGTGTTGAATCCCTCTTCTTAATTCTTCCTTGTCTGTAACAATAGAGCATGTTAACAAGATGAGAATGAGACAATAAAGCTTACTAAACACCCATTTCATATTAAAAGTGAAAACTAATCTTTGATGCAGAAAGATAAAAGATGGGTAAGCTTGTCAAAATGATTGTGCAACCAAAAACAAAGAAACGGAACTAACGGCAACAGGAAAGGGATTGGGGAGATCATAGAATTGAAAAAGGGGTATCGAGTGGAATCCTCACCTTAACAAGAGTAATGGTTTTTTGATCAGCTTCTTGATATCAAAGAAAGGTGCCTAGCCATTCTGATTTCAAGAATTCATCTCTTCCTCCAAGAACACAAGACACTAGTATTTCTTGTTGTTGGACGATGTGGTTTGGACTCTGAAGAACAGAACATTGTGGTTGGGATCAAAAGTGACTTTGTTTCCTCTAATAACAGACATGAATGAATTGAATTCTTAGGATATGGATTTACCAAGAGATCAAAAGAGAGCTGCTGCAAAAGACAAATGTAATAAGCTACTATACCCTACCATGCGATGGGAAAAACAAAAAGAGGAAAGTCTAATTACCATGCAAAAGACGAAGCTCACATATTATAGTATTGGTGTTGTGGAGTACTGAGGCGGTTTGTATAGGTATAAATGCAAAAGTCCTGCAAAAATTCTAGACTTTTTTTGATTTCTTTATGGCTCTCTTTCCAACGAGATGCTCTTCCTATTTCTTTTTTTATTTATGTAACGTAATAAGGTACAGTACTTTTTGTATAAAATTATAATTATAATAATAATAATAATAATAATAATAATAATAAAGTTAATAAAAGGTTTTAAAAAAATAGATTGAAAAAGACTTAATAAACAAGGTTTTTCTGAAAATATGTTTTTAAAATAGGATGATAAAAAAGTTTCAAAGACATGTCTAAAAAAAGTACACAAAAGTAAGTTTTAAAATTTATTTCTCAAAAACCTAGTCTAGACATAGTGTTTTCAAAAAGGGCCTTCAAAAATATATTTTCAAAATAGGATACAAGGTTTTGACATATGTCTTATGAACATATGTCTCATAAAAAAGTTTCAAAGACATGTCTAAAAAAAGTACACAAAAGTAAGTTTTAAAATTTATTTCTCAAAAACCTAGTCTAGACATAGTGTCGAAAAAAAGGAAACAAAAGTAAGTTTTAAAATTTATTTCTCAAAAACCTAGTCTAGGCATAGTGTTTTCGAAAAGGGTTTTCAAAAATATAGATTGAAAAAGGCTTTACGAACAAGGTTTTTGAGAAAATATTTTTTCAAAATAAGATATGAAATAGTTTCAAAGACATGTCAAAGAGAGTATGGAAAAATAAGTTTCCAAATTTATTTCTCCAAAATATAGTCTCAGCTTAGAGTTTTCGAAATAAGAGTTTACAAAAATAAAAAAGATTGAAAAGGAATCTATAGAACAGGTTTTTGAGAAAATAAGTTTTCAAAAAATGATGATGTAAACTTTTTTTCAAGGGCATGTCGTAAAGTGTATGCAAAAATAGGTTTTCAAATCTGTGTTTTCGAAATAAGAGTTTTCAAATGAAAAAGGCTCTCTATAAACAAGGTTATTGTAGCAGTAAAAAAAAAAACAAGGTTGTTGTGAAAATAATGTTTTCAAAATAGGATGTGAAAACAGTTTCAATGACATGTCAAAAAAAGTATCAAAAATAAATTTTCAAATTTATTTCTCAAAAACCAAGTCTAGACATAGTGTTTTCGAAAAATGGTTTTCAAGATACAAAAAGGCTCTATGTACAAGGTTTTTAAAAAAATATGTTCTCAAAATAGGATATAAAAAATGTTTCAAAGACATGTCCAAAAAGGTATCCAAAAATAAGTTTCCAAATTGATTTCTCCAAAATCTAGTCTCAGCATAGAGTTTTCGAGAAAATACATTTTCAAAATGTGACATAAATGTTTTTTCCAAGACATGTTCAAAAAAGTATGCAAAATTAAGTTTTCAAATTTGTTTCTCAAAAACCTAGTCCAATTTTCAAAATAAAAGTTTTCGAAAAAAAAATATAGATTGAAAAAGGCTCTATTAAACAAGCTTATTGAGAAAGTACGTTTTCAAAATAGGATATGAAGAAAGATTCAAAGATATGGCCAAAAAAAGATGCAAAAATAAGTTTTCAGATTTATTTCTCAAAAACCTAGACTAGACATAGTGTTTTCTAAAACATAGTGTTTTCAAAAAAAGAGTTTTCAAAAAAAAGATTGATAAAGGCTCTATGAACAAGATTTTTAAGAAAATATGTTTTCAAAATAGGATATGAAGAAAGATTTAAAGACATGTCCAAAGAAGTATGCGGAAACAAGTTTTCAAATTTATTTCTCAAAAACCTAGTCTAGACAAAGTGTTTTCTAAAACAAAGTGTTTTCAAAAAATAAGAGTTTTCGAAAATTTGATTGAAAAAAGCTCTATGAACAAGCTTTTTGAGAAAATATGTTTTCAAAATAGGATATGAAAAAAATTTCAAAGACATGTCCAAGAAAGTATGCAAAAATAAGTTTCCAAATTTATTTCTCCAAAATATAGTCTCAGCATAGTGTTTTCGAAATAAGAGTTTTCAAAAATAAAAAAGATTGAAAATGAATATATAGAAAAGGTTTTTGAGAAATAAAGTTTACAAAAGTTGATGTAAATTTTTTTTCAAGGACATGTCGAAAAGAGTATGCAAAAATAGGTTTTCAAATTCGTTTCTCAAAAACCTAGTCTAGACATAGTGTTTTCGAAATAAGAGTTTTCAAATGAAGAAAGATTTAAAGACATGTCCAAAGAAGTATGCGGAAACAAGTTTTCAAATTTATTTCTCAAAAACCTAGTCTAGACATAGTGTTTTCTAAAACATAGAGTTTTCGAAAAATTGATTGACAAAAACTCTATGAACAAGCTTTTTGAGAAAATATGTTTTCAAAATAGGATATGAAGAAAGATTACAAGACATGTCCACAAAAGTAGGCAAAAATAAGTTTTCAAATTTATTTCTCAAAAACCTAGTTTAAACAGTGTTTTCAAAGTAAGAGTATGCAAAAATAAGTTTTCAAATTTATTTCAAAAGAGTATGCAAAAATAAGATTTCAAATTTATTTCTCAAAAACCAAGTTTGAACAGTGTTTTCAAAGTAAGAGTTTTCAAAAAAATAGATTGAAAAAGGCTCTACGAACAACGTTTTAGAGAAAACATGTTTTCAAAATAGGACACCAAAAAAATTTCAAAGACATGTCCAAAAAAGTATGCAAAAATAAGTTTTCAATTTTATTTCTCAAAAACCTAGTTAAACAATGTTTTCAAAAAAATAGATTGAAAAAGGCTCTACGAACAAGGTTTTAGAGAAAACATGTTTTCAAAATAGGACACCAAAAAAATTTCAAAGACATGTCCGAAAAAGTATGCAAAAATAAGTTTTCAAATTTATTTCTCAAAACCTAGTCTAGGCTTAGTTAGTGTTTTCAAAATATATTTTTTTACATAGTAGAGAGAAATGACAATGAAACAGCAATTGGAAAAACATGAAGTTCAAAAAGACCAAATAAAAGAAAAGAGCTTAAAACAAAATTTGTCTCTGCATCTAAAGCGCTACCACTAATAATGTCCTTGTTATCTAGAAGAAGAATAAAGCAGTACCTTAACATAGTGAGGGATGGGACAGAAAACAGATTCTGGAATTGGATGTAACTTTACGCTCTACTGTAGAATTCAAGTTGATTAATGTCTTCGTATTCGTGCCTTCAAGAATTAAAGCTATCGATGTCCAACAATTTATCACACCTGCGTAAGTGTATTGAGTAAAGCAATTCATCATATACCTTCTAGGCCAACCTCCAAACCCATTGTACTCTATATGATATAAACACAAACATACCTAATCTTCATTAGTACAGATATAGTGATCCGGTGTTGAATTCCTCTTCTTCAGTCTTCCTTGTCTGTAAAAATAAAGATGGGTAAACTTGACAAATTGTTGGGAAATTAACAGAGTACTATTATTGTGAAAATGCAATTTAATGATTGATAACAAGAAAGGGAATGCAGTCACTGAATGTATAAAACAAGATATATATGTTTTCAAGATAAGATATGAAAAAAGTTTCAAAGACAGTCCAAAAAAATATGCAAATAAGTTTTCAAATTTATTTCTCAAAAATCTATTCTCGGCATAGAATTTTCGAAATAAGAGTTTTCACAAATAAAAAAGAGTGAAAAAGAATCTATGGACAAGGTTTTAGAGAAAACTTGTTTTCAAAATGAGATATAAAAAGTGTTTCAAAGACATGTCAAAAAGTTAAGCAAAAATAAGTTTCAAAAATTATTTTTCAAAAACTAATTTAGAGAAAGTATTTTCAAAATAAGAAATTTTCAAAAATAAAAAAGATTGAAAAGGGATCTATGATTTGCTTGTTACATTCATTCGGTTCTTTCATCTTATTAGCGTCCCTTGTCGTACTTAGCTATGTTACGTGTGTCGATTGCTAGTTTTCCATTTCTTTAGGAGTTCAAGACTTAAATACGAGTCTACAAGTTCTTTGGAAGCAATTAACGAGTCACAATCAATGCAATACATCAAATGCGAAAAAGAAACTATCTAAAGTACAGGATGCTCTTCAAATTAAGCCAAAAAACAGGAAAATATAAAGCAAATTAAGAACAAAGAAAGAAAATTGAAAAAACAATCTAAGATAAAGCATCAAAATGGAACAAATAATTATAGTAGTAAAAAAGTAAAAGGAGAAAACTATACTAACCTGTTTGAAGCATGTTGCAACTGACATTCTTTGTATTTCTGGTGCAGCAACTGAACGCCTACCATTCTTGTCACCCCATTATTTTTTCTTTTCCCTTTTTTAATGATATGTGTCGCTAATAAAAAAATTAATGTTAAAATTTTTGTCAACGATGGGTTAAATTACAAAATATACTACTAGACGCTATAATGTAGAGCATAAAGAAACATGCATGTTCCGTGGAAGAGATACTAATATGGTTTTTTTAATACATATATTTGAGGGATATTTGAACATTGCACTATAATGATTCAGTCAATCCAGCATCAGTGAGATTCCAAATCACCAATTATTTTAAAAATAAATTCCAAATCATCATGAATGAATTATTACAAAATATAAAAAAAAATAATCACAACCATGTAACGTTAAACACATTTTTGTACACAGCAGAGAGAAGTGACAATGAAAGAGCAATTGGAAAAACAAAAAGTTCAAAAAGACCAAATAAAAGAAAAGAGTACAAGACTTCAATTAAGACAAGAGTTGAAACAAAATTTGTCTCTGCATCTAAAGCGCTACGATTAATAATGTCCTTGAAAGAATAATAAAGCAGTATCTTCTACTGAAGATTCTGAGTTGGATGTAACTTTACCCTCTACTGAAGAATTAAAGTTGATTAATGTCTTCATATTCATGCCAATAATTCATCAGCACCTGCATAAGTGTTTTGAGTAAAACAATTCACCATACACCTTCTGGGCCAGCCTCCAAACCCATTGTACTCTACATGATATAAACACAAACATACCTAGTCTTTATTAGTATATATATAGTATAGTGATCCAGTGTTGAACAAGATGAGCATGTTAACAAGACGAGACATTAAAGATAGGTTTTCAAATTCGTTTCTCAAAAACCTAGTCTAGATAGTGTTTTCGAAATAAGAGTTTTCAAATGAAAAAGGCTCCATAACAAGGTTTTTCTGAATATATGATTTCAAAATAGGATATGAAAACAGTTTCAATGACATATCCAAGAAAGAGCATATGAAGAAAGAGTTTTCAAAAAAAAAAGATTGAAAAAGGCTCTATGAAAAAGGTTTTGGAGAAAATAAGTTTTCGAAAGAGCATATGAAGAAAGTTTCAAAGACAAGTCCAAAAAAGTATACAAATAAGTTTTCAAATTTATTTCTCAAAAATCTAGTCTAGGCATAGAATTTTCAAAATAAGAGTTTTCACAAATAAAAAAGTGAAAAAGAATCTATGGACAAGGTTTTAGAGAAAACATGTTTTCAAAATGTGATATAAAAAGAGTTTCAAAGACATGTCGAAAAGAGTATGCAAAAATAAGTTCCAAAAATAACTACTCAAAAACCTAGTGTAGATAAAGTGTTTTCAAAATAATAATTTCCAAACATAAAAATGATTATTGAAAAGGGATCTACGGTTTGGTTGTTACATTTATTCGGTTGTTTTATCTTTGGAAGCGATTAACGAGTAACAATCAACGCAATACATCAAATGCGGAAAAGAAACTATCTAAAGTATGGGATACTCATAACATTAAGACAAAAATCAAAGGAAAAGATACACCTAATTAAAAACATAGAAAGAAAATTGAAAAAGCAATTTAAGGGTTGAGCATCCATATGGTACAAATAATTATTATAGTAATGAAAAAACAAAAGGAGAAAACTAAACTGACCTGTGTGACGCGTGTTGCTTTTGACATTTCGTATTTCCAGCGCAGCAACTCAACGCCTACGATTCTTGTCGCCCCTTTTTTTTCTTTTCCCTTTTTAATAATATTAGTTTCTGATAAAACAAAATATTTTAATGTTAAAATTTTAGTACACGTTGGTTTAGCTTAAGAAATATATACTACTAGACACTATAATGTAGAGCATAAACTAACATGGATGTTCCTTGTTAGAGATACTAACATAGTTTTGTAATACATATTTTTGAATGATATTTGCACATTGCAATACAGTGATTCAGTCAATCTAGTATCAGTGAGATTCCAACTCATGGTGAATGAATTATTACAAAGTGTAAAAAAACTAATATCAGAAAGTGGTACCTTCAATGATGAATGAGTGAACCAAATATCACCAAAGCTGCAAGCTTCATATTCTCGGGGGTCTGAATAGGAAATTCTCAAAAGTCAATAAATTAAGTAAGAGAAAATTCACAGACCTATAACTAAAATAAGAAAAAAGTAAAGAACTTATGACAAAAGAAAGTTGAATGTTCTCATTTCAAATATTAAACTTGGTTAAATACCTGTGCAACCCACAAGTTTTGAACTCCAAGGACAACTGTAGCACCAAAACCAAGACAAAATATTCCAACAGAAAATATCAATGACCAAACAAATCTTTCCTTGGAGTAGCCATACCTGAACAAGTAGAAAACATCACCATTTCCCCACACTGATTAAATTTCAAATTCATGCAAAGACATAAGTCATATCCCAATTCGTACCATGAAATAGAAGTAGGTGGCAAAACTTCTTATCATACATTAATGGTATGTTTGGATGGTCGAAGGAAAGAAAGTTGAAGGAAAGAATGTTAAAGGAATGAAAGTGATTAGAAAGTGAGAGGATTATTAGGGTGTTTGGTATATAAGAGAAAGTAGAGTTGAAAGTGAGAGGAAAGAAAGATGTTTATTTAGTAATTGACAATAATACCCTTATAACAAAAAAAAGGATAGTGCTTGTAAAACAAAAGACATGATGGGGTTACTTTTGTCTTAATCACACTAGATCATCCTTGTGTCTAGCTTTCCACCCATTTTCGCGAGGAAAGTATTTTTCAGTGGGGCCCATCAATTTTAATCAATCCTTCACCTTTCCATCATGATGAACCAAACGATGGAAGGCTCACATTTTTAGAAACTTTCTCTTCTATCACATTCTTTCCTTCTACTATCAGCTTAACCAAACACTCTGTAAGTCTTGTTAAATTATGCACAATTAGTACTTAGTAATTGAAGCACATTTCACAAATATAAGATTCAATAGCTTTCTCATGCATTCATCCAGTATATGTATAATAACTCAGAAATCAAACGACATGTAAATGCATATCAAATTCTTATTTTAGAAAAAGCATAGGACTAAACATTGAATGAAAAAAGTTGAGCCGGGTTCGACAAATGTAATCATTACCGTGCAACTTACGGATGAATAGCATCTGGTGCACACCTTGAGCTACTTACACCATAAGCAAGTGGCGCCTACAAAGTTATGTGGCACATATTAGTTTGTCTTTTACATTAAGGTTATGTTTGGAAATCAAATGGGTGGTGGAATGGAATGGTGTAAGATGGAACATAGTGTTCATTATCCACTGGTTGGACATTTTATGATAGAATGGGGAAAATGACCTGTTCCATCCCATAACCCCAAATTAAAAATAAAGGGTTATCAATCTATAGTACAATATCAACCCACAATGACATACCTGGTTTGCAAAATCAGCAACTAAGTACAACAATTCATGCCAAGAATTCATCAGCACCTGCAAAAGTGCTTTGAGCAAAACCATTCATCATACACCTTCTGGGCAAGCCTCCAAAACCGTTGTACTCTAATATATGATATAAACACAAACATACCTCTTCTTCATTAGTACAGATATAGTGGTCCAGTGTTGAATCCCTCTTCTTAATTCTTCCTTGTCTGTAACAATAGAGCATGTTAACAAGATGAGAATGAGACAATAAAGCTTACTAAACACCCATTTCATATTAAAAGTGAAAACTAATCTTTGATGCAGAAAGATAAAAGATGGGTAAGCTTGTCAAAATGATTGTGCAACCAAAAACAAAGAAACGGAACTAACGGCAACAAGAAAGGGATTGGGGAGATCATAGAATTGAAAAAGGGGTATCGAGTGGAATCCTCACCTTAACAAGAGTAATGGTTTTTTGATCAGCTTCTTGATATCAAAGAAAGGTGCCTAGCCATTCTGATTTCAAGAATTCATCTCTTCCTCCAAGAACACAAGACACTAGTATTTCTTGTTGTTGGACGATGTGGTTTGGACTCTGAAGAACAGAACATTGTGGTTGGGATCAAAAGTGACTTTGTTTCCTCTAATAACAGACATGAATGAATTGAATTCTTAGGATATGGATTTGCCAAGAGATCAAAAGAGAGCTGCTGCAAAAGACAAATGTAATAAGCTACTATACCCTACCATGCAATGGGAAAAACAAAAAGAAGAGGAAAGTCTAATTACCATGCAAAAGACGAAGCTCACATATTATAGTATTGGTGTTGTGGAGTACTGAGGCGGTTTGTATATGTATAAATGCAAAAGTCCTGCAAAAATTCTAGACTTTTTTTGATTTCTTTATGGCTCTCTTTCCAACGAGATGCTCTTCCTATTTCTTTTTATATTTATGTAACGTAATAAGGTACAGTACTTTTTGTATAAAATTATAATTATAATAATAATAATAATAATAAAGTTAATAAAAGGTTTTAAAAAAATAGATTGAAAAAGACTTAATAAACAAGGTTTTTCAGAAAATATGTTTTTAAAATAGGATGATAAAAAAGTTTCAAAGACATGTCTAAAAAAAGTACACAAAAGTAAGTTTTAAAATTTATTTCTCAAAAACCTAGTCTAGACATAGTGTTTTCAAAAAGGGCCTTCAAAAATATATTTTCAAAATAGGATACAAGGTTTTGACATATGTCTTATGAACATATGTCTCATAAAAAAGTTTCAAAGACATGTCTAAAAAAAGTACACAAAAGTAAGTTTTAAAATTTATTTCTCAAAAACCTAGTCTAGACATAGTGTCTAAAAAAAGGAAACAAAAGTAAGTTTTAAAATTTATTTCTCAAAAACCTAGTCTAGGCATAGTGTTTTCGAAAAGGGTTTTCAAAAATATAGATTGAAAAAGGCTTTACGAACAAGGTTTTTGAGAAAATATTTTTTCAAAATAAGATATGAAATAGTTTCAAAGACATGTCAAAGAGAGTATGGAAAAATAAGTTTCCAAATTTATTTCTCCAAAATATAGTCTCAGCATAGAGTTTTCGAAATAAGAGTTTACAAAAATAAAAAAGATTGAAAAGGAATCTATAGAACAGGTTTTTGAGAAAATAAGTTTTCAAAAAATGATGATGTAAACTTTTTTTCAAGGGCATGTCGAAAAGTGTATGCAAAAATAGGTTTTCAAATCTGTGTTTTCGAAATAAGAGTTTTCAAATGAAAAAGGCTCTCTATAAACAAGGTTATTGTAGCAGTAAAAAAAAACAAGGTTGTTGTGAAAATAATGTTTTCAAAATAGGATATGAAAACAGTTTCAATGACATGTCAAAAAAAGTATGAAAAAATAAATTTTCAAATTTATTTCTCAAAAACCAAGTCTAGACATAGTGTTTTCGAAAAATGGTTTTCAAGATACAAAAAGGCTCTATGTACAAGGTTTTTAAAAAAATATGTTCTCAAAATAGGATATAAAAAATGTTTCAAAGACATGTCCAAAAAGGTATCCAAAAATAAGTTTCCAAATTGATTTCTCCAAAATCTAGTCTCAGCATAGAGTTTTCGAGAAAATACATTTTCAAAATGTGACATAAATATTTTTTCCAAGACATGTTCAAAAAAGTATGCAAAATTAAGTTTTCAAATTTGTTTCTCAAAAACCTAGTCCAATTTTCAAAATAAAAGTTTTCGAAAAAAAATATAGATTGAAAAAGGCTCTATTAAACAAGCTTATTGAGAAAGTACGTTTTCAAAATAGGATATGAAGAAAGATTCAAAGATATGGCCAAAAAAAGATGCAAAAATAAGTTTTCAGATTTATTTCTCAAAAACCTAGACTAGACATAGTGTTTTCTAAAACATAGTGTTTTCAAAAAAAGAGTTTTCAAAAAAAAGATTGATAAAGGCTCTATGAACAAGATTTTTAAGAAAATATGTTTTCAAAATAGGGTATGAAGAAAGATTTAAAGACATGTCCAAAGAAGTATGCGGAAACAAGTTTTCAAATTTATTTCTCAAAAACCTAGTCTAGACATAGTGTTTTCTAAAACATAGAGTTTTCGAAAAATTGATTGACAAAAACTCTATGAACAAGCTTTTTGAGAAAATATGTTTTCAAAATAGGATATGAAGAACGATTACAAGACATGTCCAAAAAAGTAGGCAAAAATAAGTTTTCAAATTTATTTCTCCAAAATATAGTCTCGGCATAGAGTTTTCAAAAATAAAAAAGATTGAAAAAGAATATATAGAAAAGGTTTTTGAGAAAATAAGTTTTCAAAAAATGATGTAAACTTTTTTCAAGGACATGTCAAAAACAGTATGCAAAAATAGGTTTTCAAATTGCTTTCTCAAAAACCTAGTCTAGACACAGGGTTTTCGAAATAAAAGTTTTCAAATGAAAAAGGCTCCATAACAAGGTTTTTCTGAAAATATGATTTCAAAATAGGATATGAAAACAGTTTCAATGATATGTCCAAGATAGTATGCAAAATTAAATTTTCAAATTTATTTCTCAAAAACCTAGTCTAGACATAGGGCTTTCGAAAAAGGGTTTTCAAAAAAATACAAAAAATGCTTTATGAACAAGGTGTTTGAGAAATATGTTTTCAAAATAGGATATAAAAAAGGTTTCAAAGACAGGCCCAAAAAGGTATACAAAAATAAGTTTCCAAATTGATTTCTCCAAAGTCTAGTCTCAGCATAGATCTTTCGAAAGAAGGGTTTCCAAAAATAAATAAAGACTGAAAAAGAATCTATGGACAAGGTTTTTGAGAAAATACGTCTTCTAAACGTGACATTAAGAAATTTTCATAGACGTCTCGAAAAGAGTATGAAAAAATAAGTTTTCAAATTTGCTTCTCAAAAACCTACTCTAATCATAGTGTTTTCAAAATAAGGGTTTTCGAAAAAAATGGATTGGAAAAAGCTCTATGAACAAGCTTTTTGAGAAAGTATGTTTTCAAAATAGGATATGAAGATAATTCAAAGACATGTCTAAAAAAGTATGCAAAAATAAGTTTTCAAATTTGTTTCTCAAAAACCAAGTCTAGAAAAATATGTTTTTGTGACAAATATGTTTTCAAAAAAGGATTTGAAAAAATTTCAAAGACCTATGTCCAAAAGAGTATGCAAAAATAAGTTTTCAAATTTATTTCTCAAAAACCTAGTTTAAACAGTGTTTTCAAAGTAAGAGTTTTCAAAAAAATAGATTGAAAAAGGCTCTACGAACAAGGTTTTAGAGAAAACATGTTTCAAAATAGGATACCAAAAAAATTTCAAAGACATCTCTGAAAAAGTATGCAAAAATAAGTTTTCAAATTTATTTCTCAAAAACCTAGTTTAAACAGCGTTTTCAAAGTAAGAGTTTTCAAAAAAATAGATTGAAAAAGGCTCTACGAACAAGGTTTTAGAGAAAACATGTTTTCAAAATAGGACACCAAAAAAATTTCAAAGACATGTCCGAAAAAGTATGCAAAAATAAGTTTTCAAATTTATTTCTCAAAACCTAGTCTAGGCTTAGTCAGTGTTTTCAAAATATATTTTTTTACACAGTAGAGAGAAATGACAATGAAACAGCAATTGGAAAAACATGAAGTTCAAAAAGACCAAATAAAAAAAAAGAGTAGAAGACTTCAATTAAGACAAGAACTTAAAACAAAATTTGTCTGTGCATCTTAAAGCGCTACCACTAATAATGTCCTTGTTATCTAGAAGAAGAATAAAGCAGTACCTTAACATAGTGAGGGATGGGACAGAAAACAGATTCTGGAATTGGATGTAACTTTAAGCTCTACTGTAGAATTCAAGTTGATTAATGTCTTCGTATTCGTGCCTTCAAGAATTAAAGCTATCGATGTCCAACAATTTATCACACCTGCGTAAGTGTAATGAGTAAAGCAACTCATCATATACCTTCTAGGCCAACCTCCAAACCCATTGTACTCTATATGATATAAACACAAACATACCTAATCATCATTAGTACAGATATAGTGATCCGGTGTTGAATTCCTCTTCTTCAGTCTTCCTTTTCTGTAAAAAATAAAGATGGGTAAACTTGACAAATTGTTGGGAAATTAACAGAGTATTATTATTGTTAAAATTCAATATAATGATTGATAACAAGAAAGGGAATGCAGTCACTGAATGTATAAAACAAGATATACCTGTTTTCAAGATAAGATATGAAAAAAGTTTCAAAGACAGTCCAAAAAAATATGCAAAATAAGTTTCCAAATTGATTTCTCCAAAATCTAGTCTCGCCATAGAGTTTTCAATATAAGAGTTTTCAACAATAAAAAAAATTGAAAAAGAATCTATGAACAAGGTTTTTGAGAATATTTGAATTCAAAATAGGATATGAAAAACGTTTCAAAGACATGTCCCAAAAAGTATGCAAAAATAAGTTTTAAAATTTGTTTCTCAAAAATTTAGTCTAGATTTGGTGTTTTCAAAATAAGAGTTTTCAAGAAAAATAGATTGCAAAAGGCTCTATGAACAAGGTTTTTGAGAAAATAAGTTTTCAAAAGAGCATACGAAGAAAGTTTCAAAGACACGTCCAAAAAAGTATGCAAATAAGTTTTCAAATTTATTTCTCAAAAATCTATTCTCGGCATAGAATTTTCGAAATAAGAGTTTTCACAAATAAAAAAGAGTGAAAAAGAATCTAGGGACATGATTTTAGAGAAAACATGTTTTCAAAATGTGATAAAAAAAGAGTTTCAAAGACATGTTGAAAAGAGTATGCAAAAATAAGTTTCAAAAATAACTTCTCAAAAACCTAGTGGAGATAAAGTGTTTCCAAAATAAGAATTTTCAAAAATAAAAAAATTGAAAAAGGCTTTATGAACAAGATTGAAAAATGATCAAAGAACTAGGGCCATTGAGAAAGTAGTTTACAAAATATGATATGAAAAAAGTTTCAAAGAAATGTCAAAAAGTTAAGCAAAAATATGTTTCAAAAATTATTTTTCAAAAACTAATTTAGAGAAAGTATTTTCAAAATAAGAAATTTTCAAAAATAAAAAAGATTGAAAAGGGATCTATGATTTGCTTGTTACATTCATTCGATTCTTTCATCTTATTAGCGTCGCTTGTCATAATTAGCTATGTTACGTGTGTCGATTGCTAGTTTTCCTTTTCTTTAAGAGTTCAAGACTTAAATACGAGTCTACAAGTTCTTTGGAAGCGATTAACGAGTCACAATCAATGCAATACATCAAATGCGAAAAAGAAACTATCTAAAGTACGGGATGCTCTTCAAATTAAGCCAAAAAAAGGAAAATATAAAGCAAATTAAGAACAAAGAAAGAAAATTGAAAAACCAATCTAAGATAAAGCATCAAAATGGAACAAATAATTATAGTAGTAAAAAAGTAAAAGGAGAAAACTATACTAACCTGTTTGAAGCATGTTGCAACTGACATTCTTTGTATTTCTGGTGCAGCAACTGAACGCCTACCATTCTTGTCACCCCATTATTTTTTCTTTTCCCTTTTTTAATGATATGTGTCGCTGATAAAAAAAATTAATGTTAAAATTTTTGTCAACGATGGGTTAAATTACAAAATATACTACTAGACACTATAATGTAGAGCATAAAGAAACATGCATGTTCGGTGGAAGAGATACTAATATGGTTTTTTAATACATATATTTGAGGGATATTTGAACATTGCACTATAATGATTCAGTCAATCCAGCATCAGTGAGATTCCAAATCACCAGTTACTCTAAAAATAAATTCCAAATCATCGTGAATGAATTACTACAAAATATAAAAAAAAAAAAAATCACAACCATGTAACTTTAAACACATATTTTTGTACACAGCAGCGAGAAGTGACAATGAAAGAGCAATTGGAAAAACAAGAAGTTCAAAAAGGCCAAATAAAAGAAAAGAGTACAAGACTTCAATTAAGACAAGATTTGAAACAAAATTTGTCTCTGCATCTAAAGCGCTACGATTAATAATGTCCTTGTTATCTGAAAGAATAATAAAGCAGTGCCTTCTACTGAAGATTCTGAAGTTGGATGTAACTTTACCCTCTACTGAAGAATTAAAGTTGATTAATGTCCTCATATTCATGCCAATAATTCATCAGCACCTGCATAAGTGTTTTGAGTAAAACAATTCATCATACACCTTCTGGGCCAGCCTCCAAACCCATTGTACTCTACATGATATAAACACAAACATACCTATTCTTTATCAGTATATATATAGTATAGTGATCCAGTGTTGAACAAGATGAGCATCTTAACAAGATGAGACATTAAAGATGGGTAAGCTTGACAAATGGTTGGGAAATTAACAGATTAATATTATTGTTGTTAAAATTCAATTTAATGATTGATAACAAGATAGGGAATGCAGTCACTGAATGTATAAAACAAGATATACCTGTGATCTTAGTCTTCTTGGCATCATCAATCAATAAGAAAAGTCCTGTTTGTGAAAACACAAATAAAGAAACTGAACTAACGGCAATGAGGAAAGGATTGCGGAAATCATAGAATCGAAAAGGGGGTTTTAAGTGGAATCCTCACCTCAACGAGAGTAATGGTTTCTTGATCAGCTTCTTGATATCCAAGAAAGATGCCTAGCGATTCTGATTTCAAGAATTCATCTTTTCCTCCAAGAAAACAAGACACTAGTATTTCTGGATAATGGACGATGTGGTTTGGACTCTGCAGAAGAGAACATTGTGGTTGGGATCAAAAGTGACTTTGTTTCCTATAATAATCTCAGACATGAATGAATTGAATTCTCGGAGTATGGATTTGCCAAGAGATTGAAAGAGAGCTGCTGCAAAAGAAAAAATTTCTAAGCTACCATACCCTACCATATGTTGTTATGGGAAAAACAGAAAGGAAAAGAAAGTCTAACCAGCGAGACAGAACATCTGGATAATTGATGTTTTGAGCAAAACAATTCATCATACACCTTCTGGGCAAGCCTGCAAACCCGTTGTACTCTAATATATGATATAAACAACACAAACATACATCTTCTTCATTACTACAGATATAGTGGTCCAGTGTTGAATCCCTCTTCTTAACTCTTCTTTGTCTGTAACAATACCGCATGGTAACAAGATGAGAATGAGACAATAAAGCTTACTAAACACCCATTTCATATTAAAAGTGAAAACTAATCTTTGATGCAGAAAGATAAAAGATGGGTAAGCTTGACAAATGATTGTGAAAACAAAAACAAAGAAACGGAACTAACGGCAACAAGAAAGGGATCGGGGTGATCATAGAATCGAAAAAGGGGTATCGAGTGGAATCCTCACCTTAACAAGAGTAATGGTTTTTTGATCAGCTTCTTGATATCCAGGAAAGGTGCCTAGCCATTCTGATTTCAAGAATTCATCGCTTCCTCCAAGAACACGACACTAGTATTTCTTGTTGTTGGACGATGTGGTTTGGACTCTGTAGAACAGAACATTGTGGTTGGGATTAAAAGTGACTTTGTTTCCTCTAATCTCAGACATGAATGAATTGAATTCTCGGGATATGGATTTGCCAAAAGATCAAAAGAGAGCTGCTGCAAAAGACAAATGTAATAAGCTACTATACCCTACCATGATAAGGGGAAAACAAAAAGAAAAGGAAAGTCTAATTACCATGCAAAAGACGAAGCTCACAGATTATAGTATTGGTGTTGTGGAGTACTGAGGCGGTTGTATATGGTATAAATGCAAAAGTCCTGCAAAAACTCTAGACTTTTTTTGATTTTTTATGGCTCTCTTTCCAACGAGATGCTCATCCTATTTCTTTTTTTATTTATGTAACGTAATAAGGTACCGCACTTTTTGTATAAAATTATAATTATAATAATAATAATAATAATAATAAAGTTAATAAAGTGTTTTAAAAAATAGATTGAAAAACGCTTAATAAACAAGGTTTTTCAGAAAATATGTTCCTAAAATAGGATGATAAAAGAGTTTTGAAGACATGTCTAAAAAAAGGATACAAAAGTAAGTTTTAAAATTTATTTCTCTAAAACCTAGTCTAGACATAGTGTTTTCGAAAAGGGTTTCAAAAATATAGATTGAAAAAGGCTTTATGAACAAGGTTTTTGAGAAAATATTTTTTCAAAATAAGATATGAAATAGTTTCAAAGACATGTCCAAGAGAATATGGAAAAATAAGTTTCCAAATTTATTTCTCCAAAATATAGTCTCAGCATAGAGTTTTCGAATATAGAACAGGTTTTTGAGAAAATAAATTTTCAAAAAATGATGTAAACTTTTTTTCAAGGGCATGTCGAAAAGAGTATGCAAAAATAGGTTTTCAAATCTGTTTTTCAAGAACCTAGTCTAGACATAGTGTTTTCGAAATAAGAGTTTTCAAATGAAAAAGGCTCTATAAACAAGGTTTTTTGTAGCAGTCAAAAAAAAAACAAGGTTGTTGTGAAAATAATGTTTTCAAAATAGGATATGAAAACAGTTTCAATGACATGTCCAAAAAAGTAAGCAAACATAAATTTTCAAATTTATTTCTCAAAAACCTAGTCTAGACATAGTGTTTTCGAAAAATGGTTTTCAAGATACAAAAAGGCTCTATGTACAAGGTTTTTAAAAAAATATGTTCTCAAAATAGTATATAAAAAATGTTTCAAAGACATGTCCAAAAAGGTATCCAAAAATATGTTTCCAAATTGATTTCTCCAAAATCTAATCTCGGCATAGAGTTTTCGAGAAAATACATTTTCAAGATGTGACATAAATTTTTTGAGAAAATACATTTTCAAAATGTGACATAAATTTTTTTTCCAAGACTATGTCGAAAAAAATATGCAAAATTAAGTTTTCAAATTTGTTTCTCAAAAACCTAGTCCAATTTTCAAAATAAGAGTTTTCGAAAAAAATATAGATTGAAAAAGGCTCTATTAAACAAGCTTATTGAGAAAATACGTTTTCAAAATAGGATATGAAGAAAGATTCGAAGATATGGCCAAAAAAGATGCAAAAATAAGTTTTCAGATTTATTTCTCAAAAACCTAGACTAGACATAGTGTTTTCTAAAACATAGTGTTTTCAAAAAAAGAGTTTTCAAAAAAAAGATTGATAAAGGCTCTATGAACAAGATTTTTAAGAAAATATGTTTTCAAAATAGGATATGAAGAAAGATTTAAAGACATGTCCAAAGAAGTATGCGGAAACAAGTTTTCAAATTTATTTCTCAAAAACCTAGTCTAGACAAAGTGTTTTCTAAAACAAAGTGTTTTCAAAAAATAAGTTTTCGAAAAATTGATTGAAAAAAGCTCTATGAACAAGCTTTTTGAGAAAATATGTTTTCAAAATAGGATATGAAAAAAATTTCAAAGACATGTCCAAGAAAGTATGCAAAAATAAGTTTCCAAATTTATTTCTCCAAAATATAGTCTCAACATAGTGTTTTCGAAATAAGAGTTTTCAAAAATAAAAAAGATTTAAAATGAATATATAGAAAAGGTTTTTGAGAAATAAAGTTTTCAAAAGTTGATGTAAATTTTTTTTCAAGGACATGTCGAAAAGAGTATGCAAAAATAGGTTTTCAAATTCGTTTCTCAAAAACCTAGTCTAGACATAGTGTTTTCGAAATAAGAGTTTTCAAATGAAAAAGGCTCCATAACAAGGTTTTTCTGAATATATGATTTCAAAATAGGATATGAAAACAGTTTCAATGACATATCCAAGAAAGTATGCAAAATTAAATTTTCAAATTTATTACTCAAAAACCTAGTCTAGACATAGTGCTTTCGAAAAAGGGTTTTCAAAAAAATACAAAAAAACTCTACTAACAAGGTTTTTGAGAAAATAAGTTTTCAAACTAGGATACAAAAAAGGTTTCAAAGACATGTCCAAAAAAGTATACAAAAATAAGTTTCCAAATTGATTTCTCCAAAATCTAGTCTCGACATAGAGTTTTCGAAAGAAGGGTTTTCAAAAATAAATAAAGATTGAAAAAGAATCTATGGACAAGGTTTTTGAGAAAATACGTTTTATAAATGTGACATTAAGAAATTTTCAAAGACGTGTTGAAAAAAGCAAATTTGTTTCTCAAAAACCTAGTCTAATTATATTGTTTTCAAAATAAGAGTTTTCGAAAAAATAGGTTGAAAAAAGCTCTATGAACAAGCTTTTTGAGAAAATATGTTTTCAAACTAGGATACAAAAAAGGTTTCAAAGACATGTCCAAAAAAGTATGCAGAAATAAGTTTTCAAATTTGTTTCTCAAAAACCTAGTCTAGACATAGTGTTTTCTTAATAAGAGTTTTCAAATGAAAAAGCCTCTATGAACAAGGTTTTTGTGACAAATATGTTTTCAAAATAGGATATGAAAAAGATTCAAAGATATATGTCCAAAAGAGTATGCAAAAATAAGTTATCAAAATTATTTCTCAAAAACCTAGTTTAAACAGTGTTTTCGAAATAAGAGTTTTCAAAAAAATAGATTGAAAAAGGCTCTACGAACAAGGTTTTAGAGAAAACATGTTTTCAAAATAGGATACCAAAAAAATTTCAAAGACACGTCCGAAAAAGTATGCGGAAACAAGTTTTCAAATTTATTTCACAAAAACCTAGTATAGACATAGTGTTTTCTAAAACATAGTGTTTTCAAAATAAGAGTTTTCAACAAAATAGATTGAAAAAAAGGCTCTATGAACAAGCTTTTTGAGAAAATAGGTTTTCAAAATAGGATATGAAGAAAGATTACAAGACATGTCCAAAAAAGTTGGCAAAATTAAGTTTTCAAATTTATTTCTCAAAAACCAAGTCTAGACATAGTGTTTTCTAAAAAGGGTTTTCAAAAAAATATATTGAAAAAGGCTCTATGAACAAGGTTTTTGACAAAATATTCTTTCAAATAAGACATGAAAAAAGTTTCAAAGACATGTCCAAGAAAGTATGCAAAAATAAGTTTCCAAACTTATTTCTCAAAAATATAGTCTCGGCATAGAGTCTTCGAAATAAGAGTTTTCAAAAATAAAAAAGATTGAAACAAAATAAGTTATGAAAACAGTTTCAATGACATGTCCAAGAAAGTATGCAAAATTAAATTTTCAAGAATATTTCTCAAAAACCTAGCCTAGACATAGTGCTTTCGAAAAAGGGTTTTAAAAAAAAAAACAAAAAAGCCCTATGAACAAGGTTTGAGAAAATATGTTTTCAAAATAGGATATAAAAAAGGTTCCAAAGACATGTCCAAAAAGGTATACAAAAATAAGTTTCCAAATTGATTTCTCCAAAATCCAGTATCGGCATAGAGTTTTCGAAAGAAGGGTTTTCAAAAATAAATAAAAATTGAAAAAGAATCTATGGACAAGATTTTTGAGAAAATACGTTTTCTAAATGTGACATTAAGAAATTTTCAAAGACGTGTCGAAAAGAGTATGAAACAGCAATTGGAAAAACATATTTGTTTTAAAATTTATTTCCCAAAAACCTAGTCTAGACATAGTGTTTTCAAAAAGGGCTTTCAAAAATATAGATTGAAAAAGGCTTTTTCAGAAATAAAGTTTTCAAAAAATGATGTAAAAATAGGTTTTCAAATTCGTTTCTCAAAAACCTAGTCTAGACATAGTGTTTTCGAAATAAGAGTTTTCAAATGAAAAAGGCTCCATAACAAGGTTTTTCTGAATATATGATTTCAAAATAGGATATGAAAACAGTTTAAATGACATATCCAAGAAAGAGCATATGAAGAAAGAGTTTTCAAAAAAAAAGATTGAAAAAGGCTCTATGAAAAAGGTTTTGGAGAAAATAAGTTTTCGAAAGAGCATATGAAGAAAGTTTCAAAGACAAGTCCAAAAAAGTATACAAATAAGTTTTCAAATTTATTTCTCAAAAATCTAGTCTAGGCATAGAATTTTCAAAATAAGAGTTTTCACAAATAAAAAAGTGAAAAAGAATCTATGGACAAGGTTTTAGAGAAAACATGTTTTCAAAATGTGATATAAAAAGAGTTTCAAAGACATGTCGAAAAGAGTATGCAAAAATAAGTTCCAAAAATAACTTCTCAAAAACCTAGTGTAGATAAAGTGTTTTCAAAATAATAATTTCCAAACATAAAAATGATTATTGAAAAGGGATCTACGGTTTGGTTGTTACATTTATTCGGTTGTTTTATCTTTGGAAGCGATTAACGAGTAACAATCAACGCAATACATCAAATGCGGAAAAGAAACTATCTAAAGTATGGGATACTCATAACATTAAGACAAAAATCAAAGGAAAAGATACACCTAATTAAAAACATAGAAAGAAAATTGAAAAAGCAATTTAAGGGTTGAGCATCCATATGGTACAAATAATTATTATAGTAATAAAAAAACAAAAGGAGAAAACTAAACTGACCTGTGTGACGCGTGTTGCTTTTGACATTTCGTATTTCCAACGCAGCAACTCAACGCCTACGATTCTTGTCGCCCCTTTTTTTTCTTTTCCCTTTTTAATAATATTAGTTTCTGATAAAACAAAATATTTTAATGTTAAAATTTTAGTACACGTTGGTTTAGCTTAAGAAATATATACTACTAGACACTATAATGTAGAGCATAAACTAACATGGATGTTCCTTGTTAGAGATACTAACATAGTTTTGTAATACATAATTTTGAATGATATTTGCACATTGCAATACAGTGATTCAGTCAATCTAGTATCAGTGAGATTCCAACTCATGGTGAATGAATTACTACAAAGTGTAAAAAAACCAATATCAGAAAGTGGTACCTTCAATGATGAATGAATGAACCAAATATCACCAAAGCTGCAAGCTTCATATTCTCGGGGGTCTGAATAGGAAATTCTCAAAAGTCAATAAATTAAGTAAGAGAAAATTCACAGACCTATAACTAAAATAAGAAAAAAGTAAAGAACTTATGACAAAAGAAAGTTGAATGTTCTCATTTCAAATATTAAACTTGGTTAAATACCTGTGCAACCCACAAGTTTTGAACTCCAAGGACAACTGTAGCACCAAAACCAAGACAAAATATCCCAACAGCAAATATCAATGACCAAACAAATCTTTCCTTGGAGTAGCCATACCTGAACAAGTAGAAAACATCACCATTTCCCCACACTGATTAAATTTCAAATTCATGCAAAGACATAAGTCATATCCCAATTCGTACCATGAAATAGAAGTAGGTGGCAAAACTTCTTATCATACATTAATGGTATGTTTGGATGGTCAAAGGAAAGAAAGTTGAAGGAAAGAATGTTAAAGGAATGAAAGTGATTAGAAAGTGAGAGGATTATTAGGGTGTTTGGTATATAAGAGAAAGTAGAGTTGAAAGTGAGAGGAAAGAAAGATGTTTATTTAGTAATTGACAATAATACCCTTATAACAAAAAAAGGATAGTGCTTGTAAAACAAAAGACATGATGGGGTTACTTTTGTCTTAATCACACTAGATCATCCTTGTGTCTAGCTTTCCACCCATTTTCGCGAGGAAAGTATTTTTCAGTGGGGCCCATCAATTTTAATCAATCCTTCACCTTTCCATCATGATGAACCAAACGATGGAAGGCTCACATTTTTAGAAACTTTCTCTTCTATCACATTCTTTCCTTCTACTATCAGCTTAACCAAACACTCTGTAAGTCTTGTTAAATTATGCACAATTAGTACTTAGTAATTGAAGCACATTTCACAAATATAAGATTCAATAGCTTTCTCATGCATTCATCCAGTATATGTATAATAACTCAGAAATCAAACGACATGTAAATGCATATCAAATTCTTATTTTAGAAAAAGCATAGGACTAAACATTGAATGAAAAAAGTTGAGCCGGGTTCGACAAATGTAATCATTACCGTGCAACTTACGGATGAATAGCATCTGGTGCACACCTTGAGCTACTTACACCATAAGCAAGTGGCGCCTACAAAGTTATGTGGCACATATTAGTTTGTCTTTTACATTAAGGTTATGTTTGGAAATCAAATGGGTGGTGGAATGGAATGGTGTAAGATGGAACATAGTGTTCATTATCCACTGGTTGGACATTTTATGATAGAATGGGGAAAATGACCTGTTCCATCCCATAACCCCAAATTAAAGTTAAAGGGTTATCAATCTATAGTACAATATCAACCCACAATGACATACCTGGTTTGCAAAATCAGCAACTAAGTAAAACAATTCATGCCAAGAATTCATCAGCACCTGCAAAAGTGCTTTGAGCAAAACCATTCATCATACACCTTCTGGGCAAGCCTCCAAAACCGTTGTACTCTAATATATGATATAAACACAAACATACCTCTTCTTCATTAGTACAGATATAGTGGTCCAGTGTTGAATCCCTCTTCTTAATTCTTCCTTGTCTGTAACAATAGAGCATGTTAACAAGATGAGAATGAGACAATAAAGCTTACTAAACACCCATTTCATATTAAAAGTGAAAACTAATCTTTGATGCAGAAAGATAAAAGATGGGTAAGCTTGTCAAAATGATTGTGCAACCAAAAACAAAGAAACGGAACTAACGGCAACAAGAAAGGGATTGGGGAGATCATAGAATTGAAAGGGGTATCGAGTGGAATCCTCACCTTAACAAGAGTAATGGTTTTTTGATCAGCTTCTTGATATCAAAGAAAGGTGCCTAGCCATTCTGATTTCAAGAATTCATCTCTTCCTCCAAGAACACAAGACACTAGTATTTCTTGTTGTTGGACGATGTGGTTTGGACTCTGAAGAACAGAACATTGTGGTTGGGATCAAAAGTGACTTTGTTTCCTCTAATAACAGACATGAATGAATTGAATTCTTAGGATATGGATTTGCCAAGAGATCAAAAGAGAGCTGCTGCAAAAGACAAATGTAATAAGCTACTATACCCTACCATGCAATGGGAAAAACAAAAAGAAGAGGAAAGTCTAATTACCATGCAAAAGACGAAGCTCACATATTATAGTATTGGTGTTGTGGAGTACTGAGGCGGTTTGTATATGTATAAATGCAAAAGTCCTGCAAAAATTCTAGACTTTTTTTGATTTCTTTATGGCTCTCTTTCCAACGAGATGCTCTTCCTATTTCTTTTTATATTTATGTAACGTAATAAGGTACAGTACTTTTTGTATAAAATTATAATTATAATAATAATAATAATAATAAAGTTAATAAAAGGTTTTAAAAAAATAGATTGAAAAAGACTTAATAAACAAGGTTTTTCAGAAAATATGTTTTTAAAATAGGATGATAAAAAAGTTTCAAAGACATGTCTAAAAAAAGTACACAAAAGTAAGTTTTAAAATTTATTTCTCAAAAACCTAGTCTAGACATAGTGTTTTCAAAAAGGGCCTTCAAAAATATATTTTCAAAATAGGATACAAGGTTTTGACATATGTCTTATGAACATATGTCTCATAAAAAAGTTTCAAAGACATGTCTAAAAAAAGTACACAAAAGTAAGTTTTAAAATTTATTTCTCAAAAACCTAGTCTAGACATAGTGTCTAAAAAAAGGAAACAAAAGTAAGTTTTAAAATTTATTTCTCAAAAACCTAGTCTAGGCATAGTGTTTTCGAAAAGGGTTTTCAAAAATATAGATTGAAAAAGGCTTTACGAACAAGGTTTTTGAGAAAATATTTTTTCAAAATAAGATATGAAATAGTTTCAAAGACATGTCAAAGAGAGTATGGAAAAATAAGTTTCCAAATTTATTTCTCCAAAATATAGTCTCAGCATAGAGTTTTCGAAATAAGAGTTTACAAAAATAAAAAAGATTGAAAAGGAATCTATAGAACAGGTTTTTGAGAAAATAAGTTTTCAAAAAATGATGATGTAAACTTTTTTTCAAGGGCATGTCGAAAAGTGTATGCAAAAATAGGTTTTCAAATCTGTGTTTTCGAAATAAGAGTTTTCAAATGAAAAAGGCTCTCTATAAACAAGGTTATTGTAGCAGTAAAAAAAAACAAGGTTGTTGTGAAAATAATGTTTTCAAAATAGGATATGAAAACAGTTTCAATGACATGTCAAAAAAAGTATGAAAAAATAAATTTTCAAATTTATTTCTCAAAAACCAAGTCTAGACATAGTGTTTTCGAAAAATGGTTTTCAAGATACAAAAAGGCTCTATGTACAAGGTTTTTAAAAAAATATGTTCTCAAAATAGGATATAAAAAATGTTTCAAAGACATGTCCAAAAAGGTATCCAAAAATAAGTTTCCAAATTGATTTCTCCAAAATCTAGTCTCAGCATAGAGTTTTCGAGAAAATACATTTTCAAAATGTGACATAAATATTTTTTCCAAGACATGTTCAAAAAAGTATGCAAAATTAAGTTTTCAAATTTGTTTCTCAAAAACCTAGTCCAATTTTCAAAATAAAAGTTTTCGAAAAAAAATATAGATTGAAAAAGGCTCTATTAAACAAGCTTATTGAGAAAGTACGTTTTCAAAATAGGATATGAAGAAAGATTCAAAGATATGGCCAAAAAAAGATGCAAAAATAAGTTTTCAGATTTATTTCTCAAAAACCTAGACTAGACATAGTGTTTTCTAAAACATAGTGTTTTCAAAAAAAGAGTTTTCAAAAAAAAGATTGATAAAGGCTCTATGAACAAGATTTTTAAGAAAATATGTTTTCAAAATAGGGTATGAAGAAAGATTTAAAGACATGTCCAAAGAAGTATGCGGAAACAAGTTTTCAAATTTATTTCTCAAAAACCTAGTCTAGACATAGTGTTTTCTAAAACATAGAGTTTTCGAAAAATTGATTGACAAAAACTCTATGAACAAGCTTTTTGAGAAAATATGTTTTCAAAATAGGATATGAAGAACGATTACAAGACATGTCCAAAAAAGTAGGCAAAAATAAGTTTTCAAATTTATTTCTCCAAAATATAGTCTCGGCATAGAGTTTTCAAAAATAAAAAAGATTGAAAAAGAATATATAGAAAAGGTTTTTGAGAAAATAAGTTTTCAAAAAATGATGTAAACTTTTTTCAAGGACATGTCAAAAACAGTATGCAAAAATAGGTTTTCAAATTGCTTTCTCAAAAACCTAGTCTAGACACAGGGTTTTCGAAATAAAAGTTTTCAAATGAAAAAGGCTCCATAACAAGGTTTTTCTGAAAATATGATTTCAAAATAGGATATGAAAACAGTTTCAATGATATGTCCAAGATAGTATGCAAAATTAAATTTTCAAATTTATTTCTCAAAAACCTAGTCTAGACATAGGGCTTTCGAAAAAGGGTTTTCAAAAAAATACAAAAAATGCTTTATGAACAAGGTGTTTGAGAAATATGTTTTCAAAATAGGATATAAAAAAGGTTTCAAAGACAGGCCCAAAAAGGTATACAAAAATAAGTTTCCA
Source organism: Astragalus membranaceus (assembly GCA_039519185.1). Classification (NCBI taxonomy): domain Eukaryota; kingdom Viridiplantae; phylum Streptophyta; class Magnoliopsida; order Fabales; family Fabaceae; genus Astragalus; species Astragalus membranaceus. The sequence continues at coordinate 164,633,742 of CM076854.1, forward strand.
AATTGATTTCTCCAAAGTCTAGTCTCAGCATAGATCTTTCGAAAGAAGGGTTTCCAAAAATAAATAAAGACTGAAAAAGAATCTATGGACAAGGTTTTTGAGAAAATACGTCTTCTAAACGTGACATTAAGAAATTTTCATAGACGTCTCGAAAAGAGTATGAAAAAATAAGTTTTCAAATTTGCTTCTCAAAAACCTACTCTAATCATAGTGTTTTCAAAATAAGGGTTTTCGAAAAAAATGGATTGGAAAAAGCTCTATGAACAAGCTTTTTGAGAAAGTATGTTTTCAAAATAGGATATGAAGATAATTCAAAGACATGTCTAAAAAAGTATGCAAAAATAAGTTTTCAAATTTGTTTCTCAAAAACCAAGTCTAGAAAAATATGTTTTTGTGACAAATATGTTTTCAAAAAAGGATTTGAAAAAATTTCAAAGACCTATGTCCAAAAGAGTATGCAAAAATAAGTTTTCAAATTTATTTCTCAAAAACCTAGTTTAAACAGTGTTTTCAAAGTAAGAGTTTTCAAAAAAATAGATTGAAAAAGGCTCTACGAACAAGGTTTTAGAGAAAACATGTTTCAAAATAGGATACCAAAAAAATTTCAAAGACATCTCTGAAAAAGTATGCAAAAATAAGTTTTCAAATTTATTTCTCAAAAACCTAGTTTAAACAGCGTTTTCAAAGTAAGAGTTTTCAAAAAAATAGATTGAAAAAGGCTCTACGAACAAGGTTTTAGAGAAAACATGTTTTCAAAATAGGACACCAAAAAAATTTCAAAGACATGTCCGAAAAAGTATGCAAAAATAAGTTTTCAAATTTATTTCTCAAAACCTAGTCTAGGCTTAGTCAGTGTTTTCAAAATATATTTTTTTACACAGTAGAGAGAAATGACAATGAAACAGCAATTGGAAAAACATGAAGTTCAAAAAGACCAAATAAAAAAAAAAGAGTAGAAGACTTCAATTAAGACAAGAACTTAAAACAAAATTTGTCTGTGCATCTTAAAGCGCTACCACTAATAATGTCCTTGTTATCTAGAAGAAGAATAAAGCAGTACCTTAACATAGTGAGGGATGGGACAGAAAACAGATTCTGGAATTGGATGTAACTTTAAGCTCTACTGTAGAATTCAAGTTGATTAATGTCTTCGTATTCGTGCCTTCAAGAATTAAAGCTATCGATGTCCAACAATTTATCACACCTGCGTAAGTGTAATGAGTAAAGCAACTCATCATATACCTTCTAGGCCAACCTCCAAACCCATTGTACTCTATATGATATAAACACAAACATACCTAATCATCATTAGTACAGATATAGTGATCCGGTGTTGAATTCCTCTTCTTCAGTCTTCCTTTTCTGTAAAAAATAAAGATGGGTAAACTTGACAAATTGTTGGGAAATTAACAGAGTATTATTATTGTTAAAATTCAATATAATGATTGATAACAAGAAAGGGAATGCAGTCACTGAATGTATAAAACAAGATATACCTGTTTTCAAGATAAGATATGAAAAAAGTTTCAAAGACAGTCCAAAAAAATATGCAAAATAAGTTTCCAAATTGATTTCTCCAAAATCTAGTCTCGCCATAGAGTTTTCAATATAAGAGTTTTCAACAATAAAAAAAATTGAAAAAGAATCTATGAACAAGGTTTTTGAGAATATTTGAATTCAAAATAGGATATGAAAAACGTTTCAAAGACATGTCCCAAAAAGTATGCAAAAATAAGTTTTAAAATTTGTTTCTCAAAAATTTAGTCTAGATTTGGTGTTTTCAAAATAAGAGTTTTCAAGAAAAATAGATTGCAAAAGGCTCTATGAACAAGGTTTTTGAGAAAATAAGTTTTCAAAAGAGCATACGAAGAAAGTTTCAAAGACACGTCCAAAAAAGTATGCAAATAAGTTTTCAAATTTATTTCTCAAAAATCTATTCTCGGCATAGAATTTTCGAAATAAGAGTTTTCACAAATAAAAAAGAGTGAAAAAGAATCTAGGGACATGATTTTAGAGAAAACATGTTTTCAAAATGTGATAAAAAAAGAGTTTCAAAGACATGTTGAAAAGAGTATGCAAAAATAAGTTTCAAAAATAACTTCTCAAAAACCTAGTGGAGATAAAGTGTTTCCAAAATAAGAATTTTCAAAAATAAAAAAATTGAAAAAGGCTTTATGAACAAGATTGAAAAATGATCAAAGAACTAGGGCCATTGAGAAAGTAGTTTACAAAATATGATATGAAAAAAGTTTCAAAGAAATGTCAAAAAGTTAAGCAAAAATATGTTTCAAAAATTATTTTTCAAAAACTAATTTAGAGAAAGTATTTTCAAAATAAGAAATTTTCAAAAATAAAAAAGATTGAAAAGGGATCTATGATTTGCTTGTTACATTCATTCGATTCTTTCATCTTATTAGCGTCGCTTGTCGTAATTAGCTATGTTACGTGTGTCGATTGCTAGTTTTCCTTTTCTTTAAGAGTTCAAGACTTAAATACGAGTCTACAAGTTCTTTGGAAGCGATTAACGAGTCACAATCAATGCAATACATCAAATGCGAAAAAGAAACTATCTAAAGTACGGGATGCTCTTCAAATTAAGCCAAAAAAAGGAAAATATAAAGCAAATTAAGAACAAAGAAAGAAAATTGAAAAAACAATCTAAGATAAAGCATCAAAATGGAACAAATAATTATAGTAGTAAAAAAGTAAAAGGAGAAAACTATACTAACCTGTTTGAAGCATGTTGCAACTGACATTCTTTGTATTTCTGGTGCAGCAACTGAACGCCTACCATTTTTGTCACCCCATTATTTTTTCTTTTCCCTTTTTTAATGATATGTGTCGCTGATAAAAAAAAAATTAATGTTAAAATTTTTGTCAACGATGGGTTAAATTACAAAATATACTACTAGACACTATAATGTAGAGCATAAAGAAACATGCATGTTCGGTGGAAGAGATACTAATATGGTTTTTTAATACATATATTTGAGGGATATTTGAACATTGCACTATAATGATTCAGTCAATCCAGCATCAGTGAGATTCCAAATCACCAGTTACTCTAAAAATAAATTCCAAATCATCGTGAATGAATTACTACAAAATATAAAAAAAAATATAATCACAACCATGTAACTTTAAACACATATTTTTGTACACAGCAGCGAGAAGTGACAATGAAAGAGCAATTGGAAAAACAAGAAGTTCAAAAAGGCCAAATAAAAGAAAAGAGTACAAGACTTCAATTAAGACAAGATTTGAAACAAAATTTGTCTCTGCATCTAAAGCGCTACGATTAATAATGTCCTTGTTATCTGAAAGAATAATAAAGCAGTACCTTCTACTGAAGATTCTGAAGTTGGATGTAACTTTACCCTCTACTGAAGAATTAAAGTTGATTAATGTCCTCATATTCATGCCAATAATTCATCAGCACCTGCATAAGTGTTTTGAGTAAAACAATTCATCATACACCTTCTGGGCCAGCCTCCAAACCCATTGTACTCTACATGATATAAACACAAACATACCTATTCTTTATCAGTATATATATAGTATAGTGATCCAGTGTTGAACAAGATGAGCATCTTAACAAGATGAGACATTAAAGATGGGTAAGCTTGACAAATGGTTGGGAAATTAACAGATTAATATTATTGTTGTTAAAATTCAATTTAATGATTGATAACAAGATAGGGAATGCAGTCACTGAATGTATAAAACAAGATATACCTGTGATCTTAGTCTTCTTGGCATCATCAATCAATAAGAAAAGTCCTGTTTGTGAAAACACAAATAAAGAAACTGAACTAACGGCAATGAGGAAAGGATTGCGGAAATCATAGAATCGAAAAGGGGGTTTTAAGTGGAATCCTCACCTCAACGAGAGTAATGGTTTCTTGATCAGCTTCTTGATATCCAAGAAAGATGCCTAGCGATTCTGATTTCAAGAATTCATCTTTTCCTCCAAGAAAACAAGACACTAGTATTTCTGGATAATGGACGATGTGGTTTGGACTCTGCAGAAGAGAACATTGTGGTTGGGATCAAAAGTGACTTTGTTTCCTATAATAATCTCAGACATGAATGAATTGAATTCTCGGAGTATGGATTTGCCAAGAGATTGAAAGAGAGCTGCTGCAAAAGAAAAAATTTCTAAGCTACCATACCCTACCATATGTTGTTATGGGAAAAACAGAAAGGAAAAGAAAGTCTAACCAGCGAGACAGAACATCTGGATAATTGATGTTTTGAGCAAAACAATTCATCATACACCTTCTGGGCAAGCCTGCAAACCCGTTGTACTCTAATATATGATATAAACAACACAAACATACATCTTCTTCATTACTACAGATATAGTGGTCCAGTGTTGAATCCCTCTTCTTAACTCTTCTTTGTCTGTAACAATACCGCATGGTAACAAGATGAGAATGAGACAATAAAGCTTACTAAACACCCATTTCATATTAAAAGTGAAAACTAATCTTTGATGCAGAAAGATAAAAGATGGGTAAGCTTGACAAATGATTGTGAAAACAAAAACAAAGAAACGGAACTAACGGCAACAAGAAAGGGATCGGGGTGATCATAGAATCGAAAAAGGGGTATCGAGTGGAATCCTCACCTTAACAAGAGTAATGGTTTTTTGATCAGCTTCTTGATATCCAGGAAAGGTGCCTAGCCATTCTGATTTCAAGAATTCATCGCTTCCTCCAAGAACACGACACTAGTATTTCTTGTTGTTGGACGATGTGGTTTGGACTCTGTAGAACAGAACATTGTGGTTGGGATTAAAAGTGACTTTGTTTCCTCTAATCTCAGACATGAATGAATTGAATTCTCGGGATATGGATTTGCCAAAAGATCAAAAGAGAGCTGCTGCAAAAGACAAATGTAATAAGCTACTATACCCTACCATGATAAGGGGAAAACAAAAAGAAAAGGAAAGTCTAATTACCATGCAAAAGACGAAGCTCACAGATTATAGTATTGGTGTTGTGGAGTACTGAGGCGGTTGTATATGGTATAAATGCAAAAGTCCTGCAAAAACTCTAGACTTTTTTTGATTTTTTATGGCTCTCTTTCCAACGAGATGCTCATCCTATTTCTTTTTTTATTTATGTAACGTAATAAGGTACCGCACTTTTTGTATAAAATTATAATTATAATAATAATAATAATAATAATAAAGTTAATAAAGTGTTTTAAAAAATAGATTGAAAAACGCTTAATAAACAAGGTTTTTCAGAAAATATGTTCCTAAAATAGGATGATAAAAGAGTTTTGAAGACATGTCTAAAAAAAGGATACAAAAGTAAGTTTTAAAATTTATTTCTCTAAAACCTAGTCTAGACATAGTGTTTTCGAAAAGGGTTTCAAAAATATAGATTGAAAAAGGCTTTATGAACAAGGTTTTTGAGAAAATATTTTTTCAAAATAAGATATGAAATAGTTTCAAAGACATGTCCAAGAGAATATGGAAAAATAAGTTTCCAAATTTATTTCTCCAAAATATAGTCTCAGCATAGAGTTTTCGAATATAGAACAGGTTTTTGAGAAAATAAATTTTCAAAAAATGATGTAAACTTTTTTTCAAGGGCATGTCGAAAAGAGTATGCAAAAATAGGTTTTCAAATCTGTTTTTCAAGAACCTAGTCTAGACATAGTGTTTTCGAAATAAGAGTTTTCAAATGAAAAAGGCTCTATAAACAAGGTTTTTTGTAGCAGTCAAAAAAAAAACAAGGTTGTTGTGAAAATAATGTTTTCAAAATAGGATATGAAAACAGTTTCAATGACATGTCCAAAAAAGTAAGCAAACATAAATTTTCAAATTTATTTCTCAAAAACCTAGTCTAGACATAGTGTTTTCGAAAAATGGTTTTCAAGATACAAAAAGGCTCTATGTACAAGGTTTTTAAAAAAATATGTTCTCAAAATAGTATATAAAAAATGTTTCAAAGACATGTCCAAAAAGGTATCCAAAAATATGTTTCCAAATTGATTTCTCCAAAATCTAATCTCGGCATAGAGTTTTCGAGAAAATACATTTTCAAGATGTGACATAAATTTTTTGAGAAAATACATTTTCAAAATGTGACATAAATTTTTTTTCCAAGACTATGTCGAAAAAAATATGCAAAATTAAGTTTTCAAATTTGTTTCTCAAAAACCTAGTCCAATTTTCAAAATAAGAGTTTTCGAAAAAAATATAGATTGAAAAAGGCTCTATTAAACAAGCTTATTGAGAAAATACGTTTTCAAAATAGGATATGAAGAAAGATTCGAAGATATGGCCAAAAAAGATGCAAAAATAAGTTTTCAGATTTATTTCTCAAAAACCTAGACTAGACATAGTGTTTTCTAAAACATAGTGTTTTCAAAAAAAGAGTTTTCAAAAAAAAGATTGATAAAGGCTCTATGAACAAGATTTTTAAGAAAATATGTTTTCAAAATAGGATATGAAGAAAGATTTAAAGACATGTCCAAAGAAGTATGCGGAAACAAGTTTTCAAATTTATTTCTCAAAAACCTAGTCTAGACAAAGTGTTTTCTAAAACAAAGTGTTTTCAAAAAATAAGTTTTCGAAAAATTGATTGAAAAAAGCTCTATGAACAAGCTTTTTGAGAAAATATGTTTTCAAAATAGGATATGAAAAAAATTTCAAAGACATGTCCAAGAAAGTATGCAAAAATAAGTTTCCAAATTTATTTCTCCAAAATATAGTCTCAACATAGTGTTTTCGAAATAAGAGTTTTCAAAAATAAAAAAGATTTAAAATGAATATATAGAAAAGGTTTTTGAGAAATAAAGTTTTCAAAAGTTGATGTAAATTTTTTTTCAAGGACATGTCGAAAAGAGTATGCAAAAATAGGTTTTCAAATTCGTTTCTCAAAAACCTAGTCTAGACATAGTGTTTTCGAAATAAGAGTTTTCAAATGAAAAAGGCTCCATAACAAGGTTTTTCTGAATATATGATTTCAAAATAGGATATGAAAACAGTTTCAATGACATATCCAAGAAAGTATGCAAAATTAAATTTTCAAATTTATTACTCAAAAACCTAGTCTAGACATAGTGCTTTCGAAAAAGGGTTTTCAAAAAAATACAAAAAAACTCTACTAACAAGGTTTTTGAGAAAATAAGTTTTCAAACTAGGATACAAAAAAGGTTTCAAAGACATGTCCAAAAAAGTATACAAAAATAAGTTTCCAAATTGATTTCTCCAAAATCTAGTCTCGACATAGAGTTTTCGAAAGAAGGGTTTTCAAAAATAAATAAAGATTGAAAAAGAATCTATGGACAAGGTTTTTGAGAAAATACGTTTTATAAATGTGACATTAAGAAATTTTCAAAGACGTGTTGAAAAAAGCAAATTTGTTTCTCAAAAACCTAGTCTAATTATATTGTTTTCAAAATAAGAGTTTTCGAAAAAATAGGTTGAAAAAAGCTCTATGAACAAGCTTTTTGAGAAAATATGTTTTCAAACTAGGATACAAAAAAGGTTTCAAAGACATGTCCAAAAAAGTATGCAGAAATAAGTTTTCAAATTTGTTTCTCAAAAACCTAGTCTAGACATAGTGTTTTCTTAATAAGAGTTTTCAAATGAAAAAGCCTCTATGAACAAGGTTTTTGTGACAAATATGTTTTCAAAATAGGATATGAAAAAGATTCAAAGATATATGTCCAAAAGAGTATGCAAAAATAAGTTATCAAAATTATTTCTCAAAAACCTAGTTTAAACAGTGTTTTCGAAATAAGAGTTTTCAAAAAAATAGATTGAAAAAGGCTCTACGAACAAGGTTTTAGAGAAAACATGTTTTCAAAATAGGATACCAAAAAAATTTCAAAGACACGTCCGAAAAAGTATGCGGAAACAAGTTTTCAAATTTATTTCACAAAAACCTAGTATAGACATAGTGTTTTCTAAAACATAGTGTTTTCAAAATAAGAGTTTTCAACAAAATAGATTGAAAAAAAGGCTCTATGAACAAGCTTTTTGAGAAAATAGGTTTTCAAAATAGGATATGAAGAAAGATTACAAGACATGTCCAAAAAAGTTGGCAAAATTAAGTTTTCAAATTTATTTCTCAAAAACCAAGTCTAGACATAGTGTTTTCTAAAAAGGGTTTTCAAAAAAATATATTGAAAAAGGCTCTATGAACAAGGTTTTTGACAAAATATTCTTTCAAATAAGACATGAAAAAAGTTTCAAAGACATGTCCAAGAAAGTATGCAAAAATAAGTTTCCAAACTTATTTCTCAAAAATATAGTCTCGGCATAGAGTCTTCGAAATAAGAGTTTTCAAAAATAAAAAAGATTGAAACAAAATAAGTTATGAAAACAGTTTCAATGACATGTCCAAGAAAGTATGCAAAATTAAATTTTCAAGAATATTTCTCAAAAACCTAGCCTAGACATAGTGCTTTCGAAAAAGGGTTTTAAAAAAAAAAAACAAAAAAGCCCTATGAACAAGGTTTGAGAAAATATGTTTTCAAAATAGGATATAAAAAAGGTTCCAAAGACATGTCCAAAAAGGTATACAAAAATAAGTTTCCAAATTGATTTCTCCAAAATCCAGTATCGGCATAGAGTTTTCGAAAGAAGGGTTTTCAAAAATAAATAAAAATTGAAAAAGAATCTATGGACAAGATTTTTGAGAAAATACGTTTTCTAAATGTGACATTAAGAAATTTTCAAAGACGTGTCGAAAAGAGTATGAAACAGCAATTGGAAAAACATATTTGTTTTAAAATTTATTTCCCAAAAACCTAGTCTAGACATAGTGTTTTCAAAAAGGGCTTTCAAAAATATAGATTGAAAAAGGCTTTTTCAGAAATAAAGTTTTCAAAAAATGATGTAAAAATAGGTTTTCAAATTCGTTTCTCAAAAACCTAGTCTAGACATAGTGTTTTCGAAATAAGAGTTTTCAAATGAAAAAGGCTCCATAACAAGGTTTTTCTGAATATATGATTTCAAAATAGGATATGAAAACAGTTTAAATGACATATCCAAGAAAGAGCATATGAAGAAAGAGTTTTCAAAAAAAAAGATTGAAAAAGGCTCTATGAAAAAGGTTTTGGAGAAAATAAGTTTTCGAAAGAGCATATGAAGAAAGTTTCAAAGACACGTCCAAAAAAGTATACAAATAAGTTTTCAAATTTATTTCTCAAAAATCTAGTCTAGGCATAGAATTTTCAAAATAAGAGTTTTCACAAATAAAAAAGTGAAAAAGAATCTATGGACAAGGTTTTAGAGAAAACATGTTTTCAAAATGTGATATAAAAAGAGTTTCAAAGACATGTCGAAAAGAGTATGCAAAAATAAGTTCCAAAAATAACTTCTCAAAAACCTAGTGTAGATAAAGTGTTTTCAAAATAATAATTTCCAAACATAAAAATGATTATTGAAAAGGGATCTACGGTTTGGTTGTTACATTTATTCGGTTGTTTTATCTTTGGAAGCGATTAACGAGTAACAATCAACGCAATACATCAAATGCGGAAAAGAAACTATCTAAAGTATGGGATACTCATAACATTAAGACAAAAATCAAAGGAAAAGATACACCTAATTAAAAACATAGAAAGAAAATTGAAAAAGCAATTTAAGGGTTGAGCATCCATATGGTACAAATAATTATTATAGTAATAAAAAAACAAAAGGAGAAAACTAAACTGACCTGTGTGACGCGTGTTGCTTTTGACATTTCGTATTTCCAACGCAGCAACTCAACGCCTACGATTCTTGTCGCCCCTTTTTTTTCTTTTCCCTTTTTAATAATATTAGTTTCTGATAAAACAAAATATTTTAATGTTAAAATTTTAGTACACGTTGGTTTAGCTTAAGAAATATATACTACTAGACACTATAATGTAGAGCATAAACTAACATGGATGTTCCTTGTTAGAGATACTAACATAGTTTTGTAATACATAATTTTGAATGATATTTGCACATTGCAATACAGTGATTCAGTCAATCTAGTATCAGTGAGATTCCAACTCATGGTGAATGAATTACTACAAAGTGTAAAAAAACCAATATCAGAAAGTGGTACCTTCAATGATGAATGAATGAACCAAATATCACCAAAGCTGCAAGCTTCATATTCTCGGGGGTCTGAATAGGAAATTCTCAAAAGTCAATAAATTAAGTAAGAGAAAATTCACAGACCTATAACTAAAATAAGAAAAAAGTAAAGAACTTATGACAAAAGAAAGTTGAATGTTCTCATTTCAAATATTAAACTTGGTTAAATACCTGTGCAACCCACAAGTTTTGAACTCCAAGGACAACTGTAGCACCAAAACCAAGACAAAATATCCCAACAGCAAATATCAATGACCAAACAAATCTTTCCTTGGAGTAGCCATACCTGAACAAGTAGAAAACATCACCATTTCCCCACACTGATTAAATTTCAAATTCATGCAAAGACATAAGTCATATCCCAATTCGTACCATGAAATAGAAGTAGGTGGCAAAACTTCTTATCATACATTA